>OY757026.1:76886950-77254693 GCA_963580285.1 Lucinisca nassula
TCCACAATCTATATTTTAGAGCAGAAATAAGAAAAAATAATGTAAACCCTTGTAAACCCCAGTTTTACTATATAAAAGTGGGGATCAAGGGGGTCAAATTTAAATAGGCGTGTTTTCGTGGTGGCAATGAATTTGTTTATTTGGTGACCTTTTTAAACCGCAGGTTTTTCGGTGTATAAATATGTTCTAGAAAGAGTTATCCTTTGGAAGCAAAGAATATACCACAGAACTGGAAAATATGGAGTGTACAGGTTTTCTGAGCAAGACTAGCTAGTTTCAGCCAATTAGGCCGCATCAGTGACCCTCTAAAATTTTCAAAATTCCACAATGATCTCAAAGGACAAGAAAATATAAACTACACTATGATGTAGAGCAGGGAGACTTTTTACGGCCGCCACACATTCCCAGACACCAGCTGTAGTGAGGTTAAATACTGTTCTAGAAAGTGCTATCCTTTGGAAGTAAGGAATACACCACATAACCGGAAAATATGGAGGGTACCTGTTTTCGTGGCCAGACTAGCTAGTTTTAGCCAATTAGGCCTCACCAGTGACCCTCAAAAATTTTCAAAATCCCACAATGGAATCAATGATCCCAAAGGACAAGAAAATATAAACTACACTATGATGTAGAGCAGGGAGACTTTTTGCGGCAGCCACACATTCCCAGACACCAGCTGCAGTGACCTTAAACATGTTTTAGAAAGGGTTATCCTTTGGAAGCAAGTAATACACCAAAAATATGGAGTGTACAAGTTTTCTGGGCCAGACTAGCTAGTTCCAGCCAATCTTTTCAAAATTCCACAATGGAATCAATGATCCCGAAGGACAAGAGTATATAAACTACACTATGATGTAGGGCAGGGAGACTTTTTACGTCCGCCACACATTCCCAGACTCCAGCTGCAGTGACGTTAAATATGTTCTAGAAAGGGTTAAAGTACGGTTTACACGCGTTTTATGAAATGAATTTATTTATGTGATATCAAATACGGATAATAACATGTAACTAAGCTTACCTAGTATGTCTATATATTATACTCATTTTTTTCCAAGAAGATCTTGACTTTTCACATACCAACCACATAAAACAGACAAAAACAACTCACTTACCATATCATAGCATTAGTGACTTATTTTTGCTGCCAAAATATGTCGGATTTAATGCGTTCTTCCTGCTTCTAAACCGTTATCTGTCTTTTTATACGCAAGCTCTTTCTCAAGCGTACCCTGGATTACTAGCAATTCACTGAATCACTTAATTCAACACTGAAGTCATTTATATATCACTGAATTAGAATCTCTATAGATATCACTGGTATATCAGTTGTTAATAATGCACACAGTCCACCATTCTTGTGATATATATTTTCTTTCTATTCTCTTCTGATGGAATGTTTGATAATTTTTCTATATCTGTTTCAGAAGATTGTGAGAACTTGTTAGAACCGCCTCATTGAGGCGGTTCTAACAAGAACCCACGATCTTTGTTTTTAAGCAGAAAATAGACAGACAGACGTATACACCTCCAAACCTCAGTTTTCTCTAATCAAAAGTGGGGGTTACAAGAGTATTTGTTGCATTGATTTCTTAACGCGATTTTTTTTGTACATTACGTAACATCAGGTTAAAATGAGCACCCCTCTAAACCCCACTTTATATAGAAAAAAAGAGTGGGTTTATTGAGTTATTCCGATGATTATTTTCCTAATTTCTGCTCAAAAACAGAGATTGTGGGTGCTTGTAAGAACCGTCTCAACTACTGAGTTTGCCGAGTTATTCATTAATTTCCTTATTTGCGCTCAAGAGCATAGATTGTGGGTACTTGTAAAGAGTATTCCAAATGGCAACCATAATTTCCAATGGCAAAAACATATGCACGTTGCTCCCAACAACAGCTAAATGAATCCTGATAAAGAAAATAACGCCATTCTCATCCTTTTCCACAATGCAAACCAGTTCGTCAGAAAATCTAACCTTTTTCTAACTTGCACGTCTTCTGTGAATCGGCTTTGAAAATGAGTCGCGTGAAGCGAAAATGTATTCGGACATTGGCGCCCAGCGAAGACTCAGATCAGCCTGCGCGATGCGCAGGCTGATCAGAGTCTTCGCTGTGCGCTATTGGGGATGCCCTGGACACAAAGCTACTTCATGAAGAACGGAGAGGCAGCATAAGTGTCTTTTCTGAGTGGACACGTATACAGATACATTTTTGAATGACGCAGCACATTTGTATTTAAGCCTTGTCGCGGGAAAACTGTTCTCAGGATTTGGGAACAGGTGAGGCACAAATTGGTCTCCTCAGCCATACTGATTAGCAAGGGTCTTGAAATGTTAGACTTAGGAACTATGAAGGCGCTGATCAGACTGTGCGAATGCGCAAGACGAACTCCGCCGCTGTTCATCACGTTATTTAGTCCGTGAAATAAATACCCACTAAACCCCACATTATAGAGAGAAAAATGTGGTTTACGGGGGTAAACACTATTTTTTCTTATTTCTGTTCCAAGATATGGTTGTGGGTACTCATTAGAACCGCCCCGATGAGGCGGTTCTATGAGGCGGTTCTAATGAGCACACACAACCTATGTTTGCAGTATTAATAAGAAAAATATTACGGATTCCATGGGAAAAGTAGCAATTTTTGAGATGTGAAACAATGCATGTTCCGCGAAAAAGAAGCAGGTTTACTAATGACGTGGCTCATAATTACTTATATTTCTTTGGGTGATTCACCTGTTGAAATGTTTAGTTCCATAGTGTAATGCAGTGTACATTTCCAGAATACCAAAACAAATAAAAGTACATCAATACATGTATCTAACGAATAATGGTTCCTTGTCTTTTAACAAATGTGCACACGCGTATATATATGAATGAAAAGCCTTCGAAACCCTGCTGTAATCCATCGAATGATATAGAATGAACCAAAGGCAGGGTGTCATAGCAACCACTGCATCATAAACTAAATGGCTAAAAAAAAAAAAAAAAAAAAAAAAAGAATGCCACTTTTGTGCAATTTCATATTTATCACGCAGTGTAATCAGAGGCTTTGTAACTAAGGAAACTGATGCCAATATTTTCCACATTTTTTGCCATTTGTACATGTATATGCAACACGGGACACAATCTTCGGGACTTGTTGATGCCCAGCAGACACTCAACACTGAATCAACGGGAGTAGGACATGGGTTGCGGGTACTCCATAACGAAAACACGCCTATATAAATACACTGTAACCTTTATCGCAGAAAAAAAATGAACATTTTTAGGCCAAAAATTGTAATATGTTTCTTATTTCTGCTCCAAATATAGATTGTGGGTACCCGTTAGAACCGCCTCGATGAGGCGGTTCTAACGAGTACCCAAAATCTATATTTTAGATCAGAAATAAGAAAAATAAGGTTTACCCCTGTACCCAGTTTTACTATTGAAAAGTGGGGTTCAAGGGGGTCAAAAGTATATAGGTTTGTTTTCGTGAGGTATTATTTTACTTATTTCTGCTCCAAGACATAGGTTGTGGGTGCTCGTTAGAACCGTCTCATTACATAGGTTGTGGGTACTCGTTAGAACCGCCTCAATGCGGCGGTTCTAACGAGCACCCACAACCTATGTTTGGAGTAAAAATAAGAAAACAAATCACAGAATTTCATCAGTAAAAAAAAACATATGAAAGAATGCACAATGTCACAGGGTACGTGAGCTTCCTTACAACACGTAAATACAGTAAACTTGCTATACATGTATATGTACATGTTTTGTTTTTTTTTTTATTTGAGGTTTAACGCCCCCGTCAACACTGTGAAGGTCATCTTGGAGACGTTGCTTCCATTTTTGTGGGACTTTTACTTACCCAACATTGGGGTGAAATGACATCTCAAGCCTTGCCGCCCAATGAAACCAAATGGGTTTATAAGCACGGACGGTCCGACTCGTACTGCTTTGCCTGGGCAAGCTTAGATCCTTTAAGCGGTTTTCCAGTACTCGTGTGCGGGTTGGTTACAGCTCTGCGTGGAAGCATCATGCAGCCCATCCATTTCTTCAAGCCCCGATGGACGGGGGCCGGTATATACACATGTATAACAAAGATCACCTATATGTTGGACATAAAGGTGGTCTCTACACTGAAAATCCATGTATAGACGAAGACAAGTGGTTTACATGTACATTACGCAAAATTTAGTTCATCTTTAACGTGGTTACTTACATTCAGCATTTTGTTAAAAGTCATTTCATTTATAAATAATCTGATTTAATAGTAACGGGAAATAATTACCCACATGCACATTTCGCAAGTTCAAAATATCCATATATAACGTATATTTATAATATCAACATTTGATATGAGATTTCTTCGCAAGTCACTTGTACAATCCCCTTCGAATCAGAATGGTTTGGCTCTTGCAGTGTTTTTAAACTTGAAGATGGAATATTGACTACCATGCTGGCATATTGATATTAGGCATCAGTCAACAAAATTGTCAACCTTTTTGGCTTTAATTAATAAATATCTCCTCATATTGGAGTTTGGAACTAAAAAATCCTGTTGTGGTCAATTGTTAATCAAAGTTGTATTTATTGGCCACGTGCTAATTAAAATTTGTTATTACTGCGATTCTTATCGGCAGTTTCATAACACTGATCGTGTCACGTGATTCAGTGACTTTAATCTGGATTATGCATCTCTGATTACCCTCCGTGGTCAGAAATACCGTAATTATACCAAATATGGTCAAGCGCGGATCGTTTCCTGGAATCATTGTACAATTTAACCCTTGTCCTGCTGAACCCGGATATGTCATATCTTTCAACTAATGAAGATCCAGATCAGATGGCTTCTGAAGAAGCCATCTGATCAGGATCTTCATTGTTTGTCAGGCAGTTTATTAATGTGTCGCAATAATTTGCATCAAGTAATCTGATTGGTTGATAATGAGTAGTGGATGTGGCATATTTAAATATTCAGCAGGTCAAGGGTTAGAGCTGATTGTATTCGGCATACTGTTAAACTGTGGTTGTTAGGTTGGTTGCATGGCCAACTATATCTGACATTAGCCCGATACCTTTCAACAGTGACAGTCGCACAGAAAGTCAATATTGGGTTGTCTCCCTTTGACTGAGGCCTACGATAGCTACCTATCGTGTACCTATCGTGTAATCAATATTGTGTTTTAATCCGGCTGTGTTTGAAAATGACCCCGGGGGATATTGAACGATAGTTACGTCTAGTAGATACGTCTAGTTAATTTAGAACTGCGTGTTTTGGTACTCTCTTTCTCTTTTTGTCAAACGATTAAAATTGAGCCTTTTTGTACTTAAAATATTATCGGTTCTCATAAAATCCATTTTTTCTGGAATGTGATATTCCACATTATTTTTTGAAAAAACAAAAAAAGGAAAAAACAAAAAAACATTTACAGTTAATGGATGTCAGATTGCATTATTTAAAATTACATTGTTAAGAAAAGCAGCATGTTCATAAGTCCATGTAATAAAAACCCCTGTAAACCCCACTTTACATTATATACAGAAAAGAGAGGTTTAGAGGGGTTACAATGTGTGTGTTATCCGCACCAAGACATTGTATTGTTCATCATAAAAATAATGTGCTTTTTTGTTTTATTTTTTTAGATATAAATTAACATTTCGAAGATAAGAAAGAAAACATTATCACAAGGATATGTTTTCTTAATGGGTTGACAGTTTTGTTTGATTGGAAGCTTAACGTCCCCGTCAACAATGTATAGGTCATTTTGCGGACACTGAGATGACATCTCAAGCCCTGTCACCCAATGAAACCAGTAGGGTTTATCTGCATGGACAGCCCAACTCGCACCACTTTTCATGGGCAGCCTTAGAGCCCCCATGCAGTTTACTAGTACTCATGTGCTGTGCAGTCAGTTCCAGTTCTGCGTGGAAGCATCATGCAGCCAATTCTATTTCTTCAACGGGTTGATTTGAGGTTTAACGTCCCCGTCAACACTGTAAAGGTCATTTTGGAGACGTTGCTTCCAATTTTGTGGGACTTTTACCCGACATTGAGATGAAATGACATCTCAAGCCCTGTCGCCCAATGAATCCAATAGGGTTCATTAGCATGGCATCGCACCGCGGTTCCTGGACAGGCTTAGATCCTCTAAGCGGTTTTTACCAGTACTAGTGTGCGGGCCGGATTCAGCTCTGCGTGGAAGTATCATGTAGCCCATATATTGCTTCAAGTCCCTATGGGCGGGGGTAACATGCGCTTGACAGAGGCTGCTATCTGGGTGTACATCCTGTCTTTTCCCAGATGCCTCTGTTTTAATAGTTTTTTAAGTTTATACGGTAATTCCAATATAGTAATATTTCCTTCCTGCTGTGAGATGAAAACCATAATTACCTAAAATATAAACCTGGCGATTGTTATATACGTGGCAATATCAGTATTTATAGACAATTACATGAATTACTCGCAGCATCGCACCATTAGTTTTAGTTTGTAAAAATCTGAATAATTAACCGAATGAGATATCTAGAATTTCGCACGGGCCTCCGTGGCCTAGTGGATAAGAGCGCTGACTCTTAGTCATTAGGTCTCTCACCGCCGTAGGTTCGAGCCTCGCTCGGGCCACGTGTGAGACGCCAAGTTCTGCAACGGAAGGTCAGGTGGTTTTTCTCCGGGTACTCCGGTTTTCGCCCACCTCTGATTAACGATCGGCTCGATATGAGTGAAATAATCTTGAAAGGGCCGTAAAACCCAAACCAAAAAAAAAAAAAAAAAAAATCTAGAATTTCGCATAATATTGTTTGTTTTTATTAATAGGCAAATGAGGCGGTTCTAAGGAGCACCCACAATCCATGTTTGGACATAAATTTGAAAACCAAAATGCACGTTCTAGTCTGAAAAATGGCAGTTCTAGAGATATGAAAACCTCCGCATTAGTACCCTGTTCTGATTGAAGCGTTCATAACGATAACACACCCGTGCGACATAGTGCATTTTTTCACATCTTAAAAAGGCCATTTTTCTGATGAAAATATGTGTTATTTTTCTTATAAATACTGCAAACATAGATTGTAGGTGCTCGTTAGAATCGCCACATGGAGGCGGTTCTAACGAGTACCCACAACCTATGTCTTGGAGCAAAAAAATAAGAAAAATAATGTATACCCCTGTAAACCCCAGTTTGCTCTGTATAAAGTGGGGTATAGGGGGTCTTGATTTTCACGGACTTGTTCACGTGATGGAACCCGTCGTGTTTTGTTTGGATAAAATACGGTGCCCGTAAGCCTGAAACCTAATTCCACTGCAGGTCTTGTATAACCCAAGAAAGCTATCTCTATGATCAATAAAAACTCGCTCTAGTTCATTAGATTTAATACCGCCAAGTTTATATTAATAATTTGCCGGGAAAATAAACTGCAGTTAAATCATAATAAAATGCAATCAGAGATCACACAGGGGAGTTTCAAGTCTTAGAATGCCTGCGCAAAAATGCTTTCGACCGAACCGTATAACAAAGTACTTTTTAAGAAGTCTATTTAAAGAGCATCTTAGATACATGTATCATGCATGATTTTTCTTATCATGTTAATGTCATAGAGAATTTCGACTACAGGGCTACACGTTTTTGTCAAGAAGACATAAACTTGGCATTACGCAAACACGCATATACAAATACATTGTCACCTTTATCGCCGAAAAATTGAAAATTGTATGATGAAAAATTGTGATATTTTTCTTATTTCTGCTCCAAATATAGATTGTGGGTACCCGTTAGAACCGCCTCATCGAGGCGGTTCTAACGAGTACCCACAATCTATATTTTAGAGCAGAAATAAGAAAAAAAGGTATACCCCCGGAAACCCCAGTTTTACTATATAAAAGTGGAGTTCAAGGGGGTCAAAATTATATAGGCGTGATTTCGTGAATGTATTTTCCTTCCTCTCTGTCAGCTTTAGCTGAAACTACTTTTCGTACAAGACACCGATTTTGCAGTAAAACGCTATATTTCATCGCGGAACGGTTTTAGTCATAATCACGTGAACATGTCCGTGAACTAAAGATCCCCCCTTAACCCCACTTTATAAAGAGAAAAACAGGGGTTTACGGGGGTAAACATCATTTTCCTTATTTCTGTTCCAAGACATAGGTTGTGGGTACTCCTACCGAGCACCTAAAACATATGTTTGGAGTATAAATAAGGAAAATATCACAAATTTTCACCCAAAAAATTACCCTTTTTTGTGGTATGACAAAATGCACTCTATCACACGGATGCGTTATCGTAATGATGTCGACGTTTTTCGTGACGTCACCTTATTGGCGTCCTAGTCAGAATGCATGACGTTTGATTCGGATGCAGCGTTGAAACACAGATAACATTGGAATAACCATTGAATAAGAAGAAGAACCATTGAAGAAATATATGGGTTGCATGATGCTTCCACGCAGAGCTGAATCCGGCCCGCACACTAGTACTGGTAAACCGCTTAGAGGATCTAAGTGCCTGTCCAGGAACCGCGGTGCGAGGCAGACCGTCCATGCTACTAAACCCTATTGGTTTCATTGGGCGACTGGGCTTGAGATGTCAATTCACCTCAGTGTCGGGTAAAAGTCCCACATAATTGGAAGCAACGTCTCCAAAATGACCTTTACAGTGTTGACGGGGGCGTTAAACCTCAAATCAAACAAACAATTAAGACTGATTTCGCTGATTCATGATGACAGTACGCAGTATTGCATACTTAACACGTTAATGAATAAAGACCTTATGAGGTGAAATTCCGCTATTAAGACCACCTAAAATTAAGACTAAATTTGCTTTTAAAACCTTATTAAGAAGCTTTCAGTTATTCTTTCTTTGTGCTGTCTACACCCAGTGTCTCCTTATAAGAGACCACCTTTGGAACTGTTCAAAATTGGTCTTTAAAGCCCGGCTACAGAACAGAACAAGATGAATTCAAGTTGATTTATACACATTTTGTTTCATATTCCTCTCAGGGTTACACCGTTCAGCGTACAGCCTGATACATGCAGTACATGTACCAAATAAATCACATCCCATCACGAAAACACGCCTATATAATTTTGACCCCCTTGAACCCCACTTTTATATAGCAAAACTGGGGTTTCCGAGGGTATACCTTATTTTTCTTATTTCTGCTCTAAAATATAGATTGTGGGTACTCGTTAGAACCGCCTCTATGAGGCGGTTCTAAAATATAGATTGTGGGTACTCGTTAGAACCGCCTCTATGAGGCGGTTCTAACGAGTGCCCACAATCTATATTTCGAGCAGAAATAAGAAAACAATAAATACAAGTTTTTATCTGAAAATTGTCATTTCCTCGGTGGTAAAATTTTCAATGTATTTGTATAGGCGTGTTTTCGAAATGAAGTCCGTGCAATGAACAACCCCAAAACACCCCTGTATATACAGAAAACACCCCTGTATATACAGAAGACATAGTTGTAGGCACTCGTTAATACCGCCTCAGTGAGGGGTTTTTAACGGGCACCCACAATCTATATTTGCAGTATAAATAAGAAAAATATCACGGATTTTCATCAGCAAAATAGAAGTGAACAGGTGAACGCAATGTCCAGGAATCGATACAATTAACCCACAACTCCTTGCAGATACACCAAGGAAAATAAACACAAAATGAAACAACTAGACCTTAATGGAAACATCACTATCGGAAAGCCAAAAGGACAGTTACTTTCCCACAAAATGGCCAACTGGCTACCCAAAGCAAAATAATTTAAACGATACACACACTCAAAGACAAGTCATAACAAAAATAAGCCGCGACAGAAGAACCGCCTTGGAACGGTCGGTGAAACGAATTCCCGAGGGCACCCTAATACGATTTACGTGGCCACAATCCTCGCCTATACTTCAGTCGCGATTTAGACAAATAATTTGTTCATTCCGCATGAATGTCTCCTAACTCATCAGTGCAACATCTCCGTGAACACACAAAGCATTCAACCACAGAGATGAAACAATGGGGAGGACTCGAGAGCAAGTAACCACTGAAATGCTGGGGCAAAAGAAAACCAGCAGCTGCACCCCGAAGGTCCAACCAGAGACAGAGCATCAGGTGCCAGCCAACATTACATAAAATTAGATTCTCTCTAATTCTAAGTAAGCCTTTACGCTGGAACCGTCAAAGAATCTGAGGCCTGACCCACCGGTGTGCAGTTAAAGAGGGAAACAAAGTTGTCAACCGTGATTGGGTTAACTACCATGCATGCAGTCTGTCGTATAACATTTATGTTGTATCCAATCTTTTTATATCGAAAGAAGATTTTACGAAACTGGGTACTGGAGTCATTGCAAGTGTATATTTTTCTGAACTTATATACTAAGTCACCATAAAATTCGGGTTCCGATAAACCTTGTTGCAGAAGAGATTTAAGTCCAACATTAAATTTTGAAATTAAATCGGACTGACGTCTATAAAATTTTGAAAAGGCTTTGTGTAGTTTATGATACCTATACATGTAACCCCGATTAAGAAGTTTAGCAGTTAACAGTTTATTATGAATGATGAAGTCAGTTGCAAGACTAGACACTCTGGCAAATCGAATTGATTGCAAAATATAAACACCGTAGGATGCCGCACGAGGATCATCACCATCCAAGAAAGGAAAATTTACAATCTCAAAATCAATATAATCGCGTTTGCAAGAAGCGAATTACAATATATAGGTGTAAGTTAAAAAATGGGGCCTCGGTATCAGAAGAATTTGCTTTATTTAACTGAAGTTATGTGGGGTGGCGGGACGGGGGGATTTGACTGTTTCGGGGATGTAAAAATGCCCTATGTCGAACGGGTGTGTTATCGACTTATATTTCAACCTGAGTCGTGATCCCATGATCTGCATTTTCATTGGCCAAGATACTTGCCTTCGAAAAAGTTGTTCTTGCACACCAGACAAGGAAATCCGTGATTATACCCTGGGATAGAAATTTATGTTCTGACCCTGGTGTTCCGACCCAGGCAACTAACATACATGCGCTTCAATTCTATTCAACTGCCGGAACTACTTCCGCACTACTTTTATTTTGTAAACAATATACGTGTGCGAGCTGTCAAAACTAACCGGAGGTGTTGTGCAAGAAAAAGAATCCAATATGGGGCTCTGTTGTAGATGGGCGTTTCAATCCCTCGGGATGACCGTGCTGAGCGGAACCTCGGCGTAGCCTCGGTTCCGCTCAGCACGGTCATCCCTCGGGTTGGAAACGCTAATCTACAACAGAACCCCATATCAGATTCTTATATTCTATCAAGATGTATTGGAACAGGACATGCACTATTCCAAAATGTGATGGATTCATCTCCAAAAAGTTGTATGTTCCAAAGTTTAAGTGTGAGCTAAACGATTTTTTTAAAGTTGTATATCTCAAAACCGTGGACCTTTCTAAATAGAATAACTCTCTGAATTTCACCATAGCCCTAACATATTCACCATGTCTTGAACTTGAATTACAAGCCGTTGGCTGTATATATGCATGTCAGTCAATAGCGGAACATGCATTGGATGTAACACTGAGGTTAATGAATCTTGCATAACTGAAAAGGTTTTCCAAAAATATATTTCGGAACTAAATCTGGCTTTTTTTCTGGCTGTGAACTTGACTTTCGGTAAGAATAAATGGACTTCTATGTAAACTGCTGTGCCCTGAAGCCAGCTACAAAACGATTTGCCGTTACGCTTAAATGCATCAGACACTGCCTATTAATCTAAGATATTTATGCCAGCTGTTTAATGTTTTATACGTTTTACCTGTAAAATATCACCCTTCAAGGCAAAACTGTGCCTTACCACTATTTTGTTAGATTAGAGGTTTAACGTCCCCGACAACACTGTAAAGGTCAGTTTGGAGCGTTGCTTCCAATTTTGTGGTTTTCTCTTACCCGACATTGAGATGAAATGACTTCTCAAGCCCTGCCGCCCAATGAAAAAATAGGGTTTAAAAGCATTGACGGTCCGACTCGCACCGCTGTGCCTGGGTAGGCTTAGATCCTCTAAGCGGTTTAACAGAACTCGTTTTCGGCCAGTTTCAGCTTTGCGTGAAAGTACCATGCAGCCCATTTATTTCTTCAAGCCCCGATGGTCGGACCCCGCCTTACCACTATAATCCTGAATTCCAAGGCGGACAATTCCGTCTTTGAATTTGGGCTAATCACCAATGGATAGTCAAGTCCCTATTAAAACAGAATGTTAAACAGTCACAACGAAAATACACTTAAATAATTTTGACCCCTTAAACCCTACTTTTATATAGTAAAACTGGGGTTTACAGGGGTATATATTATTTTTCGTATTTCATATTTCGGCTCAAAAACATAGATTGTGGGCACTCGTTAGAACCGACTCGTTGAGGCGGTTCTAGCGAGTACCCTAAATCTATTTTTATAACAGAAATCAGACACAAAAAATCAGATTTTTTTTGTCTGAAATTTTTATTGTTTTTTGGTGGTCCATATAGTTGAATAGGCGCGTTTTCGTAATATGTAGATCCCGATGTGTCGGTTCGTTAATGAGCCGCTCAATCGGATCTGCACTGAAAACTTTTAGGTTCATGCACTTAGGTACATGCACATATATCGTTCAGGCGCCTAACTGCCGAATACTCGGGCGACACTGTCTGGAATTCTTACGTTTCACTGTGTGCACTTCATAGTCTTAATGATGTCACAATATCGACAGGTTTTCTTTATATTTCACAAAGCTGGACCCCTCTATATTTAAATGTGCGTGCGTGCGTTTCTAGTTTCGGTTTTCTTTTTTTCCATTTTGTTTTGCATTTTGTTTGAAGTATTATTGAGCTGATTTTATATGACAGAGGAATCACAAACTTTGTTTTTGTTTGTTTGTATTATAGTTTAACGGCCCAGTCAACACTATTTAGGTCATTTTTGAGTCGGTCAGTTTACCTATCCGCACTTTTCCTTGGCAGGCTCATACACTACAGTGCGCATTCTTTCACCAGAAACTGAAAACTGCTTTCTTGAATCAGCGGATTGGAGAGAGAGACCGTAGAAAATATTCCATGATCAACTTCACCGTTAGAATGTGCTACCGAGGCCAACACACAGACTTTGTTTATAATTGTGTTCTAATCATGCTAATAAACAACTAACAGAAATGATGTACTTAAGCTTAGTACAAAACCATGTCTATTCACATTTAATGGCAAAATTTTACCACCACCAATAAATAAAAAAAAAAAAATGAGGCGGTTCTAACATGTACCCATGATCTATGTTTTTGAGCAGAAATAAGAGAAATAATATCTACGCCTGTAAAAAACGCCAGTTTTACTGTATAAAAGTGTGTTTAAGGGGGTTAAAATTATATTGGCGTGTTTTCGTGACGGAGTCCGTAGGGATACAGAATATTGCCAGACAGCTCATTTTCCTTTAACTCAGGTGATATTGCCATAATATTTTGCTTCTGGTTATCTCTCTTGGTACGTAAATTATGATGCTTTTCTGAAAATATTGAGGTCAGCGACCTGCTAATAGATACGGATGTAGCTTTGTCCGTAAAATGACCCAGCCAGCAAAGAATTCCGGGCCAACGTCGGACCGATAGCGGTACGACGTGATAACGTCGTACCGCTGTCGGCCCGACGTTGGCCCGTGATAACGTCGTACCGCTGTCGGCCCGACGTTGGCCCGTGGTTTATGCTGGCAGGGGAACAGCTTTTCAAAACATCTTTTATTTTGCATGCATGTTTATTTTTGTTTTTATTAAGAGTTTAACGGCCCAGTCAACACTATTTAGGTCATACATGTATAAAGCCGGTCAGTATACCTAACCACGATTTTCCTGGGCAGGCTTAAATGCAGAAGCGGCTAACCAGTACAGCGCAAATTCCTTCCCCAGAAACTGACAACAGCCCTTCTTGAATCAGCGGTATGGAAAGAATGATCGTAGAAAAGCTTTCATGATCAGTCTCCACGACAGAATGTTGCCGATCCCGACAGGTACATTGTATCGAAACCGCAACCTCCTGATCACCGGTCAGACGCGCATCCGAACGAGTCAGCCATGGACGAGCAACATCTGTTGCATGGACATGTTTCTTCCAATTGGGTTGTACGTCACTTTCATTTGTAGTGATATGGCACATTGCGAGTACACGCATATTCAAATTTATTGATTTCTCCCACCCCCCACCCCCCACACACACACACACAAAAATGATATTTTTCAGATAAAAAATTATTTTGTTTTTCATTTTTTTGATCAGAAATAAGAAATATAATGCGCCCCCCCCCCCCCCCCACCACCCCAACCAAAAATGATATTTTTCAGATAAAAATTCTTTGGTTTTTCATATTTTTGATCAGAAATAAGAAATATAATGCGTACACCTATAAATGGCCTCGGTCTAATTATAAATAAAAATGTGGATTGAGGTGGGTGGGGGAAGTCAAAATATATAGGAGTGTTTTCGTGATGAATTGCTGTACATACCACCATACATTCATCAGTACTTAGAGATTCAGACATCCATAGATTTTGATTAATTTGGGAGGAGATTTCTTATTTTAATATGAAAAGATATGTTCTGTGTACTCATTAGTACCGCCAAAATGAGTACACACAGATCCTAGCATTTTATTTAACCCATTGTATGCAGGAAACCCTGAAAGGGATACCTTGGCAAACAGTGCAGACCCAGATCAGACGCCGCAGATCGGGGCCTACATTATTTGCTGACAGAATTTTCAGTCAAAAATATAATCAAAACGAAAAAATATGCCTGGCACCCCTAATATAACAAATGGACTTGTCCAACATATAGCAAATATAGAATGGGTTAATAATTTATATTAAAATCATCCCCGAAATTCTTTCTGATTTTCACTATATGATATAGAAGCCTCTGTGGTGCAGTGGTTTTGCTACTCGCCATGTAAACCAGGGATCGCAGGATCGATCCCGGGCTTCTCCAGACTTTCGGATGAGTCTTTAAACCGAGGTCCCGTCTCCGTATGACCTTAGCTGTTGGTGGGACCTAAAACTAAAATTCACTCACTCACTCACTATATGATACGATTTTTGTTTTGAGTTGAGGTTTTACATTTAGGTCATTTTGGAGACGTTGCTTCCGATGTTGTTGGACTTTAATCCGATACTGAGATGAGGTGACATCTCAAGCCCTAATCCCATAGAAACCGCAAGGGTTTATGGAGCGGTCCGAATCGCATCACATTAACTGTGTATGCTTAGACCAGTACCAGTACATAAGGGCGATCGGCTTCAGCTCTGCGCGGAAGCACCGTGCAGCCCAATCTGTTTCCCCAAGCCCCGATGCGCAGGACGCTTTACACTTTGATAGCTGGCAAAATTCATAATTGTCTGATAACGTTTATTTTTTATCATTTATAAACGAAACATAGGCTTGGGTTCTCACAACCTATATCTTACACCAGAAATAAGGCATAATGTATACTCCTGCAAACCCCAGTTTTCCATTTATAGCATGGGGTTTCTGATTTAGCTTCATGTGGAGGTAGCTGTGGTGGCGACGTCGACGACGACGACGATGACGACGATGATGATAATGACGATGATGATAATGATGGGGAAAATGACCGGATCGAAACGTTTTTTTTCTTTACATGTACATTACGATAACTCAGCCGTACGAAATCTCCAAAATGGCTACTTTTTGGATGAAAATCCTTGATAATTTTGTTATAAATGTTCAAAACATAGGTTGAGGGTGCACGTTAGAACCGCCTCAGTGAGGCGGTTCTTACGAGTACCCACAACCTATGTAAGCAGAATAGCAAAAACAATGTATCCCCCGTACACCTAAGTTTACTCTATACAAAGTGGGGTTTAGGAGTCTTCATTTCACGGACTTGTTCACTTGATAAAAAAAGTCAGAAACATCACCGTTGTAGCCGAAAACTGAGAGAAACACAGTTATATTTCTCTTTTCTAGAGGAAATGACTTTTCCACAGACTAGGTGAGTACGAAAATTTCGTTGTTGCCCAAATCATAACTAGCTGTCATGTTAGTGTCAATCTATCGTGCCTTCTCTAACCCTTTTTGTACCAAATTGGAATCTTCCCCCATATATATAGCATGAGTCCATTTCAAAATTTAGGTGTGCCAGGTTGAGTTTTCTCCAAAATTTATTCGAGAAATGGCTGAACTTTTTGCAAACAGTGAAGGCCCTGATCAGACGCCGCGTTCTGTGGCGTCTAATCTGGGCCTGCACTGTTTGCCCTGATACCCGTTTTGGGGGTTCCGGTACTTAATGGGCTAATATACTTCTTTACCAAGATCATTTCCTGAAACTTGATGGGACTTCAAGATAAATTCCCTTGCCAGTACGTATACATCCAGCAGCAAGAACTAATAAGTTTTTGATTAGGGAATACAAGAAAAAAAACTAAATATCTAGTTGATTGACATTTGTGTTTAAGGAACAGATTCGAAAGCGTTAAACAAATGTAATGATGATAATGATACTGCTGATGATAATCATGAAGAAGAAGACGACGGCGACGATGAAGAATTCTTCCACGTAACGGCATAGAACTAGTCCGTTTCGAACTAAAGGAGGGTCAGTTTTCTTTTGCCTGAGATATGTTTACAAAAAATAAACATTGTAAACCGCCGCGGCGTCTGATGTGGGTCTACACTGTCCCAAAATGGGACGCTAGGCATATACGGGTATTGACTGTTTTTTTTTCAAATTAACATCAGTCGACCTAAATAGTGTTGAAAGGTACGTAAAATCTCACTTCAAACAGACAAAAAAAAACAGAACAAAAACCGACTAGTGTGCAATTTAAGAATATTTTGATTTACCAGGTTCTTTTGTTACTGATTGACATACGCCTACTTCTGTTCACAAGCGGCGTGAGTCGTACGAACACATGCCTATACCAATAGTATATTGTAAATTTGCCGCCGAAAAAATAAAATTTTGAGATGAAACATTGTGATATTTTTCTCATTTCTGCTCAAAATATAGAATTGGGTACACGTTAGAACCGCCTCGACATTCTAACGAATACCCACAATCTATATTTTAAAGCAGAACTAAGAAAAATGAGGCTTATCCCTGTAAACCCCAGTTTTATTATATAACAGTGGAGTTCAAGACGGTCAGAATTATATGGACGTGTTTTCCTGATGGTACCAACTTTGTTCGCATGTCTGTTATGCTTAAGACAGTGCAATAACAGTGTCAGAATGTTAATCTGTATCAATCAAAGGACTGAGAGTACTGGTTGGTCGATTGTCTCCGAGTGTAGATTTGGGACGAGGACTTCCACTTAGACATTTAACCCTTAAATTCCTGTGCTGTAAGCAAACCATGTAGACCCTGATCAGACGCTGCATTTTTGTTTGGGTGGCTCACCCTTCAATTCCTGTACTGTAAGCAAACAGTGCAGACCCTGATCAGACGCCGCATTCTGCGGCGTCTGATCTGCGTCTACACTGTTTGCCAAGCCCAAACCATGATTCCAGCCCAGATTTTACAGATAAACCTTATACGCAACACGCTTAACAAACTCTACTATTTTCTATAAATAGGTTACATTGATTTCGATAGTCACGTGGACAACAGCACGAATTCAGTTTCTGTCCTTTATAACATTGGGTCGATTGTAAACCCAAAAACTACGAATGTTTGGGGTTTTATACATGTCAGCCGTGCCGTGTCCCAGAAAAAAGTGAGAAAATAATAGACGAATTAGTAGAAGAGATGAAATAGAGGAACAGGGGAGAAAGAGGCAAGTTAATGCAACGCAACAAGTTAACCCTTGTCCTGCTGAATATTCATATATGCCACACCTTCTACCGATTATCACCCAATCAGATTACCTGTAGCAAATAATTACAACAAATTCACAATCTGAATGACAAACAATGTAAATACTGATCAGATGGCTTCTTCAGAAGCCATCTGATCTGGATCTACATTGTTTCAAAGAAAAGGCATATCCGGGCTCAGCAGAACAAGGGTTAACAGAATAAAATCATCATCCCGCCGCAAAGATGGCAGCGGGGTTGTCTCTCTGCAAGCCAATTGTCTCTTAATTGTCTCATTGTAAGCCAATATCAGTTGGACGCACCGCACCGGTGACGTAAGACATACGGCACCTTCGCCTAATCGCCCCATATGTATATCTCAATGTCGGGTAAAAGTCCCACAGAATTGGAAGTAGCGTCTCCATGGAGTGAGGACTCCATGACCCTGTCGTCTAATGAAACCAAAAAGGCTTATAAGCAATGACGGTAAACAAGTTTCTCAGCAGTGGTCGCTATAGTATGGTGCGATAAACACCTCATAAACCCAATTTGTTCATGGGTCTGGCGTCACGCAACCCTTAAACGACCGTTCAAAATACTACCTTATTTTCCCAATTAGGGAAAATTCGCGCTGGAAATATGCGCATTGCACTTCTGGGAATCGGATGTGAGAATAAAATGGGAATTAAGTCTCAAAGCATTTATTCATCAATCCATAATAACAATTATCAAACGTCTTTATTGCAAATATTGGAATGAAATTAGCAAACAGTTCCTCTTTAACAGTTCAATTAGCCAGAGATTGTGGAAATAAGGGGAAAGAATACGCTTTCGTGGATGGTAACCCTTCCAAGAATATTTATCTCCCTATCAGAAGTAGTAATAGTTGTAGTAGTAGTAGAAGTAGTAGTAGTAGTGTTGTAGTAGTAGTAGTAGTAGTAGTAGTAGTAGTAGTAGTAGTTTGTTTGTTTGTTTGATTTGAGGTTTAACGTCCCCGTCAACACTGTAAAGGTCATTTTGGAGACGTTGCTTCCAATTTAGTAGTAGTAGTAGTAGCAGTAGTAGTAAAGTTCTGGGGCCAGTTGTTCAAAGCATCGTTAGCTTAATGAGCTCGTTAGTGGTCAAATTGTTAACCGTTCTACACCTGTGGAAACCAATCCGTTCAAACTTTGATGATGATCTTATGTTTCATTCAATATTTCCTTATGTCCTGTCAGTCAACTGAAAGACAGGAATAAATTCAAAACACAAAGTGTTGTATATTTCATTGTAGACACTGCATTGTCCAACCAGAATACATCTCGAATGTCAATCAGATCTAAAAAATGGAAAAAGGTGCTTGCCACAATTAGACCAATCAATGTATGTTGCTTGATCCAGTTTTAGACTACTTTGATGAATGACATTTGCTTGTCAAACTAACTTAAAGCAAAGAGATTCATTGAAAGGCACTTCGTCGGAGTTTGAACGTTTTTGTGTCCACAGGTTTAGCAAGTAAAATATCTAAAATTGTGTTATTGTTGCTGAGAAAATGTGAGCAGATGCAGCTTTTGCATCCGCAAAAGCTGCTCACTTTTTTCAGCAAAAATTTAAGTATATTTGCCATATTAAATGATCAAAATTTTAACGATACGTTAACTAATGGCGTCTTTAGTTCTGAAGAAATGCCCCCCCCCCGGTGTTTTACGTCTCCATGGTCCCTTGGACTTTCTCCATAGTGACACTGCAATACGTCATGTCCCTAATCAATGAGGGTGGGGGGGGGGGGTACTCTTAAAGGAAAATGGGGTGGATGATTGTGGCGAATGTATCGTGTATCTTACGTCACTGGGACGTCCAACTGATATCGACTTACAGCCAGGTTAAAGAGTCCGTGAAATGAACATCCCCTAAACCCCACTTTATAGAGCGAAAACTTGGGTTTACGGGGGTAAACATTATTTTCCTTATTTCTGCTCCAAGGCATAGGCTGTGGGTACTCGTTAGAACCGCCTGAATGAGGCGGTTCAAACGAGCACCCAAAACCTATGTTTGGAGTATAAATAAGAAAAAAATCACAACTTTTCATCAGAAAAAAATACCTTTTTTGAGGTTTGAAAAATCAACTATAGCACACGGATGTGTTTTCGTAATGATAGAGACACTGCAATACGTCATGTCCCTAATCAATGAAGGGGGCTACTCTTAAAGGAAAATGGGGTGGATGATTGTGGCGAATGTATCGTGTATCTTACGTCACTGGGACGTCCAACTGATACCGGCTTACAGTCAGGTTAACGAGTCAGTGAAATGAACATCCCCTAAACCCCACTTTATATATAGAGAGAAAACTGAGGTTTACGGGGGGTATAAATTATTTTTCTTATTTCTGCTCCAAGACATAGGGTGTGAGTACACGTTAGAACCGCATCAATGAGGTGGTTCTAAAGAGCAACCACAACCTATTTTTGGATTATAAATAAGAAAACTATCTCGAATTTTCATAAGAAAATTCGCCATTTTTGAGATGTGAAAAATGCACTTTGTTGCACGGGTGTGTTATCGTAATGTGAGTTGGGTGAGGTCTACTCTCCTTGTAGCAGGTGAGGGTAGAGGGTGAATGTTCTTCTTTCTTCTGTTTCTTCACTTTCAATCATTTTCATCTTTCTTCCTCACCCCTGGCGTTGTGGCCCCCGCTCATCGGGGCTTGAGAGAGATGGGTTGCATGATACTTTCACGCAGAGCTGAAACCGACCCGCTTACGAGTACTGGTAAATAGCTTAGAGGATCGGTGGGCAGGCAAGGCCCATGCTTATAAACCCTATTGGTTTTATTGGGCGGCAGGGATTGAGATGTGATTTCATCTCAATGCCGAGTAAAAGTCCCATAAAATTGGAAGCAAAGTCTCCAAAATGACCTATACAGTGTTGACGGGAACGTTAAACTTCATATCAATCAATCAAACAAAAAACACCCCTCTCTTTCATTACCTCAGCTATTTATTCTATTTCTTTTCTCCCTTTCTCTGGGAGACGACACAAAGTGACCAACTGGGTTTGATGTGTCTTTGAAGCCAAACACGCTCAATCAAAATCTTACTGGAAATAATTGGCTCATGAGGAATAAATGAATACATTCTCACCACGAAAGTACGCCTGTATAATTTTGACAGCCCTCAAACCCAACATTTATAACGTATAACTGGAGTTTACAGGGGTATACATTATCTTTCATATTTCTGCTAAAATAATAGATTGTGGGAACTCGATAAAACCGCCTCGTCGAGGCGGTTCTTAAATCATAGATTCCAGTAACGGACCTCCGTGGCCTAGTGGATAAGACCGCTGACTCTTATTCATTAGGTCTCTAACCGCTGGCCCCACCATTACGATAACACACCCGTGCGACATAGTGCATTTTTCACATCTCCAAAATGGCTACTTTTCTGATGAAAATTTGTGATATATTTCTTATTTATACATCAAACATAGGTTTTGGGTGCTCGTTAGAACCGCCTCATTGAGGCGGTTCTAACAAGTACCCACAACCTAAGTCTTGGCGCAGAAATAAGGAAAATAATGTTTACCCCCGTAAACCCGTTTTCTCTATATAAAGTGGGGTTTAGGGGGGTCTTTATTTCACGGACTTGTTCACGTGATGCATAAAAAAATAAACTGTTTCTTAATTCTGTTCCAAACATAGATTGCGGTTGCTACATGAGGCGGTTCTAACGAGTACCCGAAATATGTTTTTGTTCGAAAATAAGGAAAATAATGTACGCATCTGTAAATCTCACTTTTCTCTGTAAAAAGTATGGTTTACAGGAGTGTTAATTCCACGGGCTTCAGTTGTTATCGTGATGGAAGGACTAGCTGTACGGGAAAGGCTTTAGGATGTCAAAAAAGTTGTCTCCCTTTGCACAGTCTCTTGATACGGGTGAAATCCCAAAAGAATGGCTCTTAGCAAACTCTTCAAAAAAGGAGATAGGGCTCCTACCCGTAATTATCGCCCTGGGTCTCTGACTTGTGTTCTGTGTAAATTGCTGGAACATATAGTCTGCTCAAACATCATGGCCCACTTGGACGAACATAAACTTTTGTTAGACAGACAACATGCATTTAGGAAAAGGCAGCTAACTCAGCTAAGCACAGTTATTAATGACTGGGCAAAAATCTTGGACAAAGGGGGACAGGTGGACACATTTATTCTAGACTTCGAGAAAGCTTTTGACACCCCCCCCCCCCTCCTCATGAACTACTTAAATCTAAGTTATTTGGTTATGGAATTGGGGAACAGACCCTCAAATGGATAGATTCCTTTCTTTGCTACAGAAAACAGCGGGTTGTTGTTAATGGTGAATCTTCGAAGTGGGCTCCAGTTTTGCCTGGAATCCCGCGAGGGACCATTCTTGGTCCACTTTTGTTCTCCCTGTACATCAATGATATTTCCACTGACATTGACTCAGAAATAAGACGGTTCGCAGATGACTGTGTTTGTTACCGGGAAATTAGAGATACAGATGACTCATTGAAACTTCAGGCTGACATAGATAGATTAGGATGTTGGGTCCGAAAATCGGGCATGAGATTTCAGCCAGTTAAATGCAATATTATGCAGATAACTAGGAAGAGATCTAATCAAGTTGAGGCTTCTTACACCTTAGAGGGAACTGTCCTCGAGAATGTGGACTCCATTAAATACCTTGGGGTGACAATCTCACACAACTTGAGATGGAATACTCATATAAGCAACATGTGTACTAAGGCAAATAGAACGCTTGGTTTCCTGAGGCGAAATCTTCATCAGTGCCCTCAGGATGTAAAAGAGGCAGCATATAAAGGTCTTGTTCGCCCAATCTTGGAATATGGTAGTTGTATCTGGGACCCCAGTGGAGTGGTCCTTAACGATGAAATTGAGAAAGTTCAGAATAGAGCTGCTAGATTTGTAACAGGCAATTGCTGCTTTGAAACTGGGAGCATGACTGGAATGCTTGGAAAATTAAAATGGGAGTCTCTCAAGAAAAGGAGAAAAGACAGTAGGCTAATCCTTTTATACAAAGGTCTAAAGGGTGCTGCCAGCATTCCAACAGATGACCTTGTTCTCCCAGCTAGACACTGTAGAAATCACCATTCGTTGGCGTTTCAGACCCTTACTGCAAGAACTGACATTTATAAAGAGTCGTTCCTCCCCAGAACCATTAGAGATTGGAATGCCCTTCCCGATTCGATTATTTCGACAGCTGAAGGTGCTGATGATTGTGTAGCTAAATTTACCTCTTTGGTTAGAGCTAGGGACTAACTTCCCACATCAGAGGTCCTGATGTATGAATGTCATTTGACGTGTCACCAGTAACAATTCTGATTCTGAATAGGTAGCGCTCTGCACCAGGGCGGTTCTTACGAGTATACATAACCTATGTTTGGAGCAGAAATGACACACATGCTCAATAGACAAACATCAGTTTAACAAGTCCGTGTACTCAACACTACTTAATAAATCCAATTCTCTACCATTTTATATATTTCGAGCGATTTGTATGGTAAATATAAATGTTTTATACTTCGATAAATTCCATGAGCAAGAATCTCATAACCATTTCACACAGCGACAAGTATATACAGTAGTAATATAACGAGATGTCAAAGAGCACGTTTAGAATACGCGCGCTACTAAATTTATATGAGGCGACGTCAAAATGTGTTTGTTTGTATTGGAGTTTAACGGCCCAGTCAAGATTATTTAGGTCATTTTTGAGCCGGTCAGTTTACCTAACCACACTTTTCCTGGGCAGGCTTAGACGTAGGCGGTTGACCAGTACAGTGCACATTCTTTCGTCAGAAACTAACAACTACCCTTTTTGAATCAGGGGAAGTGTGAGAATGCCCGTAGGAAAGATTTCATGATCAATCTCCACGAAAGAATGTTGCCGACACCGGCAGGTATCGAACCCGCGTCCTAATCACCAATCAGACGAGCAATAAAAGATGGAGAAGTAGATAAAAGACAAATAAACTGAATTAAAAGACTTATTTTTCGCAATGGCAGCTGCTAATGGAATAATTATTCCGCCGTAGCCGATAGTAAGTTAATTCTTACGCTTTTGAAAGAATTCCTAAACTTTTGGTGATAATTTAAAAAATTTCATGAGAAAACTAGAATGAATTATCATTTTTGTGGATTTTCGATGTGTAAACTCCGGCGAATCACTCACAAACTTAGCATGAAGCCAGAACAGTTTGTGAGTGATTCGCCGGCGTTCACACACCAATTACATCCACATGGAATTCATTCCTATACTTACTTACATTACAGTCGGAAAAGTGGGGTATGCTGGGGTATTTATTACTTCTCTTGTTTCTGTTCAAAAACATAGATTGTTGGTGCTCATTACATGTAGAACCGCCTCATCGAGGCGGTTAAATCAAGCTCCAGCAATGCGCATTAGAAATAAAAAAAATATCGCATATTTCGATCTGAAAAATGCTAAGAAAGACGCCATATTTGCGCACGGGTAACACCCGTGCGCAAATATGGCGTCTTTCTTAGCATCAAATGTGCATTGAAGGCCATTTTTGGACCTATTTTAGAATTGACTATGTCACAGGGGTGTGTTATTTCAAAGTTTTAGCTGGTTTAATAGTGGAACAATCTGTTCCGAGGGTCACAGTCAGGCATCGCGAGGCTTGCCGAGTGATGTCGGACTGTGGTCCTGGTGGATGGACTTTCTATTCAACCCTTACGCCCATGTTAGATTATTTTTCTTGCACACCACCCATTTCTGAGCCTGGGTATTTAATACTGCAGTCATTTCGATTGCCTACGTCCGCCCTACAGTGATGTTTAGTGACGTCATGTAACGTGCTGTGACGCAACCTTAACGACGTCGCATATGAGGTCGTATTCAACCAGTGCATTTATCAAACACGCAAAAATATTCGATTTTGGGTAAGGACACCAGGGTTAGACCATAATTTCTTGCACACCAGACAAGCAAATCCGGAATTTTACCCTGGGATAGAAATTTATGTTCTGACCCTGGTGTTCCGACCCAAAATCGAATATTATCGCGTGTTTGATAAATGTACTGGTTGATTACAACCTTTATGCGCCGTCGTTAAGGTTGACGTCACATCACGTTACGTGACGCCACTAAACATTCCTGTCAGTACTCGAAGTGACTGCAGCATTAAAAATCCGCGTAAAGAAACGGAACGTATGCAAGAAAAAGAATACTATATAGGTGTGAGGGGCGGATAGAAAAATCCGTTCCTCGGGATCACTGTCCGACATCACGAGGCAAGCCTCGTGATGCCGGACAGTGACCCTTTGTTCGGAGTTTTCCATCCACCCCTCACACCCATGTAAGATTCTTATATTATATTCCGGGCTTAAATCACGAGTTTCCTTATCTGGTGTGCACGAATATAGTTGTTCTTCATCTCTTGAAGCATCACCATATTTACGTTATAACACGGAAATATGAAGCCTTGATCACGAGTTGTTAATGCTCGCAGCCACATTGTAATACAAGCCTTGAAGTATGGTTGAAAATAAGGCATTTTAGCAAATATCACGATTTCAGAAAACCATAGGTTGCTAAATAATTAAAACCCAGAGCCAATATTGTTTCTGGTACATGTGGATGTATCACATTTCTGTGTTAATCTTAACCCATTAAGTACCAGAAACCCCAAAACGGGTACCCGTGCAAACAGTGCAGGACCAGATCAGACGCCGCAGAACGCGGCGTCTGATCAGGGCCTACACTGTTTGCTAAAAGTTCAGACATTTTCAAAATAAATTTTGATCAAAACATAACCCGACACCCCTAAATTTTGAAATGGACTCTTGCTGTATACAAGGAGGAAGATTCCATTTGGTACCAAAATGGTTAAGATTCAACAACCGGTTTTCATTCATTAGTGTCGCAACTGCCAATTGAAATAGGCAAACAACTGAAGGATGGAAAACCATCTAAAGCAAAACGAAACAAAACAAAACAAAACAAAAACAGAATAAGACCGAAAATCTATCTTGAAGAATAAGATTTTTTTTTCAACTTCTTGTTCATATTAAAGATAACGAAATATCTTGAAATACAGTCGACTCTCATTTTCTCAAAGTCCAAGGGACTGGGAATTTTGGTTTTAGTTAGCAGTTGTTTGAGACAAAAAGGAGTTAAAATGTAATGGATATATAGCAAAACGAAAACACCAGTGCCCAAAATTTAGTTTTGAGATATCAGTGTTTGAGATAAATAGAGTCAACTGTATAAGCAGACATTTCCATCCTAGCAACAGATCACATAAATCTTTCGGTTTGGAGGAGAGTGCGATTGTTCGAGGTTTACGTCCCACCAACAGCTAAGGTCATACGGAGACGGGGCCTCAGTTTGAAAGACTCATCTGAAAGTTTGCAGAAGCCCGGGATGGAAGACACGACACCTGGTTTATGAGGCGAGTTGCTTCACTAAAACAAGCCTATATAATCTTGACCCACTTGAAACCCGCTTTTATATAGTAAAACTGGGGTTTACAGGGGTTACATGTCGCCTCATTTTTCTTATTTCTGCTCTTAAATATAGATTTTGGGTACTCGGTAGAACCGTCTCATCTAGAACCGCCTCGATGAGGCGGTTCTACCGAGTAGCCATAATCTATATTTTGAAAATATCATAAATTTTCAACTTAAAATATTCGTTTTTTGGCGGTAAAAATTACAATGTATTTGCATAAGCGTGTTTTCGTAATGTTTATCAACAACACCACGGAGGCCAATTGTTTTGGAGGAAGAAAAAGCTTGAAAATTAGATGGGTTCTCAAATGTACTTTTGCAGAATCCAACCCCATCCGTAGCCAAAGACAACTAGTTTCCACTTAGAATTTCTACAAAGACAACTATTTTTTCACTTAGAATTTCTCTTTTTAGCAACGAAAAATTATTCTTTTACATGGGAATTGCAAACTTTGAGCCCTGGCTGCATTGTAAACCCCTTACGAAAACACGCCTATATATATACTGTAAACTTTACATCCGAAAAATCGTTTTTTTTAGATGAAAAATTGTGATATTTTTCTTTTTTCTGCTCAAAATATAGATTGTGAGTACTCGTTAGAACCGCCTCATCGAGGCGGTTCTAACGAGTACCCACAATCTATATTTTAGAGCAGAAATAAGAAAAATAAGGTTTACCCCTGTAAACCCAAGTTTTACTATATAAAAGTGGGGTTCGAGTGGGGTCAAAATAATATAGGCGTGATTTCGTGATGCGCTGCAATTACGAATGTGGCATACCTCTCAATTCGATACTTTTCTTCATCGGACCATTGTTTGTATACAATCTGATCAACTTTGTCACTGGAGACTTCCAAAACATATAACTATATATAGGAGCGTGGAAAACGAGCATTAAAATTAAGCCTCCATCATCGCAAATCAGTACGTGACATAGTGCATTAAACGGTTATTTTTCTGATGAAACTTGTTATATTTTCCTTATTCGTGCTCCAAAAGCAGGTTGTAGGTACTCGTTAGAACCGCCTCATATATCATTCGATGCCTTCATGGAAGTATCAACTATATTGTTATCTATTGGTTTACTTTAGGCTTTACACTGATTGTTTTGGGTTTAACCACACGTGCACCCTCGAGGGTTTTGTGTCGTCTAGCAGAGAAAGGGACAGAGGGAAGTGAGGGACACAGGAGAAAGAGCAAGACGAATGGAAGTGGAGAAACAGAAGAAATATTAACATCCCCCGCTCTACCCTTACCTGCTGCAAGGACAGCAGGCGTTGTCCAACTGTAAGCCAACATCAGTTGGACGCATCAGTGGCGTAAGATACATGTCACCTTTGCCTCATCCCCCCACCCACGGGCTTTACACTGTATTTTTGAATAATATTCAAGCCCCGCCAAGCGAATTTGTGTCTTCGAGCATTCCGTCATGACAAATTTGAACTGCGCATGCCCAGCCATTCAGAGGGGCCAGGGATATGGCTTTCTGTCTGAAGATTCCTCTTGATTCACTGCTTGTATGAGGGAGCAGCGAAGGTTCTGGCGAGACTGCGCGGATGCGCAGGCTCGCCTGAACATTCGCTGCTCGCATAGGCGATAAGTACCAAAATCGCTTGACGGGGCCCATATAATGTATTATTTTACAGTGACGAAAAAGTTTTAACGCTAGCCAATCAGACGACGAGTTACAAAAGCATGAACTGTCACTGTATGTTGTTGTTCTGAGTAATCATATATACATCGGATCATTAACATTCCTGTCACATATCACAGGACACAAGTCGGAGAGAAAAGGTCTAATAGAGATAAAAATAAGATATATATCTTGCTTGAGGAGGAAGCCAGGATCAATAATATTGTCTTAATGTGGCATTACAATAGATTGTTCTAGAGAATAATGATGCGCTATTGGGTCCAGTGAGTCAACAAACTCTATATTGCATTCTGATTTATCCACAAGTCGAAAGAAAGTAATAGGCCTACTCCGGAAAATGCGAACATTTACAAATTGTGCATGCAGTCCGTTACATTGTATCACTTAAAAGTAATTAACACGTTAATTAGAATAAAATATCTACCTGGGTTTTGAGATATGACGGCTTAAATTTGGATATTTTCACATATGGTCATTTGAGAGAAAAATGTTAGAATTTTCGTAAACAACAATGAAATTGTAAATATAACTACATGATTGTATAGGTGTATTATCAAGGCACGTGTCCGCCAAATATCAACACATTTATATAAGAAATATGGATGTTATGCAAATAATAGAATTTTCGTAAACAACAATGAAATTGTAAATATGACAACATGATTGTATAGGTGTGTTATCAAGGCATGTGTCTACCAAATATCAACACATTTAGGTAAGAAATATGGATGTTATGCATTTGTTAATACAGGAACCCATTAGGATCAAGTGTGATAAAATTGCTCTTTTGCACCCACCTAAGTACAAGCTATGCATTTTGTTATATATTCACTATATTTTTGAATGACTGTAACTCCGGAATTCAGCATGATACCAACTTCAAATTTTCAGTATTTTTTAGTTTTATAGAGGTCACAAATGTACGGAATTTCAAAGGGCTAAGTGAACAAGTTTGCATTTTCCGAATAAGCCCAATTGCATAACAAGTTGGTGTTGACATAACTTATCGAATTAGATGACTATACACGTTATAGTTAAAATATCATCCTCCAAATCTATTTAAGGGATAACTGCAGCAAAATTCCTATGTTAAGATCACCTTTTGGACTGTTCAAAAGCGGTCTTAAAGACCACTTGTGAACAGTCGCAAAGGTAGTTTCTGACCAGAGGAGACTGTATGCAGAAAACACAAGGAAAGACTAACTGCAACTTACTACTAAATAAGCTTTTTAAAGCAGAATTAGTCTTCCTTTTAGTTGGGCTTACATCACATGAACAAGTCCGTGAAATGAACACCCCCTAAACCCCTGTTTATATAAAGAAAACTTGGGTTTAAGGGGGTATAAATTATTTTTCTTATTTCTGACCCAAGACATAGGTTGTGGGTACTCGTTAGAACTGCCTCATTGAGGCGGTTCTAACGAGCACCCACAACCTATGTTTGCACTATAAATAAGTAAAATATTACGGATTTTCCTCAGAAAAGTAGCCATTTTGGAGATGTGAAAAATGCAATGTCGCACGGGTGTGTTATCGTAATGATAGCGGAATTTCACTGTATATTAAAATTGTAAATTGTGGAGGTTATTTCTCAGTAATTTCGCCAGTGTACCCAGTTTTCAGTTGCAAAGAATGTGACAGAGTAATTTCATATTATGTGGAGAAAAGAAGCCACGGACACGTCAGTTATCCAAATGGAACGGGAACCCTCAGTTCTGCGACAATCATCGTAACATCTCTTTATTGTCAAATGCTGGGAAGGTTCTTGAAGAGTTCTGCTTAACCGACTGAATAGACACCTTTCACAGTCAGGGCTTCTACCAGAAAGCCATTGTAGGTTCAAAAAATATAGAGACACAATTGACATGATGTTCACAGCAAGGCAGCTTCAAGAGAGATTCCAGGAACAGAACATCGACCAATACCTGACCTTTGTCGACCTTACCAAACCATTTGACAGAGTCAGTCGTGAGGGTTTTTGGAAAAGCATGAAGTTTGGATGTCCAACCAAGCTCATAGCAATGGTGAGACAGTTCCACGATAGTATTCGTTCACGGGTCCAAATAATGGTGAGCTTTAGGATCCATTCCTTGTGTCACACGAAGTCAAGCAAGACTGTGTGCTAGCCCCAAAACTGTTGCTCACAGATGCTTTTCCAGGATGGCGATACTGGTATACCTATTGGGTATCGCTTTGATGGGAAGCGTTTCAATATCAGAAAGTTGCAAGCTACTTTATAGCACAAACTACACTGGCCAGCAGAATGAGTCACCACAGGTAGCTCCCTAACACTGAAAATGTCATTGAGCTATTTTAGTAACCTTGGCTCAAGAAGGTTTGTTGAGCTTGTACTATAAAGTAAAGCCAAATCTAATGTGCAGACCGAGATGCTAGGTTTGTTCCAGTATTACCATAAACATTTGCCAATGATCTTTCCGTTCTTCCCTGAAAATATATTGGCATCATGTTCCTTTCTTCTCCAATCCCAGACCTTGCCCCCCCCCCCCCGCCACACACACACAGAGTCAGGGCCACTAAACTGTCGACGTGCATGTTAAACTCAGCGAGATTAGTGTTATAGTGTAAATGCAGTAAAATTCCGCTATTAAGACCATCTAAAATTAAATAAATCTGCTTTTGTAAGCTTAATGAAAAGGTTGCTGCTATTCTGTCTTTGTGTTTACTACGCCCATCATCTCCTTATAAGGGACCACCATTTGGACTGTTCAAAAGTGGTCTTACAGACCACTTTTGAACAGATCCAAAGTTGGTCTTAATATAGGAATTTTACTATAGTATCATTCTGGTCAGTTTAGAGAAAGACCCCAGTGGAAGACGAAGGCAAATATATGAATAATTCATCGGACAACGATACAAATTCTACAGATAGTCACAAAAAGTCTGGCACAAAAAAGTATTGTCTGTCTTTTGACAGGAAATTATCAAAACTGCTGTGTTAATTGACGGACAAATTGACAGGCATTGATGCAAAGCAGACAGATATATTAAATTATTCTGTTCTGTTGTATTAGCTTGTCCGGAAAAACGGATTATCGGTCATTTGACAGGCAGAAAAATATTGAATAGCAATCTGTACTACGCACTTTCGTCCATGCTACAAATGGCAAGCAAAGTGCACAATAAATCTTTAAACCACGGTTTGAGCTTGAACCCCAGTTTGAAGTTTTTAAACTAGGGTTTGAAGACTCCCAACTGCGGTTTCAAAGAAAATAATGCACAAACATTCTTTAAACCGCAGTTTCACATTACGATAACACATCCGTGTGATACAGTACATTTTTCAAAGCTCAAAATTTGCATTTATTTCTCATGAAAATTTCTGATATTTTTCTAATTTATACTCCAAACATAGGTTTTGGGTGCTCGTTAGAACCGCCTCATTGAGGCGGTTCTAACAAGTACCCACAACCTATGTCTTCGAACAGAAATAAGGAAAATAATGTTTACCCCCGTAAACCCCAGATTTCTCTATATAAAGAGGGGTTTAGGGGGGTCTTTATTTCACGGACTTGTTCACGTGATGACTTTCAAATCTTTGCTCCAATCCTAAGTTTTAAAAATAAATCAAAATAGAAGTGAAGGCACTGATCATGAATCGATACAATTAACCCTCAGCTCCCATCAGAGACACCAAAGGGAAAGACGCACAAACATGAAACAACTATATATATAGACACTAAGCGGAAAGCCAAAAAGACAGTTACTTTCCTACAAAATGCCCCATTGGTTATCAAAAACAAAATAATAGAGGCGATACACATACTCAAAGACAAGCCATAACAAAAATAAACCGCGACAGAAGAACCGCCTTGGAACGGTCAGTGAAACGAAGTCCACTGCAGGGCTTAAATCGATTTTACGTGGCCACAACCATCGCCCTTTTTTACGTCCTGATTTAGACAAATAATTTGTTCAGTTTGCATGGAGGCCCCCTAACTCATCAGTGCAATATCTCCGTGAACCGCCGTTTTAAAGCCTGGTGCACAACAAATGCCCTTGTTCTTGCATAAATACATACGCGCATGGCTGTTTGAAGCCATTGTCAAATGGACCGAAAGCCTTGCTCAAACAGCAAAAACCATGTTCAAATCATGAAATTCGCGTGCTGTTTGAACATGGATTTTGAGCTTTTGATATCACAAGGCGGGCTTTGCTTAGTTTACGTTATGTTGAGCAACGTAACGTTATCGCCCTGAACGTAGCGTTTTAGGGTTCTATGATGACGTCAGAGGGTTACTGCATGCCAACGTCATTGTAAACAATATTCTGAACTGGCCGCAATTTTGGTTTGTCTGTCGCATTTGAAGAGTTTAGATGGAATTTATATGGCGCTTTTGGGCGTTTTCGCCAAAATTTGCGTTTGGATTCGTAAGTTATGCAAGAATAACGATCATCCATGGTTATTTCATTGACATTTTCCGGATCCCTCGGAAGACATTTGAACATTCGGCCTAGCGGCCTCATGTTCAAACAGCTTCCTGGGGACCCGGCAAATGTTAATGCTTGATCCCAATATTTGATAGCTGAACCCTTGTTTTAAAGAATTATTGTGCAGTTTTTCGTTAAAACCACGGATTGAAGTTTTCAACCCTAGTTCTTGCATAAATACCTATGCGCATGGCTGTTTGAAGGCATTGTCAAATGGACCGATAGCCGTGCTCAAACAGCAAAAATGATGTTCAAATAATGAATAATTTGAAGCCATTGTCAAATGTTTGACGCGTGCTGTTTGAACATGGATTTGTTACCTTACGTTGAGCGACGTTACATTATCGCCCTGAACGTAGCGTTTTAGGGCTCTATGATGACGTCAGATGGTTACTGCACAACAACGTCATTGTAAACAACATTATTAACTGGCCGCCATGTTGGTTCGCCGGTCGCATTTGAAGAGTTTATATGGAATTAACGTGTATATGGAGCTTTTTGGCGTTTTCGTCAACATTTGGTGCCGGAAGATATTTGAACATTCGGCCTTGCGGCCTCATGTTTAAACAGCTTCATCGGCACCCGGCGAATGTTAATGCATGGGAAAATATGGTTGATACTTTATTCTTGAATAAATACCTATGCGCGTGGCTGTTTGAAGCCATTGTCAAATGCGCCGAAAGCCGTGCTCAAACAGCAAAAAACATGTTCAAATCATGAAATTCGCGTGCTGTTTGAACATGGATTTTGAGCTTTTGATATCACAGGACGGGCCTTGCTTTGTTTACGTTACGCTGAGCGACGTAACGTTATCGCCCTGAACGTAGCGTTCGTAAGTTATGCAAGAACAACGATCATCCATGGTTATTTCATTGCATTAACATTTGCCGGATCCCTCGGAAGATATTTGAATATTCGGCCAGCGGCCTCATATTCAAACAACTTCCTCGGGACCGGCGAATGTTAATGCATGAAAAACCATGGTTGATCCCTATATTTGAAAACTAAAAACTCGGGTATGAAGTTCCGAAACTTACGATAACGCATCTTGCATTCTTTCATATTTATCCTTTTTTATGAAAATTTGTTACAATTTTTCTAATTTATGCTTCAAACATTGATCTTGGGTGCTTGTTAGACCCGCCTCTCTGAGGCGGTATTAACGAGTACTCACGAACTTTGTCTTGGAACAGAAATACGAAAAGTAATGTTGACCCCTGAAAACACAAGATTTCTCTGTGTAAAGTATGGTTTACAGGCGTGTTGTTAACGTGATGAAGACGCACAAAGTTTCCAAGTTCAATCTGACGTGGTTGTGTCTTAACATAGTAAATACAGTAAAATTTTTATATTAAGACCATCTTTGGGACTGTTCAAAAGCGGTCTTTAAGACCACTTTTGAACAGTCTCAAAGATGGTCCCGACCAGAGGACCATGTGTGCCGAAAGCACGAAGAAAGAATAACTGCACCCTTCTAAATAAGCTTTTTAAAGCAGAATCAGTGTTAATTGTAGATGGTCTTAATAGCGGAATTTCACTGTACAAGGTAATAAGACTTAGACAGTTTTATAGGGGCGAGCTTCAGTGTGTGTGTGTGTGAATTCGGGTTTAACGTCGCTTTCAACAATTTTTCAGTCATATCACGACGGTGTCTGGTTGCGACAGGGAGCTCAATGCTCACGTTTATAGTGCTGCCGCACTGTAGTATCATGTCCCAGACACATTACATGATACCACACCCAGTCACATTATCCTGACACTGGATCGACCAGTCCTAGCTCTACCCCGTAAATCTGAGTGCCAAGCGAGGAGCAGCTAGTACCATTTTTAACGACTTTGGTATGTCGCGGCCCGGGATCGAACCCGAGACCTCCCGTTCCCCGGAGCGGACACTCTACCAACTGAGCTATCGGGGCCGGTGGGCGAGCTTCAGAGAGCCCATATAAAATGTTCGCGGCGAACCGATTATATTTTATTATTAAAGACACTAATCATGTATTTAGTTTATACCGCAGTCCAAAAACTCGTACGGGTTTGCAATAATTTATTATATTCTACCAATGTTAAACGACATCCAGTGTGAGATTTTCTTATTTCTGTGCAAAATATAGATTTTTGGTACTGGTTAGAACCGCTTCATCGAGGCGGTTCTAACGAGTACCCACAATCTACATTTTAGAGCAGAAATAAGAACAATAAGGTTTACTCCTGTAAAATAAAATGCTTAAAGGTTGCCTTTGGAAACAAAGAACACATAAAATAACGAAAATCGAAGACTCGGTTTTACTGAGTGCCTTCATACACAGCAATATAGTTTGCAAGGCCCCAGTTTTTCTATATGAAAATGGGGTTGAATAGGGTCCTAATTATACAGCCGCTACACTCAGAGAAATCGACCAATCAGTGCTATCACAGCTTTGATTTTACATTCTTGCATAAATATCTATGCGCATGGCTGTTTGAAGCCATTGTCAAATGGACCGAAAGCCGTGCTCAAACAGCAAAAACCATGTTCAAATCATGAGTGAGTGAGTGAGTGTTTAAGTTTTACGTCCCACCAACAGCTAAGGTCATACGGAGACGGGATCTCGGTTTAACGACTCATCCGAAAGTCTGGAGAAGCCCGGGATCGATCCTGCGATCCCTGGTTTACAAGGCGAGTGGCGTAACCACTACACCACGGAGGCTTCTGTGTTCAAATCATGAAATTCGCGTGCTGTTTGAACATGGATCTTGAGCTTTTGATATCACAAGACTGGGCTTGCTTTGTTTACGTCACGTTGAGCGACGTAATGTTATCGCTATGAACGTAGCGTTTTAGGGTTCTATGATGACGTCAGATGGTTGCTTCTTAATAACGTCATTGTAAACAACATTCTGAACTGGCCGCCAGTTTGGTTTGCCTGTCGCATTTGAAGAGTTTATACGGAATTTATATGGAGCTTTTGAGCGTTTTTGTAAACATTTGCTGTCGGAATCGTAAGATATGATCCATGGTTATTTCATTGCATTAACACTTGCCGGTTCCCTCGGAAGATATTTTAACATTCGGCCTGGCGGCCTCATATTCAAGCAGCTTCCTCGGGACCCGGCGAATGTTAATGCATGAAAAACATGGTTGATCCCTATATTCACGATGTGGTGATCGATCAAAAAATTGATCTGCAAGCTGACCATAATTGATGAGCAACGGGAAAAAAACTATCAAATTATTCCAAACAGTTAGATTGGTTTCATGCTAATTCAGTTATGCTCCCATTAGAGGCAAAAACTTTAACTGACAATGAAAACCCGTCTCAATTTATTGACTGAAAAGAAGGGTGAATTTCATTTAGTCTTAATGCATTACCCTCAGTTCTATCACTTTAAGACACAACAACATGTTTTCAAAACCATGAAATGAGCGCTATTGTCACTCCCACATTATAATAAGAAAGTTGGGCTTTACCAAGACTATGGAATACATTACTTGACAAGCTACACATTAGGAAACAAACGCCTGTACAAATACATTGTACATTTCACCGCCGAAAAAAAAAAAACACGAACATTGTAAGATGAAAACTTGTGATATTGTCCTTATTTCTGCTCAAAATATAGGTTAGGGGAACTCGTTAGAACAGTTAGAATATATATGTTAGAGTAAAAATAAGACAAAATAAAGTTTACCCCTTTAAATCCCAGTTTTATTATATAAAAGTGGGTTTCAAGGGGGTCAAAATTATAAAGATGTGATTTCGTGATGTAAACATGAATAAGGACTCATTGCTGCTCAAACCACAGATGGTTGGTATTCGTTAGAGCCGCCTGAATGAGGCGGTACAAGCTAAGAGCAATGCATGTGCACGTATAAGGAAAACATCTCAAATGTCATAACAAAAATGTTACTTTTAGTCATCAAACACAGTCCTACATGTATCTCACAGACACATGTACATGTATATCAAATGGAATGCAAATCTGAAATGATTTCCTGCAAGAGTTACCTCCCTGGGAAAACGTTCATTGGTTGTCACCACTACATGTACATATCCGCGAGCAGCAAAGGCTCTCTCGACACTGAGCAGCATGCGCAGTGTCGCCAGAGCCTTTGTTGCTCTCTTCTGCGATAAGTACAATTTTCACAACCGCCCCCGTCCGACACTTCAACAAGATGCTAAATTCAGTGCTTTTGCTATGAAACTATGATGGCGGGTATAATAAATGACAATCAGACGCTCTTTCATACCCAGGGGATATTTCTGTAGAAACAATTTATCTGTATAAAGTGGTGTTTTATTTGCTTGAATTATCTTCAGACGATTTCAGTCGGGCCACGGGACAACCTCCAAATGATGACGAAATAGAGATTCGGGAACTTTAGCACATCTAAGCAAAAGTCAATAGTTCCGAATAAATCATACAAAGCATGCTGAATGAATGAATGAATGAATGAATGTTCATGAATGAATGAATGAATGAATGAATGAATGAATACCCTGTAAATAAAAATCAAAAATGAGTTCCTTTAAATTTGTAAAGAGAAAGTGAGGTTGTGAAGGGGTAAACACTATTTCAATAATTCTTGCTCAATGGTCTATGAAATGGTAAATCCCTGAAAGCAATGGCTTCAATTATGAACTGAAAAACATGGAGTGTACGATTTTTTTTTCTGGGCTAGTTTCGGTCAATTAGGCCTCATCAGTGATCTTCATCTCTCGCTACTTTAATAAAAGCACTGAGAGTGCTGATGTGCGTTTGTATGTGAGTTTGGAAAGCCACGAGAATTGTTTCCATTGTTGTTGCATTTTCTTCGATTTGAAAAATGTATAGACAGTAGAACTTCGGTGGCTCGAACACCGATGGCTCGTTTTCCATGGATGCGTCGAACCCATTCTTGAGCCCCTAGCGAAATCCCCTACATAAGAAATAGTGGGGATGATTAAGGAGATTTTAGTCTTTTATCTTGCAAATGTATGCTGTGTGTACTCATTAGAATCGCCTCGATGAGGCGATTCTAATGAGTAAACACAGTATACATTTTCATTATAAAACACCGAAAAGATGTCGAAAAGTATATCGTATACCTCCTGGCAGTCACCCTCAGTGACTCGAAATATCCCTATCTCGAACAGATTTTCGAGGTCCCAAAGGTCTTCGAGCCATTGAAGTTCAACTGTATTTCTTTATCCTTTCTTGAAAGTAATTGAGCCTGAATAAATTTGTAAATGATGCCTTTATGTTTACAAGAATAAATATATCATGTGTAGATTTATAAACAAAACAATCAGTATCTGTTGTAAAACGTTTCTGTTCAAAAGTGGTATCGAATTAACAACGTATCAATAAAACGGATGCCATTTTATTCTTCCTGTCCAATCTCGGTTTAGAACACATACATATATAAATAATTACGGGATGGGAACAATTGCTGCCAATGACGAATCGTCCTGGTTTTGTGAAAGTTTGGGACGAAACTTCTTCGTTACTGCGGCAGTCAGGGGTTTTCCCTCACCCACAACGTCATCGATGATTTAGATTGGTCTCCCCTACATTTGTAGTTTATTTAAACTCTGATTCGACTGCACGTCTGAATCAGAGCCAGACACTTTTGTGTCGACCGTCAAAGAATTGCAATAAAGATATTTTTCTAAAACCAAAATAACTTCTTTATTGACATAACCCTCCCAACAAGTTTTGCAAAGTTAGGTTTCAGTCCTATGTTACCTATAAATCTGGGTCGATTGTCGATTTCAACCGCCTGAGAAATGTGAAGGGCGTCCTAGAAAAATACCACTATTATGTGATGTTTGTTTGTTTTGTTTGATTTGAAGAGTTACGTCCCCGTCAACACTATTAAGATCATTTTGGAGACGTTGCTTCCAATTTTATGGGAGTTTTGCCCGACATTTAGATGGAATGACATCACGATCCCTGCCGCCCAAATAAACCAAAAGGGTTAATATGTAGGGACGGGCCGACTCGCACTACTTTGCCTTGGCGGGCGTAGACCCCTAAGCGGTTTACCGGTACTCAAATTATGTCATGTAAAGCCCTAAATTGTGTTATATCGAAATGAATGGATTTTCATATGAACCCCGTCAGAAGAAAGCCTATCTTCGTAAGACAAAAACGGACCTCCTCAGATACACAGACGAGCAAAAGGATTTTCTGCTATCGAAGCAGTGACCACAAGAGTGCTGATCAGACTGCGCGGAACCATGAGAGCAGGGGTGTGCTATCGCAACATATCAGATGCACAATTGTAGTAACTGTTTTCCTGATTCCTGTTTTGAACCCTTTAAGACTATTTATAGTTCGAACAAATTGACCTGAGACTGACCTTTATGCAAGGAATAAATTAGTAAATGCTATCGCCAAATACAGTCAACTTTCGTAAACTTCTCGTGAATTGTCGGCACCTCGTGAAAAGCGACCCTTTATCGACCTCTGTGTATTGTTTTACAATATCGCCATCTTCGGAAAACGACGAAGATAAATACATGCATTCAGTCGGGCGTGAAATTATGTTAATAGAGTTCACCAGTCTCAGGTCAATTTGTTCGAGCTATACTTATATTTATTTAAATAGAGTCGACCATTAATCGGAAGAAGGCGAACACCGGCATTCCCCGTCGAATCCGAAGATTTCTTTATTTGTGCTGAGGTTTTACGTCCCCGTCTACACTTTTAGGCCATTTTGGAGGCGTTGCTTTCGGCTGTGTGGGATTTTTACCATGGCATTTACATGAAATGACATCTCAAGACCAACTGCGCAAAGGAACCGCTAGAGTTTAAGGGATAGTCCGACTCGCACTACTTTGCCTGGGCAGGCTTAGACTTTCCATTATGAAAACATGCCTACACAAATACATTCTAACCTTTATCGGCGAAAAATGAAAATTTTAAGATGAAAAATTGTTTTTTTTCTTATTTCTGCTAAAAATATATATTGTGGGTACTCGTTAGAACCGCCTCATCGAGGCGGTTCTAACGAGTACCCACAATCTATATTTTCAAGCAGAAATAAGAAAAATAAGGTTTACCCCTGTAAACCCCAGTTTTTCTATATAAAAGTGGGGTTCAAGGGGGTTAAATATATATTGGCGTGTTTTCGTGATGCTGAACGGTGTACGATTACTCAATGTTCGATCTGTGTGTGTAATCATCTAGGCCACGGAGACCCCTTTAAATGTGTTTTCCAGAGCATTCAACGCACGTGCTTTATTACATGTAACTTGGAAATTATCCGAGAAATCTACGCTGTAGCAGCCTAAGTGTTTATATATTATCTTTCAAATTCAATTTGGTGCATTTATGCACAAAGCAATCTGGCGGTCTAAAACGCTTTCGTTAGCCACTGAGGCGGCATAATCAAAACTTTGGGGAGAAACAATATATCCATAATTGATGAAAAACAGACAGAAGAATTGAATTATATCATTTTTGTTGGATTGACTTTCAACAAAATCAAATTACTAGCCATTTCACAGGCAGACCACTATTGTGCAGAAGATGGGCATATGCAAAATCAAAATCATAATATTATACGCATTAATATTAATGTGATTAATATATGGAAATATAAATAATTCTATATATTACATGCATAACAGAGAAATACTATGATTTCTACCATACATAAACTTGGTATTTTCCTTTTTCCTAAGAAGAAATATTTCCTCTTAGCCGGTAAAACAAGAATATCGGTGAAACCGTTGGATGCTCCCCGAACGTGCAATAGTCAGAACAGGAAACATTATCCCAGTTAAAGAGCAGTATACTGTGTATACTCACTGTACTTCAAAATGGAGTATAACAAAACCTGTCAGTGGACAGATTAGCTTGCCTGATGGCACTGCCATACAAACATTAGCAACACAAAAGTCCGAATAAATGAAAGGAAGAACTGTTTAATTCAAATTATTGAAAACTTACTCTCGTACACAGAGGCAATCCTCATATGACTGTCGCCAGGTATGGTTCGGTATTGGGTGCCTTTACATGCATATAAAATATCAGAAGGGTTCGAAAATTATATTGAAATCCATCAGCAAATGTAGATGCTAGAGCGATGACAAAGTTTTTCTAAAAATAGCCACAGTGACCTTTACCTTGACCCCAGGACCCTGAAAGTCAAACTTGCTTGAGATATTATCATACCCAACATTTGTGTGAAGTTATATTAAAATCCATCAGCAAATGACGACGCTAGAGCTATGACAAAGTTTTTTCTAAAAATAGCCGCAGTGACCTTATCCTTGAGCCCAGGACCCTGAAAGTCAAACTTGCTCGAGATATTATCATACCCAACATTTGTGTCAAATTATATTAAAATCCATCAATAAATGTAGGCACTAAAGCGATGACAAAGTTTTTTTTCTAAAAATAACCACAGTGACCTTGACCTTGACCCCAGGATCCTGAAAGTTGAATTTGCTCGAGATATTATTATACCCAACATTTGTGTGAAGTTATATTAAAATCCATCAGCAAATGACGACGCTAGAGCGATGACAAAGTTTTTTTTCTAACAATAGCCACAGTGACCTTGACCTTGAGCCCAGGACAATGAAAGGTGAACTTGCTCGAGATATTATCATACTCAACATTTGTGTGAAATTATATTAAAATCCATCAATAAATGTAGGCACTAGAGCGATAACAAAGTTTTTTTTCTAAAAATAACCACAGTGACCGTACCCTTGACCCCACAATCCTGAAAGTTGAACTTGCTTGAGATATTATTATACCCAACATTTGTGTGAAGTTATATTAAAATCCATCAGCAAATGACGACGCTAGAGCGATGACAAAGTTTTTTTCTAAAAATAGCTACAGTGACCTTGACCTTGAGCCCAGGGCCTTGATAGTTGAACTTGCTCGAGATATTATCATACTCAACATTTGTGTGAAATTATATTAAAATCCATCAATAAATGTAGGCACTGGAGCAAAAACAAAGTTTTTCTAAAAATAGCCGCAGTGACCTTGACCTTGACCCCAGGACCATGAAAGTCAAACATGCTTGAGATATTATCAGACCCAACATTTGTATGAAGTTATATTAATATCCATCAGCAAATGACGACGCTAGAGCTATGACAAAGTTTTTTTTCTAAAAATAGCCACAGTGACCTTGACCTTGAGCCCAGGACCCTGAAAGTCGAACATGCTCAAGATATTATCATACCCAACTTTTGTGTGAAGTTATATTAAAATCCATCCATAAATGTAGGCACCAGAGTGATGACAAAGTTTTTTCTAAAAATAGCCACAGTGACCTACCACTGCAAGGTCTATCGGAACCCGAATTTTATGGTGACTTAGTATATAAATTCAGAAAAATATATAACCGCAATGACTTCAGCACCCAATTTCGTAAAATCATTCTTCGATGTAGGGGGGTTGGGTACAACATGGATATTATACGACAGACTGCATGCATGGTAGTTAACCCAATCACGGTTGGCAACTTTGCTTCCCTCTTTAATTGCACGCCGGTGGGTCAGGCCTCAGATTCTATGACGGCTCCAACGTAAAGGCTTATTGAAAATTAAAGAGATAATGTCGGTTGGTGCCTGATGCTCTGTCTCTGGTCGAGCTCATCGGAGTCTAACTGTTGGTTTTCTTTTGCTCCAGCATTTCAGTGGTTTCTTGCTGTCGAGTCCTCACCGTTGTCTCACCTCTGTGGTTCTTTGATTTCTGTGTTCACGGAGATGTTGCACTGATGAGTTAGGAGGCCTTCATGCGGACTGAACAAATTATTTGTCTAAATCGCGACGGAAGTAAGGGCGAGGATTGTGGCCACGTAAAATCGATTTAAGCCCCCCAGTGGAAATCTTCCACTGACCGTTCCAAGGCGGCTCTTCCGTGGTGATTTATTTATGTTGTTGTTTGTTACTTACTGTGTGTATCACTTGTGTCTTTTAATTTTGGATGGCCATATGGCCATTTTGTGGGAAAGTAACTGTCCATATGGCCTTCCTTTGTTTAGGTTTCCATTATGGTCTGGTCGCTTAATGTTTGTATTTCTTTCCCTTTGGTGTCTTTTATGGATGGAGTAAGTTAATTGTATCAATTCCTGATCTTTGTTTTACTTCTACTTTAAACAAAGTACCATAACTCTGTGACGAATCATCTAACCAGATAGCACGGATAATATGCGCATCCTCTATTGCTGCTTAAGGTTCCATTGAAGTTTCGTTGAATTTCTGCAAGTAGTTGCTGAGAATTCGCGTGGACACGAACAGTACCCTATATATTCATGCAGAATTCATCAAAGGGCCATAACTGTTGGAAAAATCATCGAACCAAAACACGCAGGTGATATGCGCATCCACCTTCAATACTTAATAGTCCCATGAAGTTTCATTGAAATCCGCCCAGTAGTTTCTGAGAATTCGCGTTGACAAGAGCGGGACGGACCCACGGACGCACGGACTCACGGACGCACGGACGAAGCGGCGCCTATATGCTCCCCCGAAATTCTTCGGGGAGCATAATAAATCTCTTTAGGGTCACATGTGAGACGCCAAGTTCTGCAACGGAAGATCAGGCGGTTTTCCCCGGGTACTCCGGTTTTCACCCACCTGTGATTAACGATCGGCCCGATATGAGTGAAATAATCTTGAAAGGACCGTAAAACCAAAATAAAAAATAAATAAATAAATCTCTTTAGTTGGAACTACTTTTTGTACAAGATACAAGAAACCGCTTGTGCAGTGAACTCGTTATATTCAAATGCGGAAAAGTTTCAGTCACGTCGACGTTATTCATGCCATGGCGTCTAGGAAAATATGAACTAACGTTCAGAATGCGTGACGTTTGAGTCGGTGCAACGTTGAAACAAAGATAACATGGGAATGACCATTGAGTTGGAAGTGTGTTGAAACACTGTGTTTTTTCTATTTTTTTTTTTTTTTCAAAACTGCAGACAGCGCTTTCAAAATGGCGCCCATCCAGTTTACCTAGCCAGCTTCTGTAACACTACGCTGATTGAATCGTTAACATCAGCTGTAAACAGTCAACTGTAGCGAAATTCAGAACCGACAGTCAAGGTCCTAACTGCCCTAAAAGTCTATGGAAGTGCATGTAATATACAGATTATTCATTTTTTTCCTATTTGAAATATGATATTTATAAATCTCGGGAGGTAAAAACAACCCGTTAAAGAAACGCGTGCTTCGCACTCGTTTCTTTATCGGTTAGTTTTACCACCCTCGGTTTCCAATATTTCAAATACGAAAATGAATACACTCAGTTTATTACATTTCCAGTAGTGATTTACTGAAATTTCTCAGTTAATTATAATCTAAATTATTTCATATTGAACGTTTTAACGTCATAATTGCTAGACGACATTGCTGGCGTCGTTTGTAACACAATAACAACAATTGACATTTGGCGGAAATCTGATAAAATCATGGAAATCAGAATTCAATTTTCACATCCATTTGATGTTTTTGAGGAAAGACCTGCAGCTCGAAGATACAGTATGAATTTCTTGATACTACAGTTCTATTTTCATGACATTGTTGCATATATGTTTCAAGCACAGGATAATTTTTGCATTGAGATGAAAACAAGATGGCGACTGATTTTCAAACAAAAACAAACAAAACCTCGCCCGGTCTAAAATGGATCTATTTTGGTAGGAAATCAAAATGGCTGAATTGGAAAATTCAAAATTAAAATATGAATAAAAATAAAATATTATTTTAATGTAATAAACAGTTTACACCACCTAAACTAAGACTAAATCTACTTTTAAAAGCTTATTGAGAAGGTTTCAGTTATACGTTCTTTGTGTTTTCTATACCTATTGTCTCCTAATAAGAGACCCCTTTGGGACTGTTCAAAAGTGGTCTTAAAAGACCACTTTTGAAAGTCTCAAATGTGGTCTTAAAATAGGTATTTTACTGTATTATGTTGTTTTGATTGATTACGGAGAATACTTCACTTGTGTTTTAAGGAAATCGTGTAAAAAAAAAATCGTTCGCTATCGCTCACTCGTTTTTACTCGTAAGCCTTAGAACACTTGTGAATTATCCGTAATCGAGCAAAAAAAAAAAAAAAAAATAAAAATAAAAATAAAACAAACAAATATACTCTATGTTAGATGACGTTAAGGTGTTTACCTATTGCAACTCCCAAGAGAAAAAGGAACGCTACATTTTTCATAACGATAACACACCCGTGCAACATAAAGCATTGTTCACATTTCCAAAATGGCCACTTTTCTGATATAAATCCTTGATATTTTTCTTATAAACCCTCAAAACATAGGTTGAGGATGCTCGTTAGAACCGCCTCACATGGGTTGAGGGTGCTCGTTAGAACCGCCTCAGTGAGGCGGTTCTAACGAGTACCAACAACCTATGTTTTGTAGCAGAAATAAGAAAAATAATGTTTACCCCCGTAAACCCCAGTTTTTCTCTATATAAAGTGGGGTTTAGGGGGTCTTCATTTCACGGACTTATTTACGTGATGTTTAGCCGAAAATACAGCAGCCAAAGTTCAAATGACAGCGACTATAAGATTCTGTTTATCCAGGGGTGACAACCTACGTCATAGCAGAGATGTCGTACCCATTTCAGAAGCGGCCATATTGATGTAAATAGGGTAAATAAAATGCTTCAAACTAGATTTGTACATTACGAGTCTTCAGAAAACATACTTCAGCTGGTAACGAACAATATTTGCATCCCATCAATGAGCTAATTCCACGTCGAAACATTGAAAAGTCTTCGATAGCTTCGCCACAAGATTTGACTCGGCGCTGTAAACAATGATAGTTCCGACATCATTGCCAAATCAGCTTGTGTCGAATTATTTAAAGAAAGAGTCACATTTCTGGGACAGATTTCAGTATGTTTGATTATTTTATGATCTAATGCACTGACTGCGCCTACTTGTTGTGACAAAAATGCCTTTTGTGTAGTAAACGCCGGCAAACTTACAAATTGTTATGACGTCACTGCTCTGACGTAGGTTGTTCCCCCTGTTATCGTTTAACGATTTTTAATCGGATTTTGTTACCGAATAATATGAAACCACAGGGCTGTCACTGAAAGCGTTATGACGATACACCCCAGTAACAATGTGTCATCACACGTGCGGTCATACATGTATCACTTTGCTAAAAACAGACTGTGGGTGCTCGTTACTGAGAACCGCTTCATTCAGGCTCTTCTGAAGAATACCCACAATCTATGCGATTTAATTAAAAAGAACAATAAGGTTTATCCCAGAAAACCTGAGTTTTCTTTATATAAACTGGGGTTGTGTTCTCGGAGATGTTGCACGGATGGGTAAGGAGGCCTTCAGGCGGACTGAACAAATTATTTGTCTAAATCGCGACGGAAGTAAGGACGAGGACTGCGACCGCGTAAAATCGATTTAAGGCTTTTAGCACCCCCCTCCCCACCACTAGTGGAATTCGTTTCACTCACCGTTCCATGGGTGTTCTTCTGTCGCGGTTTATTTTTGTTGTGGTTTGTCTTTGAGTGTGTGTATCGGTTGGATTTTGTTGGAATGTGACTGTCCTATTGGCTTTCCGCTATTGGCGTTCCATTAGGGTCTAGTTATTTCATTTTTTTTTTGTTTCTTTCCCTTTGATGTCTCTGATGGGAGTTGTGGGTTAATTGTATCAATTCCTGATCATTGCCATCACTTCTAGTTTCCTTTATATAAACTTTGGTTCACACTGATGTTCAGAACACGGACATGTAAACGTGATTTAGCTGAGCGCAAGTGCCTCAAAACACGTTTGTATGTGTCCTGGCTAAATGTGTTTATTTATTATTATTATATATAATACTATTTGTACATCGTGCTATGGATTTTTCATCTAAAAGCTCATAAATATCCGGAGACTTAAAATCTCTAGGGACCACTTACTTGGGATAGTTATTGTCCTGTAAATCTTTGCAACACGTATATATTGATCGGTGTATAGCATTGAAAATGCAATGTCATTACCAAAATACGCCTATACAAATACTTTGTAAATTTTACCGCGATATAATTAAATTTTTTAAGCTGAAAAGTTGTGATATTTTTCTTATTTCTGCTCAAAATATAAATTGTGGGTACACGTTAGAACCGCCTCATCGAGGCGGTCCTAACGAGTACCCACAATCTATATTTTGAGCGGGAGATATGAAAAAATGATATTTTTCTTATTTCTGCTCAAAATATAAATTGTGGGTACACGTTAGAACCGCCTCATCGAGGCGGTTCTAATTTAACGAGTACCCACAATCTATATTTTGAGCAGAAATAAGAAAAATAAGGTCTACCCATGTAAAACCCCAGTTTTACTATATAAAAGTGGGGTTCAAGGGGTCAAAAATCTATAGGCGTGTTTTCGTCATGCCAAGCTTGGCCTTAGCACAAGGGAAAAAGAAATGTTTTCGCACTCAAATCATTTGAGTTTGTTTATGTCCGCTTATTATTATTACAAACTTCACCAGAGGAATGTTCATGAATAGTGAATGTGGGTACTCGTTAAAACGCCTCATTATAAGAAAAGTATTCAGACCAAAGTTTGTCTTGGTGTTGTACTGGAAAATAGAAGTAGAGGCAACGATCAGGAGTCGATACAATTAACCCACAGCTCCCATCATTTTCTGCAAAGGTTTTCAGTCTATTTATTCCTTCTTTATTAGTATATTTATTTATTTGTTTTTTTTTTACACAATTTTCCAATAGCCCACAATCTTTTCAGCTTCACCCTGAGCTCTTCTGTATGCACCCCACAAGAAGTATACGCAATCATTAAGGCCAGCATATAAAAAGGAATGGGCGCGCATATGGCGGGGACAACACGGCTTTAGACACTCGATCTGTCAGTCCTTGACTCCGAAATTGGTACAATATAGCGACAGCCGAAAGCTCGATCGCATATATACACGACTAAGACTCGGGGTCAACTGACTTAATGCACACAACATCTTCTATAGCGAGGCCGATCCATTATGCGGGCACTGTGGCGGAGTGGAGTGTGTTCAACACTACCTCGCAGAGTGCCCCGCACACGGCCCCGCCAGAAGGGAACTAACGGGAGAACTGACAACATTAGGATACCAAGGGGAGATAAACGCGGTTTCTCTACTCAATCTAAATTCACAGGAAATGAGGGACGCGGTCTTCAAATTCTTTGAGAAAACAAACTACCTGGACAAAATATAGGGGACCACTTAGGGCGCAGACTAAATTTAATCGCATTGTACCGTAAAACACACCCCGTACGACAATACATACTTTAAACCAAAATCTCTAGAGACCCGAGTTCAGAACAGTAAAAATAAATATTCTAACCGCACCTCAGACGCTACCAACCAAAAAGGGCCGTAGTGATCAAAGGGCGGCCGTCTCACAGCGAAAAGGGGAACAAAGTCAACGATAGGCGCTGTGGTTGCGGCTTCGGCTTTGCACTTAGGAGTGCCTATCGGTGACAGCGATCCCTGGATCACTGTGAGAAGACCATAGCAGAACGGAGCATGGACCCTACACAAGGAAAATCCATAGCCCCGACCCACCCTCCAAAGGGGGTGTGGCAAACCCTCCAAAGGGGGTGTGGCAAGCGAGAAGTTAAGACAAGGTGTAGCGTTGTGGTTGCGGCCCACTGGCTTTGCACTTATGAACGCTACACCAAAGCCCTAGCTGATCGGGAGCCACACAGCCCGAAAGAGGACCACACGAAAGCAAGCCGGGACTGGGCATGGACCCACCACAAGGAAAACCCATCGCCCAGCCCCTCCTGAGGGTGTGAGGGAAACAGGAAGTCAGAACGAGACGTAGCGCTGTGGTTGCGGCCCTTGGACTTTGCACTTAGGAGCGTTGCGTCAAAATCCTGGCTGATCGAGAGCCACACAACCCAAAGGAGAACGGCACAACAGCACACTAGCATACAAAGCCTCTCCTTCAGGAACGCATATAGAAAAGTGGGGCAGAAATAAGAAACAAGACGCATTATCACATCTTTTTTTTTTCTTTTTTCGCAACTTTCGCTTTCGAATAAAGGATGCACATTATAAGGTTACCCAAACGGAATGAGCTTGGGGCCCTCAAAAGGGCCTTTTGCATACCACCACGACTGAAAAACCGCATCTCGCCTGGTATATCATACAGCCCTCCGTACTGCCCTTGTCGCATAACATAAAAATCACCAAAACCAGCAAATTGCGCCATGACCGTAGTAAAGGCAGACGGTCAAGATGGCCACATATCAATACAGACAAGGGCAATTAACTAACTAGGGCATGACTTAGCGCGTCCTGAAGGAAGGCCTTTAACAAACACAACCACCCACGCGAAACTAAAACAACATACAACCACACTAGGTAGGTAGATATAGCGATAGTTGTAGGATAGGAATACAGTAAAGAGGATAGTATAGAAAAGAGAGATCAAAAACCTGGAGTTAGAAGAAGAAGAAGAAGAGTTTTCTCCAAAAAAGCGATTTCAAACAATTTTATTTGTGTAAATATGAAACATTAAAAACAAGATCGCATAGGAGCGCTCGACTGCGCACGTGCGCAGGCGGACGCTTGTATGCGACCTACATGATTATATAACAATTTGCACTAACCACTTTGACTAAAGAGATTGGCAAACGTTGTCTCGGGACCCCAAACGGCTAGGCAAGAATACATTTTTTTCTACTATGGTGCCTTCCTACACGTAGGATGCGATAATGATATGCAAACATGGGGACACAAAATGACCCTCCTACGGTCCCACAGAATACGGCATCCTGCGTCGAGGAGGGCATCACTTTTTCTTAACTTCAAACGAAAAAGCATAAAAGGGGATTGACCTACTTTCCACATCCTCCGCGATAGAGGTCACCCACTAACTAAAATAAATACGAATTTGGGCCCGAGACGGCGGAAGCAAACACACCATGCTACTATGTTATATGTTGTATGTACAGAATAAACAACAACAACAACAAAAAAAAAAAAAAAAAACACACACACAAATATAATCTTCAAGCACAACCTTGCAGGTACAAAAATTGTCCTTCCCAGCAACTGTGGGCGGATGGGCCTGTCCCAAAAAGGATAACACCACAAATGAGATCGGCAAACGTTGTCTCGGGCCTCCAAATGGCTAGGCAGGAATACACTTTCCTCCTATGGTGCCTTCCTTCACGTAGGATGCGTTAATGATATGCAAACATGGCGACTGACCCACTTATGATCCCGTAGAGTGCGGCATCCTACGTCGAGGAAGGCATCACTTTTTCTTAACTCAAAACGGCAAATGCATAAAAAGGGATTGACCTACTTCGCACATCCTCCGCGGTAGAAGTCACTCACTAACAAAATAAATACGAATTCAAACCCGAGACGGCGTAGGCCGGCACTTCATGTTATTATGTTACATGTTGTATGTACAGATAAAAAACAAAAAACAAAATATAAACCACTAGCTTAATCTTGCAGGTACAAAAACCGTCCTCCCCAGCACCTGTGAGCGGGTGGGCTTGCCCTAAAACGGACAACACCACCTTTAAGGCAAAAGAAAAACAACCAAAACAGGTCCGTGGCGGGGTAAGCACATCCGCCCGCATATATACTTAAAAAATAGACCACTCAACAAGCTGGGGAAACAGACCAAACAATGTAAAAATGTACATACGTTACATAAATATACAATAATAATAAAAAAAATAATAAAAAACAAAAATACCAATATCAAAATTGACCCTTTCCTGCTGTGACACGGTTCAGCATATTGACAAGCAAAAAATTATAACGTCGAGTAGAAGACAAAATGGACCGACTTCAGCGGACTTACGATAGACACAGACGGACGGGGCTGGAGCCGAGCGATGGTCTCCCCATTCACCGGCAACGTGGAATGGGGATAGCACCGAACGGCTACGGTGTAGTGCCAGAATGGATTAGTTCCCTGGGACCCCACCAGCTGACGACCCGCGACACGGGGAAACTGGAAACAACAACAACAACTTCTGTATGCATGCAATACTAAATAGGACCAGCATAGCAGATTTACCTTTCTGTACATGTATTTACAGATAAGCTTGCGAGAAAGTTTACCATTTACGCGTGTTGTGTGCGTTTGAAATTATCGAGTTTCAATGCGCGGTTAATCGCGTTCACACGCGATTTCAACGCATTAAATATCAGCTAATTAAAGTGATTATTTGAAACGCGTTAGGTAAACTCAATACACGTTTCTGTGATAGAGAATTTCAACCAATAAGAATATGACAGGTAAGTGTCGATAAAACGTGTGGATGCGAGAGAACACGGGACAATCAAAATCCTCTTTGCTTTGACCCTTATGTTTTTGTTTAATTCGTTAAGTATTAATTGCATTAGTGGCAGTATTGGTCCTTCTAATCAGTAGTGATTCCCTCGGATAAACAACCACAACTAAAATTTATATTTAAAGACACATTTTGGATTGCATTACACCTTTAGAGATAAAAATCACTTAGGGGTATTCTGAAGAAAGTCAAATAGGAAGGAGACCAAGAGAGGGTAATTATTTACCCTGGGATATGTAATTCACAGGTCACGGCCATTTACTGGTTCAACAGAACCGCCTTGTCCTGTTATCCATGGTGTTTCTAACTTGTACCCACAACCTATGTTTGGAGCAAAACTAGGGAAAATATGGTAGACGCCTGTTAAACACACTTTTTAACCTATATATGACAATGGAATCTTCCACCTTACACGTTTGGAGCGGTTCAATTTCAATTATATGGTTGTCATGTATGTTTTGTTTGATGTACGTTGTACCAAAATGCATGTTCTTTGAGCAAACAGTGTAGACTCAGGTCAGACGTCACTGTCTGTGGCGTCTTATCTGGGTCAACACTGTTTGCCAATGTCCGAAAAAGGGCCGCTAGGCATATATGGGTTAAAGTTTATATCTCGAAGCACACTGGTCATACTTCTTTCTGTTTGGAATTTTAGTATACGATTTTATCCATAGCACCAGCCACCTGTGCCAGGCCCTAAGGTGTGTGTTTGTGTTGTGTGTGTGTGTGTGTGTGTGTGTGTGTGTGTGTGTGTGTGTGTGTGTGTGTGTGTGTGTGTGTGTGTGTGTTGGGGGGTGTGGGGGTATCAATAATAAGGTCCCACTCAAATGTTTGCAAAAGAATTTCTTAATAACCGCTGGACAGTACTCATTAATTCTTAACAAAGTAAGTATTTTGTTTTTGGTTTTGGTGGAACAAACCTTTCTTCAGGATTATTTCTAGCCGATCAGTACCCTGAGAGAGAGAGAGAGAGAAAGAAAAAAAAACACATGCAAAACAAAACAAAACAACAACAAAAAAACAACAAAAAAAAAAAAAACAAAAAAAACATCTGACTGGTTTGTGCAGAACTTGACGTCTCACATGTTGCCCGGGTGATTTTGTTCAGTTCTATAAAACTGCATGTTTAAGTTAGAGTTTTACGTCCACCAACAACTAAGGCCATATGGAGACGGGGCCTCGGTGTAAAGACTCATCTGAAAGTCTGAAAGTCTTGAGAAGCCGGGAATCGCTCCAACGACCCCTGCTGTGCGAGGCAATATAAATCTGGGATATTGCAGAATAAGATGTATTGACATGACAGCAAAATGTTTCACTTGGTGGCTAAACATCGAGCTATTACAGATTAATTGTTACATTTAAATAACTTAGTGTTATATATATGCTACATAATTTGACAACTGATAAAGATGGTAAATGTACATAGGCAACATATATGTTTATGCTTACAGCATCTTAAAGGAGAGGATAAATATAGGCTGAGCCTACATCCAATCCTTTGACATTTGTCTATATTTGTTGTACAGATGTATGTATTCATGTCATGAAATTTTGAATAAATAAAACATTTAAATAACACTGAGCCGGTGAAATTCCTGCGGCCTGTATAAGCAGACGGGAACCAAACTATCGTTTTTATCCAATCATCGTCGATGCGATTCTAACAAATATCTAAATCATTTGTTTCTTGAGTTATTAGAAGATCATAATATTCTTGAATATCTCCATTAATCGTCTCATCCTAAGTTAAAGATTCGTTTTGTTCAAATTGTCATTATGACAAGATTTATAGAGGATCTTACATGAGTGCTCATGTACTATTGAATTTATGTTTGTTTGTTTGTTTTGGTGTTTAACGGCCCAGTCAACGCTATTTTAGGTCATTTTTGAGCCGGTCAGTTTACCTATCCACATTTTTACTGGGCAAGCTTATACGTAAGCGGTTAACCAGTACAGTGCACATTCTTTCGCCATCAACTGACAACTGCCCTTCTTGAATCAGCGGAAGGGAGAGAATGACCGTAGAAAAGATTTCATGATCAATCACCACGACAGAATGTTGCCGACTCCGGCGGGAATCGAACCCGCGTCCTCCTGATCACCAGTCAGACGCGCATCCGACTGAGCCACCGAGGCCGGATTATTGAATTTATTAAATTCGTTGAAGAAAAGGGATAAAATGCTCGGCAAGGCCTTGCCGAGCATTTTATCCCTTTTCTTCAACGAGTTTAAAAAATTCAATAATACACGAGCACGAATGCAAGATTCTTGTTATCATATGACATTTCAAACGCATTTTATTCACGATTGTTTTACAAAAATGTCAATTTGCCGCCATTAGTAAACGCGACGTCGTTAAGGACGGCGTACGAGTAACGGTACGGGACGTGTGTAACTGATTTGCATATTTAATCCACTAGTGGATTATCGAAAATATTACATGGCGCTATTACACTCTCAGACGCGACGTCATATGATCAATAGTTATATCGAATGCCGGTATAGAAGAGGGTTGACTGCAAAATATAGATCGATTGAATGTGCTGGGGTTTAACGACACACCAGCCCCTGTTGGTCATCAGGAAATTTGAGAAAAGAGATAGAACAAATAGCAGAGATGAACTTGAGGGACAGGGAGAAAAGAGGTAAATGAATGGAGGTATAGAAACAGAAGAAACAACAACGCTCATCCCCCACCCCCACCCCACCCCACCGCCCTTCTACCCTTATCTGCTGCATTGCCAACCTGTAAGACAAACTCAGTTGGAGGTTCCAGTGACGGAAGATACCGTGACGGCACCTTTGCCTAACCCAACCACAATTCCACCCCCGCTAAATTCCTAAATTAAATATGGAGCAATGTATATGAATTTTCTTGAATAGAACAGAACACGACACATTTGTATAGTTGAAACCTAAAGTAACATGTGTTAGCCGATTACTCGTTTAATAACAACGCACAAACGTTGGAATTGTTATTAATAATCGTTTTCATTGATTTGGATCCAACTTGCCAATCGTGTTAAAATGACTTCTGCTGTACATGTAAGGAAGTGGCAATGTATTTTTTCTTGATTACGTTTACTTGATGAGCCAGCGCATGTCAAAACCTACAATAAGACAAATGCGCCCAACGAAGACTCAGGTCAGCCTGCGCATCCATGCAGTCTGATCAGAGTCTTCGTTGTGCGCTCTAAGGATAGCAAAGGGCCCACTGCTCCTTCATGCAGCAAGAGAAGTCTCTGGTTAGACTACATGTATATGGATGCGCAGGCTGATCTGATTCTTCACTGTGCGCACATCTAAGTTGTAGGAAATGCTGTGCCCCGGCAATTGTTTCTTTTAATTGCCTTGTAGTTAAATGTTTCTAGCTTAGTTGTTACCCTTACAACCATGAAGACAAAATCAGGAACCAATGCAAATCGTGTAGATTCTGATGAGATGGCTCAGAATGAGCCATCTCATCAGAATCTACACGATTTGCAAGTATGTAAAATATAAATGATTTTGACGAAAACCCCTTATGGACAACAGGGGAATCGTCCTAATTCAAAGATGGGTACTCGTGCAAATCGTGTAGATTCTGATGAGACGGTACAAAGCCGTCTCATCAGAATCTACACGAATTGCAAGTATGTAAAATATAAATGATTTTGACGACCCCCCCAACCCCCATTGACAACAAGGGACTCGTCCTAATTGCAACATGGAACACTCCACATCAGAACCACAGGCATGTAAGGGTTAACCCTGTTTTTAGTTACTTGTACTCATTACCATAGCACCAAAAGGTGATAATTGTCTGAAAAGCGATAATAGTATTCGCAGCAAACAACCGGTATTCTTTTAGGTTACAAGCAATCAGCAAACATGTCTGACAGAACATCAGTCCAGTTTCTAGAGGTGATCATATAGCGAGCTTGTAGCTGTCTATCAAGTTTACAAGTCCCGTAAATGAGCACCCCTATAAAACCCATTTTCCATAGAGAAATCTTGGGATTAACAGGGATATACATTATATTTTTTATTTCTGCCCCACGACATGGACAGGTTGTCGCCCTCGGTAGCTCAGTCGGATCCGCGTCTAACTGGCGATCAGGAAGACGCGTGTTCTATACCTGCCGGGGTCGGAAACATTCTGTCGTGGAGATTGAGATCATGAACTCTTTTCTACGGTCAGTATCTCCCTTCCGCATGATTCAAGAAGGGCAAGTGTAAGTTTCTGGATCAAGTATGTGCACTTTACTGGTTAACCGCTTACGTATAAGCCTGCCCAGGAAAAGTGTGGATAGGTAAACTGACCGGCTCAAAAATTATTTAAAATAGTGTTTGCTGGGTCGTTTAACTCCAATACAAAAACACGACAAAAGTAGTAGGTACTCGTTAGAACAGCCTCAATTAGGCGGTTTAAACGAACATCTACAACTCGAAAACTATTACAAATTTTCATAAGGACAATAAGCATTTATGAGATATGAACTAATGCACTATGTTACATGGATATGTGTCATCACAATGGATATCAAAACTCGGAACAATTTTCACCAATACCAGTGCAATAAGCCTTTAAAAGTAGAACTATAAATATTATCCGCCAACACCGGCAATAGTTTTAGCCTCAAAATAGGCATTTTATCAAAATATATACGCGTGTCCTAAAACGTCATCAGATGCAAGTCCGCTGAACGGTAAAGTGCGAAGGCATTATACTATATCCGAAATATCTAGGAAGCGTGCTGCACGATTGTCCTGAACAAGGTCGCTGAACGGTAAAAACTGAAGGCATCCGACTAATCCGAGCATTCTCGAGGAGGCGTGCTGCAAGATTGTCCTAAAACGTCATCAGATGCAAGATCTGTGAACGGTAAAGTTCGAAGGCATTCGACTAACCCGCAATCAGGCAATATCAAGGAAGTGTGCTGCACGATTGCAACCAACACCCCCCCCCACCACACACACACACCACTCTCGTGTTTGAAAAATGCTCTGGTTGAATACGACCTCATTTGGGCCGTCGTTTGTTTGTTTGTTTGATTTGAGGTTTAGCGTCCTCTTCAACACTGTAAAGGTCATTTTGGAGACGTTGCTTCCAATTTTGTGGGATTTTTACACGACATTGAGATGAAATGACATCTCAAGCCCTGCCGCCTAATGAAACCAATAGGGTTTATTAGCATCGACGGTCCGCCTCGCACCGCGGTTCCTGGATAGGCTTAGATTCTCTAAGCGGTTTACCAGTACTAGTGTGCGGGCCGGATTCAGCTCTGCGTGGAAGCATCATGCAGCCCATATATTTCTTCAAGCCCCTATGTGCGGGGCCTTAAGGGGCCATCGTTAAGGTTCGTTAAGGTTGACGTCACAGAACATCAGTGTAGTGTCAACACAATATGGCGGACGTCGGCAACCGAAGTGACTGCAGTATTGTAAATCCACACTCAAAAATGGAAGGTATGCAAGAAGAAGAATCCCACATGAGTGTGAGGGGTGGATAGAAAATTCGTCCCTCGGGATCACTGTCCGGCATCACTCGGCAAGCCAAGTGATGCCGGACAGTGACCCTCGGGACGGATTTTTCCATCCACCCTCACACCCATCTTATTTCTTATATTATATCTTAATTATTATATCATACGACTCCTTATTTGGATGCTTTATAGCGACAGGGCAACATTTTGGAGAACAAATACTGTCGTTATAACTAGGGTTCTCTGTAATATAGACTTTTTAAAAGTCCCCCAGTGAAACTCTTTTCACTGACCGTTCCAAGGCGGTTCTTCTGTCGCGGTTTATTTTTGTTATGGTTTGTCTTGTGTATCGCTTATATTTTTGTCTTGGATAGCCAATTGGCCATTTTGTGGGAAAGTATCTGTACTATTGATGTTTCCATGAGTGTCTAGTTATTTCATGTTTGCGTTTCTTTCCATCTGGTGTCTCTGATGGGAGTTGTGGGTTAATTGTATCGATTCCTGATCATTACCTCCACTTCTATTTTAAGCCTTAAAATAGAAGAGTCGGTTTTCCTGGGTTTCTATTTCATAGTTTTGTTTGACTTGAGGTTAAAAGTCCCCCTCAACAGTATTTAGGTCATTTTGGAGACGTTGCTTTAAATTTTTTGGGGCTTTTACCCGACACTGAAATGAAAATTGCCGCCCATAGAGTTTATATGCACGGTCTGTCCGACTCGCACCACTTTTCCTTAGACTTTCTAAGCGGTCTACCATAGCCCATGTCCGGTCGGGGAAGCATCATACAGCCCAATCTATTTCTCTAAGCCCCGATGGCCGGGTCCCTCCATTTCATGGTACATGGTATGAATGCCTACCAGAAACATTTACCTGTCTGTGACCTCAACACGAACCGTGATTTATTGTGCTGATAACTGAGGGCCAAAAATTAACACCGACTTTGATGTGCAATTTATAGCAAACCTGTAGAATCAATCAGTTGGTTGACTGCTTTAGTAGTTAGTTTAGAATTTTGGCATTCTGCGTCTGACAGGTGTGTAAACCACGAACATTGCAGTTTGCAGAGGGCGAGGGTTGAAAGATTTTAAGTCAACAAGAATACTAGCCCAAAGTCCCAAAGCAACAACGCAGTTATTTGTAAGTATCGTTGATCTTACGAACGTAGCAAGATTTTTTTTCATGCATTTGGAAAACATGTCCGTTTGAAATAATGGCGTCCAACACGGTGTCAGAATGACAAATTTTGGGTAAAATGATAACATCATTCTTCTTTCTGTTTTCAACATAGATTGTGGATGCTCAATAGAACCGCCTCAATGAGGTGGTTCCAACGAGTACCACAATCTACGTTTTGAGTAAAAATAAGGCAGATACGGTATACCCCCCGCAAACCCAACCTTTCCCCATGTAATGTGGGGTTTAGAAGGGTCGTCGTTTCACGGACTTGTTATCGTGATGTGGCGTGAAAGTTTCACCAATAAAGCATCACTGAAAATATCGTTTACCTCTTTAGATTGACACAAACGCATGAAACAGCCCGTTTTATGGACTTTGTGTGTCTGATTGAAAGTGAAATGTCTGACACATTTCAAGTGCTCTCGGAATGTGACATGATTTTGTACACTTTCGTTATATACCAGTTTATGAAAAATCCTCGGGTTTAATGACCTGAAATGTTTCAGTAATAGTGACAAATATTCGACAACAAATGCACTTGCGATAAATCTTTGGAAAACTTGTCAACTGCGTAATCTGAAAATAATGTAGCGTTCAACGTCCGCAAAAAAGGAAGTGACGGCAAAGATCAGGAATCGTTACAATTAACCCACAGATCCCATCAGAGACACCGCGCGTTACGTCATTGATTATGAAGCGACCTGAACAGTGTTCGATTAAAAGAAGGAGCACTATTGAAAAAGTAAATGTTAAAAGACAATTAAACTGAATTTAAGGGCTTTTTTTTTTTTTGCTTGGGTTCCTTTCAAAGATGACAGCTTCTAACTGAATAATCATTCCGCCATGACCGTTGGTAAGTTCATCCTTACGCTTTCGAAAGAATTCCTAAAATTTACCATTTTGTTGGCATTTTCAAACATTTCGATGACAAAAATGGAAATGTAAGGAATGACGTATCATTTTTGTGGATTTTATCGATGTGTAAACGCCGGCGAATCACTCACAAACTGCATGAAGCCCGCTTTTTGTGGATTTTAACGGCGAATCACTCACAAACTAAGCATGAAGCCCTGTGGGCTTTATGCAGTTTGTGAGTGATTCGCCAGTGTTTACACATCGATAAAATCCACAAAAATGATAACTGTTTGTTTGTTTGATTTGAGGTTTAACGTCCCCGTCAACACTGTAAAGATCATTTTTGAGACGTTGCTTCCAATTTTGTGGGACTTTAACCCGACATTGAGATGAAATGACATCTCAAGCCCTGTCGCCCAATGAAACCAATAGGGTTTATTAGCATGGACGGTCCGCCTCGCACCGCGGTTCCTGGACAGGCTTAGATCCTCTAAGCGGTTTACCAGTACTAGTGAGCGGGCCGGATTCAGCTCTGCGTGGAAGCATCATGCAGCCCATATATTTCTTCAAGCCACAAAAATGATAATTCATTCCATATACAGTACTATTCCTAAATTAAGACCTTTTTTGAGCCTGTTCAAAAATGGTCTTAAAAACCACTTTTGAAAGCCACAAAGGTGGTCCTTGACCAGAGGATATTGTTTTCAGAAAACACAAAGAAAGAATAACTGCATCCTCCTAAATAAACTTTTTAAACCAGAATAAGTCTTAATTTTATGTGGTCTTAATAGCGGAATTTCAATATTAACTGAAAACGTTTTGGTCCATTTCATATTGCCGTAGTGTCGATGACTTACGAATCGGCGTAGTGTTACTGACTTGTGGAGAAAGTTGGAAATAAGAGGAAGACGCAGGTGCAATGCTGGCGGTCGCATTTGCTTCTGATTCTATTAGTATTGTTGTGTGTAAATTATTTGTCAGCTAGAAAATTGGTCCAATACATCATTTAGTCCGCCAGGTCCAAAGCCGGAGACAGAATTACAACAGAAGGCTAGGTTTTATGACCGACAGATATTATGATACATAATAACAAATTTACGCATGCGTATACGAATCTTTTATGAGTATGAATTCGCATCCTATATTCTTTTGACCCCCTTAACCCCCTTAAACCCCACTTTTATATATTGAAATTGGGGTTTACAGGGGTAAACAATATTTTTCTTATATCTGCTTAAAAGCATAGACTGTGGGTACTCGATAAAACTGCCTCGTCGTGGCGGTTCTATCGAGGTTCGATAATTCATGTTTTGAGCAGAAATAAGAAGAAAAAAACAAATAATTTTTTCATCTTAAAATTACCATTTTTGGCTGAAAAATTGACAATGTATTTGTATAGGCGTGTTTTCGTAATGAAAGTCACGCATGCGTACAGGAATCTTTCAGGAGTATCTATTCTTTACAGGCGTTATAGAATGGGGGCATATGGGGATATTTGTTTCAATGCCCTTTTAACGTGATGCGACTGTATCGAATCTACTCAAATAAAATACTTTTTCTTGTATACCACGAACATTTCTTTTCGATTTTTTTCATTATTTTTACGACTATTTCTTTTGCGGAAACATATCACTTTTCGCATGTTTGCTTATAATAGTAATTGAAAGGAACTGTTTTTCTTTCAAGAAATAGATCAACAGTAGCAGTGATTTGTACAGTCATAAATCACTGTTTTGAGTCCATTTGTGAAACAGATGAAATCACGAGCGCGAAGCGCGAGTGATGTTTTTTTTCTAGTGATGTTTCTATACTAGTTCTTCAACTGACCGACAAACTGTGATTTATTACTCAACAAATCACACACTAGAACATATGTTTATTTCAATTCTAACGCACTAAAATAGACCAAAAAATGATTGTTTCCTTCAAATTTCCCCAACATTTTCGCAATCGTTGGAAGAAATCCTGCCATCATTATTGGCTGTATCACACACAGTTATGTCCTTTTGCAATGCTTTTTGTGCGAGAAAAGCAAACAGTGATGACACAGATCAGACGCCGCGTTCTGCGGCGTCTGATCTGGGTCTGCACTGTTTGTCAATGTTGTGAAAATGGGCCGCTAGGCATGTATGGGTTAAAATGGAATCTAACGATTGGAGGTTTGCTTTCCCTTGGAACACAAAGGTTAAGATCCCAACGGTTTAAATTAATCATGTCTCTAAAAATTTAGAAACAGAATAATTTAGAAACTGCAAACAAGATTATGTTTCGTTCAATACATTTAATTAAGTCAAAGAACTGTATGTAAGTCAATGGATTCGACTCGCATAAAAAAGAAATAAAGGGAAATAGATACAGATAGCAAATGAGCCTGTGTATAAAATGGTCTTGCGGAATATATAGAGATTAATGCATATTTAGTTTTAAATACGGGAAATATTTTCCCGAGAGACTTGCAAATCAAGTAAAAAAATGAGTGCGAATGCACGAGTTTGTTTATAAGATTTGCAAGTTTCGAGGGAAATATTTCCCGTATTCAAAACTAAAGATGTATTAATGTTTATACAATGTATTACTTTTATTTGGCCTTTCCAACGTCTAAAACTGACGTAATTAGCGCTGTGACGTGACGTAATTTGTCCCGATTTTGGTGCGTCATAGTGCATGATGACGTTCGAAATGAAATACATGTATATCCCCGCCTGAAAGGAATATTTTCCCTGCAGGAAAATATCATTTTTATTTCCCCCAAAACTACTTAAAATAGCAGCAAAAATGTAATATAGCGTTTTATAGAGCATTGCGAAAACACACCTATATAATGATGACATCCTTGAACCCCACTAGGGTAATATTGGGGTTTAAAGGGTAAACCTTATTTGTTCTTTTTCTGTTCTAAAATATAGATTGTGCATTGGTATTCGATTATGGGGTCCTATATTTTGAACAGAAATAAGTAAAATAAAGTTTTCTCCTTAATTTAATTTTCAGCGTTAACATTTAGAATGTATTAGTATAGGCGTGTTTTCGCTCAAAAACAGTTTTCGGGTACTCATTACAACCGCATCAATGCGGCGGTTCGCACGAGCACCCGCAGTTTATACGTGAAAAAGAAAAAAAAGAAAGATATTACAGTCAAACACTCTGGCATAAATTTTTGCACGTTAAACAAACACTATTCTCTCTCTCTCTCTCTCTCTCTCTCTCTCTCTCTCCTCTCCCTCTCTCTCTCTCTCTCTCTCTCTCTCTCTCTCTCTCTCTCTCTCTCTCTCTCTCTCTCTCTCTCTCAGGCCCTCTGTGTATGTGTTTGTGTGTGTGTCGATTTGTTTTGTTTGCATTGGGGTCTTACGTCACCATCAACACTATTTATGTTATTTTGGCGACATTGTTTCCGGGTTTGTGGGACACTGAGCTGTAATGAAATCTCAAGTCTTACCGCCATAGAAACCGACAAGGTTTAAGGAGCGGTCCGACTCGCATAGCTCTTCCAGGGCAGACTTAGACCTAAACGGTTTACCACTCAATTTTCAGCCCTGCGCGGAAGCATCATGCAGCCAAATCCGTTTCTCCAAGCCCGGGAGGGCGGAGGCGCTGTTAGCTGATATAAAATAATAATATCGCTACGCTTTCTGTCATCCGAAGTGTAGTAATTACTTTGTCGTACGTGTGCGTTTCAACCTGCGTTCTCGCAAACTCTGTTGTGGTACACGTATGTAGTTTGCAACTGTTAGGCAGGGGATTTGCGTATCTAGCTTACTGATTTTAGCTGAGTGAACCCGTTTTACGCGGGAACGCCAAAATGATAGCCTGGCAAACAGCGCAGGTCCAGATCAGACGAACAGGATGTCCTCTAAAAATGGGGAAAAAATGAGAAAAAATGGCCTGGGTCCCCTTAAAGGTAATTTATCACAAAAATTTACATATTTCTAGAAGAAAGTATACTGAAAGAATACATAAAGAGGATCATTGTGCTGAAAACCGCTTGAAAAACTTCCCTTTTTTCCACAGGTATGATATATACCTATTTTCCACTTAGGGTAACCTCCCTTGATTTTTTGTTGCTTGAGACCCACAACGCAAAATTTTGTGACATCACAGTGTATATTACTTTTTGAATTAACTTTAAAACTGCCATATTTTCAATTTCTTTGATTTTATTATACATTTTTTCATATATCCACTGATAGCTGTGAATCTAATTAATAACTCTGGATATGAATTTGAACTTTCATTTCAAAATTAAAATGTTTATTTAAGGTTTAAATGAAATTTTAAACTGTTTAAAAAAACAGTTCATTTAAATAAGTTTTATGGGAGGCACCATGATCTTGTGCATCCGTACAATGTGGCCATTTCCAGAATTATTTCTGATATGTTTGCCAATGGAAAGCCATAGGAAGACTTCCAAAATCTCGGACATAACCTTCCCGGCATTTACACCTTTTCTTCGTTCGGGTCAATGGGCATGGTGGGCGAAGCTTACCAAGTAATGCTTAATATCCGCGGACGCCTGATTACACTCTTCTGGAGTCCATGTCTGTTGATCCGAACATTGATATTTGCCCTTTTGTCTATGGATTAACGATTTTGGATTTACGCTTTGGTACTACGACCTTAACTACTTAAAAATTCTTTAGTTATGTTAATAAAAAATGCTTTTTGCATGTCTTATAAACACATAACCTACAACTGTATGCTATTTGATCTATAGACAAACATGTACTCTGAAATTTTAATTATTTAAATATATAATTTGAATTTTAATTTATAGACCTAAGTTTTGAAATAAGAAGAAATTGTTTCTGAGGTTTCACTGAGATCAATTTCATTGATATAATAACTAATTAAATAATCAGGTGGCTAAGTAATTGCTGATGATTGTAAAACACCAGATATATTGATTGTTAAAAAATTCAAAGAATTTGAAGTCAGCTATGACATCACAGAATACATCATGAATATTTTTTTCAGGGGAGGTCATCGTGTGGAGACTTTTCTATATTTGAAATATTTCAGACTTCGAATTGCAATATCTCAGAAACTAATAAAGATAATTTGATCAAGCTTTCAGATTTCACTTACCTGAAGCAATGTGTCTTTTGTTCTTAATCATTTCAAAATCATGATAAATGACCTTTAAATGAAAAATGGACTTGTCCAGCATATAGCAATGGAAGAATCCACCGCTATACAATGGGTTAAACATGGTCGCAAACCCCGGAAACACGGTCTCCCGTGACGAGACTATTTGTTTCACTTTAGTTGCCAGTTCGTTTGTCACTGTAAAGCCTTTGAGCGACAATCAGTCTTAGACTTCTCTGAGATTGATGGCACGCAGTGGATCAAGTTCAAACACCTAAATAAGTAAAGCGAAGTTTAACTGACACAAGCCACTTTATTTTCAAAATTAAAACTGGCAATTTAGACTGTGTATCTGGTAGACAATTGATTTTTTTTCTGAGCTGAAATACAGCAATAAGTGCCTTCAGCACAGATATCCACACAGTTTTGTGACAGCCTTGCAGTTTCCTGCACTGCACAATGCTCAGTCAATGGACCATAGGCCAGAGTATGCTGGTGGATGCGCCGGCTGATCCGAGTCTTCACCGGCCATAGATTTCAAATTGAAAAGGACTGATGTACCCTGGGTCCGCTTATACAGTAAAATTCCTATAATAAGATCACCATTGGGACTGTTCAAAAGTGGTCTTTAGGACCACTTTTGAACAGTCCCAAAGGTGGTCTCATTCTAGAAGACACTGGGTGCAGGAAACACACAGAAAAAATGGCTGAAACCTTTTGAATATGCCTTTTAAAGGAGAATTAGACTTAATTTTAGGCGGTCTTAATAGCAATCTTTCACTGTACTTTCTTAGATATTTTTCCAATGACAAAATGTCAAGAAAGGAGACCGAGGGCTGTCAAAGCTGGCATTATGCATTTAAAGTTTTAAATATTGTCAAATGTTCCTCATTTAAATTTTAAAGTTTTCAAACGACAATGTTTAAAAACTGACGTGTGTCTTTTGTAATCAGTGGCTTGTGGCATTCGTTCCAACACAATTTCACTTGAAAGCATTTATAGAACTGGTATAGTAGTCGCAGATAAGACTGACTAGGCAGAGCTATTCAGGTGTTGTCAATATATGTCAAATTGGCTGAGTCCACCCGAAGATTCGGTAGAGTGCCTTTCGCATGCTTTCTGCAAGCGGATCAAATAGCCATATACACCACAGCTTTGTTTGTGTTACAGTTGACGTCACACAATTGGCTGAATTGGTTTACCTTTTTGTTAATAGATCATTCCGAAGGCAGGTACAAACGATAGCTCCGCCTAGTCAATCTTATCTGCGATTGCACGACCCGCAGAGTGAGTGAGTGATTTTTAGTTTTACGTCCCACCAACAGCTAAGGTCATACGGAGACGGGACCTCGGTTTAAAGACTCATCCGAAAGTCTGGAGAAGCCCGGGATCGATCCTGCGATCCCTGGTTTACAAGGCGAGTAGCGTAACCACTGCACCACGGAGGCCTCTACACGACCCGCAGAAAAAGCGACCGACTGAAGTCGGTTGATTTCTAAGAGTGCCCTAAAATCACCGTGTCATTCTGTCATTCTGTCAGTCTGTCTGTCCGTCCGTAACCAGTTTGTGAAAATTGGTGATAGTGACTTAACCGCTTGGAATATTTAAACAATTTTTGGCATACTGATAGATATTAATAAGATCTAAGCAATGAACTTGCTAAATATTACATTCCATTTAGTATAGCCTCGCCGAGGCGAAAAATGTGAACATTTTCGAACTGCTTCTCCTCGGAAACCGTTGGGCCGATTGAAGTCAAATTTCATATGGAGCCTCAATGGGATGGGGGAAACCAAAATATGCTCATGGGGTCCAGGTCACATGACCAAAATGGCCGCCAAGCCATATATGGTATGTCTGTCTGTCTGTCCGTATCCCGTTTGTGAAAATTGGTGATAGTGACTTAACCGCTTGGAATATTTAAACAATTTTTGGCATACTGATAGATATCAATAAGATCTAACCAATGAACTTGCGAAATATTACATTCCATTTAGTATAGCCTCGCCGAGGCGAAAAATGTAAAAATTTTCGAACTGCTTCTCCTCGGAAACCTTTGGGCCGATTGAAGTCAAATTTCATATGGAGCCTCTATGGGTTGGGGGTAACCAAAATTTGCTCATGGGGTCCAGGTCACATGACCAAAATGGCCGCCAAGCCATATATGGTAAAAACCCTTCAAAAATAGTCTTCTCCAGAACCACTGGGCAGATTTCCACGAAACTTGATAAATAGCATCTGGGACGTAGGCCCATCATAAATTGCTAAAATGGTGACCCTGTGTTGACCTTGACCTTCTAAGTGCCTAGGTCAATCTTTGACACATATGCTTTTGTTGGAATATTTAAACAATTTTTGGCATACTGATAGATATCAATGAGAACTAACCAATGAACTTGCGAAATATTACATTCCATTTAGTATAGCCTTGCCGAGGCGAAAAATGCGAAAATTTTCGAAATGCATCTCCTCGGAAGCCGTTGGACCGATTGAAGTCAAATTTCATATGGAGCCTCTATGGGATGGGGGAAACCAAAATATGCTCATGGGGTCCAGGTCACATGACCAAAATGGCCACCAAGCCATATATGGTAAAAACCCTTCAAAAAAGTCTTCTCCAGAACCACTGGGCAGATTTCCACGAAACTCGATAAATAGCATCTGGGACGTAGGCCTATCATAAATTGCTAAAATGGTGATTACTATATAGTAGTCGAAGATAAGATTGACAAGGGTGAGTTACTGTTTGTACCTGCCTTTGGAATGCTCTATTAACAAAAAGGTAAACCAAGTCACCAGATTGTGGTATCGTCTTAACCATGTCATACGCTCCTAATACAGATAATAAAATGGACTCCTGAAAATAAGTGGAAAATATCTCGGACCCATTATGCACGGAGAAGTAACTGAATGAGTTGCGAAAATATGCTCTCATGTCTTGATCGTACATCCATTTTAATTATTCATAGTCAACGAAAATAAATATCATCACGAAAACACGCCTATATAATTTGACCCCCTTGAACCCCACTTTTATATAGTAAAACTGGGGTTTCCGGGGTATACCTTATTTTTCTTATTTCTGCTCAAAGTATAGATTGTGGGTACTCGTTAGAACCGATTTTTTTTATTTCTGCTCTAAAATATAGATTGTGGGTACTCGTTAGAACCGCCTCGATGAGGCGGTTCTAACGAGTACCCACAATCTATATTTTGAGCAGAAATAAGAAAAATATCACAATTTTTTATCATAAAATTTTCATTTTTTCGGTGATAAAGGTGGCAATGTATTTGTATAGGCGTGTTTGCGTAATGATTGAGTCCGTGAAAATATCAAAATATCAAAGCCTACCCTTAAAATGTTTTTTTTTTTTGCACATCAGATAAGGAAATTTCGGATTTTACCTTTGTATAGGCTTTCTTATCCTTCCCAGGGATAGGAATAAACCTAGAATTTTCACGTGGGATGGGATAAAATCGAGAGTTTCACGTCTTTGATGTGCACTATTTGTACTCCTACTCTGCCATTTAGGCTGACGTCATTTCACGTTTTTTTTTTGTTTGATTTGAGGCTTAACGTCCCCGTCAACACTGTAAAGGTCATTTTTGAGACGTTGCTTCCAATTTTGTGGGACTTTTACTCGACACTGTGATGAAATGACTTCTCAAGCCCTGTCGCCCAATGAAACCAATAGGGTTTATTAGCATGGACGGTCCGCCTCGCACCGCGGTTCCTGGACAGGCTTAGATCCTCTTAGTGGTTTACCAGTACTAGTGTGCGGGCCGGATTCAGCTCTGCGTGGAAGCATCATGCAACCCATATATTTCTTCAAGCCCCTATGTACGGGGGCCGAAATCATTTCTCGTAACGTGGCGTCACTAAACGTCTCACTGTTGTCATCACAATATATGGCGGATGTCGGCGATAGAAATGACTGCATTATTTAGAAATGAAAGGTGTGCAAGAAAAAGAATCTGACATGGGTTCAGGGGTAGAAAAAATCCATCCCTAGAGATCACTACCCGGCAGTAGTCAGCAAGCCTCGTGATGCCGGGCTGTGCCCTCGGGACGTTTGTTTTTATATCTACCCAACGAATTTATGTAAGATTCTATCCTGAAACAGGGACTAGACAGAGCAGCCCACAGGCGCCGAATGACGTAATCCCAGTTCCCTGCCATTTCATTCCATTTTACTTCACTCCACCACATTCTCCATTTCAAATAGCAACCAACTGAAACCCTGCAAGCACAAGCCACGGGCTAACGTCGGGCCGATAGCGGTACGACGTTGCCACGTCGTACCGCTATCGACCCGACGTTGGCCCGGCATTCTTTGCTGGCTGGGAATGCGTTATTCTAACCGTGCGTTTATTTTCTTTTTGCCAATGGAACCCTTTAAAACATGGAACAAAAACAAGGTTAGACGTCTCCGACGACCAAAAAGGTCAATTGCTCTGTACTTGTATTTCCAAGCCACTTTTGACGGCATCGTCAATTATAGGAATAGGCAAAGTCAAAGGCCATGATAGGTCTGTATTTATCTTCAATTAGACGGGCAAATAGAAAGCTAGTCATAATTATGTCTGTATATGTCGATATCAAAGATCTTCATTAATGGTAGCTTTATACTAAATATTACTGAAGCCGGGCGCCAGCACTTTTGGGAGAAAAGAATACTAGCTGCGCATTGCATTGGCCATACAGGCTAGATTTATTTCCATGTAAGGAAAATAATAATAAAAAAAATACAGTGAACTTCCGCTATTAAGACCACAAAAAAATGAAACTTTTTCTTTGGTAGGTTGCAGTTATTCTTTCTTTGTGTTACTGCATACACTGTCCTCTTGTCAGAGGCCACCTTTGGACCAGTTCAAAAGTTGTCTTAAAGACCACTTTTGAACAGTCCCCCAAAGGCGGTCTTTATATGGGGATTTTACTTAACAGATGTTGTGCAATTATATCTGCAAACACAACAAGAGGGCCCAATGGCCCTATATCGCTCACCTGTGTACCAGAAAATCATTAGTGTAGGAGACCACTTGACATTGCTACATACTAAATATCTAAGCTCAGGCAAAGCGGTGTCCATGCTTATAAACCCTATTGGTTTCATTGGGCGACAGGGCGTGAGATGTAATTTCATCTCAATGTCGGGTAAAAGTCCCACAAAATTGGAAGAGACATCTCCAAAATGACCTATACAGTGTTGACAGGGATGTAAAACCTCAAATCAAACAAAATCTGTGCCTTATGGTTTTGGAAAAGAAGATATTTTTTTAAGTTTTTTTTTCCAGTATAAGTCTATAGAAGCTAATGAGCCCTGGGGCTTGGCCAATTTTGACCCAAAGAGCATGGTTGGCAGGATTTATGTACATGTAGGCGACCATTTTGTGTTGCTATATACTAAATATCTAAGGTCTGTATTTCATGGTTTCAAAGAAGATGTTTGAAGCTTTTTTTCCATTATAAGTTTGTTGGAGTTAAGGGGCCCACAGGATTTGGCCAATTTGGACTAAATATCTAAGTTCTGTGCTTCACAGTTTCTGAGAAGAAGATTTTTTAAGCTTTCTTCCATTATGAGTCTATGGGAGCTAAGGGGCACCGGGGCGTGGCCCATTTGGACCCCAGGGGCATGATTAGCAGGAAATATGTAGGTGATCACTTGCCGTTGCTACATGCTAAATATCTAAGCTCTGGGCCCTATGGTTTCAGAGAAGAAGATTTTTGAAGCTTTTTTTTCATTATGAGTTTATGGGAGCAAGGGGCCCCGGGGCGTGGCCCATTTGGAACCCAGGGGCATGATTGGCAGGAATTATGTAGGTGACCACCTGCCATTGCTTTTCTCCATTATGAGTCTATGGAAGCTAAGGGGGTCCCAGGGTGTGGCCCATTTGGACCCCAGGGACATGATTGGCAGGATTTATGTATTGTCATTGTCACATGCTAAATATCTAAGCTCTGGGCCCTATGGTTTCAGAGAAGAAGATTTCTGAAGCTTTTTGCCATTATGAGTGTAGGGGAGCTAAGGGGCCCCTTGACTCGGCCAATTTGGACCCCAGGGGCATGATTGGCAGGATTTATGTAGGCGACCACTTGCCATTGCTACACGCTAAATATCTAAGCTCTGGGCCCTGTGGTTTCAGACAAGAAGATTTTTGAAGCTTTCTTTCCATTATGAGTCTATAGGAGCTCAGGGGGCCCCGGGGCGTGGCTCGTTTGGACCACAGGGGCATGATTGGCAGGAATAATGTAGGTGACCACTTGCTGTTGCTACACGCTAAATATCTAAGATCTGGGCCCTGTGGTTTCAGAGAAGAAGATTTTTGAAGCTTTTTTCTATTATGAGTCAATGGGAGCTAAGGGGCCCCAGGGCGTGGCCAATTTCGACCCCAGGGGACTGATTGGCAGGAATTATGTAGATGACCACTTGCCGTTGCTACATGCTAATTACCTAAGCTCTGGGCCCTGCGGTTTCAGAGGAGAAGATTTTTGAAGCTTTTTTCCATTTTGAGTCTATGGAGCGATGGGGCCCCGGGGCGTGGCCCATTTGGAACCCAGGGGCATGATTGGCAGGAATTATGTAGGTGACCACTTGCCGTTGCTACATGCTAAATATCTAAGCTCTGGGCCCTGTGGTTTCAGAGAAGAAGATTTTTGAAGCTTTTTTTCCATTATGAGTCTACAGGAGCTAAGGGGCCCCAGGGCGTGGCCTGTTTGGACCCCAGGCGCATGATTGGCAGGAATTATGTAGGTGACCACTTGCCGTTGCTACATGCTAAATTTCTAATCTCTGGGTTCTGCGGTTTCAGAGAAGATTTTTGAAGCTTTTTTTCCATTATGAGTCTATGGGAGCTAAGGGGCCCCGGGGCGTGGCCCATTTGGAACCCAGGGGCATGATTGGCAGGAATTATGTAGGTGACCACTTGCCGTTGCTACATGCTAAATATCTAAGCTCTGGGCCCTGTGGTTTCAGAGACGAAGATTTTTGAACCTTTTTTTCCTTAATGAGTATATAGGAGATAAGGGGCCCCGGGGTGTGGCCAATTTGGACCCCAAGGGCATGATTGGCAGGAATTATATAGGTTACCACTTGCCATTGCTACATGCTAAATATCTAAGCTCTGGGCCCTGTGGTTTCAGAGAAGAAGATTTTTGAAGCTTTTTTTCATTATGAGTCTATGGGAGCGAAGGGGCCCCGGGGCGTGGCCCATTTGGAACCCAGGGGCATGATTGGCAGGAATAATGTAGTTGACCACTTGCCTTTCCTACATGCTAAATATCTAAGCTCTAGGTCTTGTGGCTTCAGAGAAGAAGATTTTTGAAGCTTTTTTCCATTATGAGTCTATTGGAGCTAATGGGCCCTGGGGCGTGGTCCATTTGGACCCCAGGGGCATGATTGGCAGGAATTATGTAGGTGACCTCTTGCCGTTACTACATGCTAAATATATTAGCTCTGGGCCCTGAGGTTTCAGAGAAGAAGATTTTGAAGCTTTTTTTCATTATGAGTCTATTGGAGCGAAGGGGCCCCGGGGCGTGGCCGATTTGGAACCCAGGGGCATGATTGGCAGGAATTATGTAGGTGACCACCTGCCATTGCTACATGCTAAATATATAAGCTCTGGGCTCTGTGGTTTCAGAGAAGAAGATTGTTGAAGCTTTTTTCCATTATGAGTCTATGGGTGCGAAGGGGCCTGGGCGTGGCCCATTTGGAACCCAGGGACATGATTGACAGGAATTATGTAGGTGACCACCTGCCATTTCTACATGCTAAATATCTAAGCTCTGGGCCCTGTGGTTTCAGAGAAGGACATTTTTGAAGCTTTTTTCCATTATGAGTCATGGGTGCGAAGGGGCCCCGGGGCGTGGCCCTTTTTGTACCCAGGGGCATGATTGGCAGGAATTATGTAGGTGATCACTTGCCATTGCTACATGCTAAATATCTAAGCTCTGGGCCCTGTGGTTTCAGAGAAGAAGATTTTTGAAGCTTTTTTTCCATTATGAGTCTATGGGTGCGAAGGGGCCCCGGGGCGTGGCCCTTTTTGAACCCAGGGGCATGATTGGCAGGAATTATGTGGGTGACCACTTGCCATTGCTACATGCTAAATATCTAAGCTCTGGGCCCTGTGGTTTCAGAGAAGAAGATTTTTGAAGCTTTTTTTCCATTATGAGTCTATGGGAGCAAAGGGGCCCCAGGGCGTGGCCCATTTGGCACCAAGGGGCATTATTGGCAGGAATTATGTAGTTGACCACTTGCCCTTGCTACATGCTAAATATCTAAGCTCTGGGCCCTGTGGTATTAGAGAAGAAGATTTTTGAAGCTTTTTTTCCATTATGAGTCTATGGGAGCAAAGGGGCCCCAGGGCGTGGCCCATTTGGCACCAAGGGGTATTATTGGCAGGAATTATGTAGTTGACCACTTGCCCTTGCTACATGCTAAATATCTAAGCTCTGGGCCCTGTGGTTTCAGAGAAGAAGATTTTTAAAAAATTTCCCTTTATAAGTCTAAGGGAGCTTTATGTTGCCATGGCAACCAGAATTCCAATCCGATCAGCCCAAAATCCTTATGCAGCCTTGCCCCCTACCTGATGATGCTTCACATGAAATTTGATCAAGATTGGCCATGGGGTATTGGAGATATACTTATTTGAAATTGTTTACGGACGCACGGACGTACGGACGCACGGACGCACGCACGACGGACAAAAAGTGACCTCGTCACTACGTGACAGGTGAGCTAAAAATACGAGAGCCAAATTTTTTTATGGTCACCACATTGAAAGAAAGAAAATAGCCCTGATGCTTACTGCGGCACTGCACGTAAACAAAGATGTCGGACAGTAGCTGAAAAAGCAGCTGGGCTACATGTTGATTTTTTCTTTGGGACTTATTGATCTAGGTGCATTGCAAACCACCAAGGTTTCAAATCTTTTGTTTGTACTGTTTATGTGGAAGAGGGAAAAATAAAATATTAGTGGAAAGCGCCCTAATATTCTTACAGCGGTATTATATACAATTTGGACAAAATTAATCTATTAGTGAATCTCATTTCTCTAGCTATACGTAGACACTAAACAAGATATATGGAAGTGCAGAAACAGAAGACATAACAAAACAGAAGTGGAGGCAATGATCAGGAATCGATACAATTAACCCACAGCTCTCGTCAGAGACACCAACGGGAAAGAAACACAACCATGAAACAACAGACCCTAATGGAAACATTAATAGCGGAAAGCCAAAAGGACAGTTACTGTCCCACAAAATGGCTGATAGGCTATCCAAAATAAAATAATATATGCGACACAAACACCCAAAGACAAGTCATAATAAAAATAAACCATAGCAGAAGAACCGCGTTGGAACGGCCAGCGGAAACGAATTCCACTGGGGGTGGGGGTGGGGGGGGGGGGGGGGGCTTAAATCGATCTCTTTGACCCTTACCTGCTGCAAGGAGATGAGGCCTTGCACAAATGTAAGCCAATATCAGTTGGACGCTCCTGTGACGCAAGATACACGACATCTTCGTCTCACCCAACCACTGCCAAAATATGCGTAGAACAAAATAGTCCAAGAATACTACTTTACCTGAAACTCACACCCAGGAACCAGGCTAGTTCGTTCATTTAAGAAATGATTTTTATTTTTCTGCTGTTTTTGAAAATATGATCTAAGTGGGTCGACTGCAAAGAAAGGGGTTTATGTAAACTTTGCTAGCGCATGTCCGCTGTCGTTCATGAACAGTAGAAAAAATAAAGTTTATTTCTTATATTCACATTCTTTGCTCCTGATCACTTGACGAAAAAAATGCTTATAGGGCAAACTTTTAAAGCTGAAAAACATTTACACGCTGTTCTTCTACAAACAGCGGAACAACGTTGACGTTGACAACGCCCAATCAGATCGTAGAGAACCATATTTTAGACTGACATCACTTGACGTCACTGAAAAGCATGTGGCTGGATGCGTTCTTGGAATGATGAACTACATTGTTTTCTATAGGTTTATCTTATAGGCTTTATAGGATCATTACAGGGTCACTGATGAGGCTTTATTAGCCGAAACTACGTAGTATGACCCATCTTCTTTCTTATGAATGTTTTCATTGCTCTTAAAGGAACTCATTTTTCATTTTTATTTGCCTTCACTGCAGCTGGTGTTGTGCCGTGTGGCGGCCGTAAAACGTCTCCCCGTACATCAACCATAGTGCAGTTTATATTTTACTTTTGGTCCTTTGAGATCAGCGTAAATATTCTGAGAAATCAGAAATAAATTATTGGTTTAGACTAATATTCTAGACGGGTTTTTATTTATTTGGACCTCATTTTGATTTATATCAGTCTTTGAATCGACTGCCTATTCGAAATTCGCAAAATTGCAGTATGTTTCCTCTGGCTTTCGTTGCCGGATCATTACAGGGTCACTGATGAGGCTTTATTAGCCGAAACTACGTAGTATGACCCATCTTCTTTCTTATGAATGTTTTCATTGCTCTTAAAGGAACTCATTTTTCATTTTTATTTACAATGGAACTGCAAATACTATCAGAACTGCGTTTGACACGATCCTATAAATACTGTAAAATTCCACTATTAAGACATGCTTAAGACAAATTCTGCTTTTAAAAGCATTTTTAATTATTTTAGCTGTTCTTTATTTGTGTTTTTTTACACCAAGAGTCCTCTAGAATGACGGCCCCCGCCAAACGGGGCTTGAAGAAATAGATGGGCTGCATGATGCTTCCACGCAGAGCTGAAACTGACCCGCACACGAGTATTAGTAAACCGCTTAGAGGATCTAAGCCTGCCCAGGCAAAGCGGTGCGAGTAGGCCCGTCCATGCTTATAAACCCTGTTGGTTTCATTAGGCGACAGGGCTTAAGATGCCATTTCATCTCAGTGTCGGGTTAAAGTCTCACAAAATTGGAAGCAACGTCTCCAAAATGACCTATACAGTGTTGACGGGTCGTTAAACCTAAAATCAAACACACAAAACAAAAGTCCTCTAGAATGACCACTTTTGAATAGTCCCAAAGGTGGTCTTAATATAGGAATTTTACTGTATTAGACACAACCTGACAATTAAAATATTCTTAAATAACAAAGAAGAAGTTTGTAATGTGATATCGCGTGCTCGTGTTGTAATGGAATCTGCGAGAAATGAAAAAGATTCACTTTCAAACTAAATGTTGTGCATCGATTAATCAAGTATCTTTCAGTGCTTGTGATGAAAAAAAGGGAAACGGAAAATATGCTTTTTAATAATGTTCTGATGAAAAGGCGCGCGCGCTGTAATTTCAGCGCAATAATTTTACTAAATGTAACTCAATGACATTGTCTCAGCTGTCTTTAGTATTTCTCATTGAAATTATTCTATAGGCTGGATAAAGACTGATGCGCAATCTCATATTAATTATAAGATCTCTCTAAGTAGAAGGGGAAAAAAACATCAGGTTTAACGAGTCTGTGTAAAATCCATCCCTCTAAAACCGACTTTATGCAGAGAAAAGTGGGGTTTGCGGAGTGGGGTGTGTGTGTGTGTGTGGGGGGGGGGGGGGTCATTCATTATTTGCCATATTTGTGCTCCAAACATAGATGATTATGGGTACTTGTTAGAATACGGTTCTATTGAGCACCTCCAATCTATTGGCCCCCACCAATCAGGGCTTGCAGAAATAGATTGGGCTGCATTCTTTGTCGCACAGCTGAAAGACATGTAAACGGCTTAGAAGGTCTAAGCCTTCCAGGCAAAGTCGTGCGGGTCGGACCGTCCAATGCATATGAACGCATATTTTTCAATGTGTGGCAGGGCTTGAGATGTCATTTCACATCGATGTTAGTAAAAATTCCCACAAAATCGGAAGTAACGTCTCCAAACTGACGTAAAGAGTGTTGACGAGGCCGTTAAACATCAAATTAAGCAAACAAACACAATTTCAAATCTATTTAAGGACTAGAAATAAGAACAATATCATAATTTTCACACATGAAATGCTGTAACTGGACACCAAGAAAGACGTTATTTCAGGAAACTTGTTTCATTAGGCAAAACTACGAAAGCACGCCTTTACAATTATTTGTAAATTTTACTGCAAAAAAAAAAAAAGAAAAGAAAAGAAAGAAAAACCAAAATTTACGATGAAATATTGAGTTATTATTCCTATTTCTGCTCTCAAAATATAGGTTGTGGGAACAAGTTATAACCACCTCATTGAGTGTCCATAATCTATGTTTTTGAGCAAGAAATAAGGAAACTGATCTATCCCCCTTTAAACTCCAATTTTCTCTATATAAAGTGAGGCTTACAGATGCGGGGTGTTCATTTCACGGACTTATGTTAACGCCTTGGAGTTTCTCTAGCACAGTCTTCTATCAATATACAGGAAACTTCCGCTGTTACATGTAAGACCATCTAAAATTAAGATCCAATCTGCTTTTAAAAGCTTATTGAGAAGGTTTAGTTATTGTTTCTTTGTGGTTTCTACACTCTGTGTCTCCTAATAAGAGACCACCTTTGGGACTGTTCAAAAGTGGTTCACTTTTGAACAGTCCCAAAGGGGTCTTAATGTAGGAACTTTACTTTATATGGGGGCGGATGGATGAGGGGCAGGCACCATGTATCTTAAGTCACTGCAGCGTCCAGCTGATATTGGCTTACAGCTGGGCAAGGACTGCTGTCTTTGCAGCATGTTAGTATAGAGGCAAAATGTTTTTATACAGTAACATTCCTATAATAAACCCACGTTTGGGACAGTTAAAAAGTGGCCTTTATGGCAACATTTGAACAGTCCCAAAAGTGGTCTCTTTCTAGAAGACACTGAGTGCAGACAATACACAGAAGGAATGACTGAAAACCCTCACATGTACACATGCTATTTAAAGGAGAATTAAAGGTGGAACTAATGACGAAGATTGCGGCCGCGTTAAAGCGATTTAAGCAACCCCCACATGGAATTCGTACACTGTCCGTTCCAAGGCGGTTCTTCTGTCGCGGTTCATGTTTGTTATGGTTTGTCTTTGAGAGTGTGTATCGCTTATATCTTTGGTTTAGGAAAGCCAATTGGCCATTTTGTAGGAGACTGTCCTTTTGGCCTTCCGCTCATTACGATAACACACCCGTGCGACATAGTGCATTTTTCACATCTCCAAAATGGCAATTTTTCATATGAAAAACCTTGATATTTTTCCTACAAATGCCCAAAACATAGGTTGTGTGTGCTTGTTAGAACCGCCTCATTGAGGCGGTTCTAACGAGTACCGACAGCCTATGTCTTGGAGCAGAAATAATAAAAATAATGAATACCCCCGTAAACCCCAGTTTTCTCTATATAGAGTGGGGTTTAGGGCGGTCTTCATTTCACGGACTTGTTCACGTGATGTATTGGTGTTTCCATTGGGGTCTAGTAATTTCATGTTTGTGTTTCTTTCCTTTTTGGGTCTCTGACGGGAGCTGTGGGTTAATTGTATCAATTCCTGATCATTGCATTCACTACTGTTTATTATTAATAGCGGAATTTCACTGTATCTTCCGTTGTTTTATTTTTTTTCATTTTCGTTCATATTCCTCCGCCCTTTAATCTCATCTACTAGCTCTACCTTTCCCTGGAAGACGACATAAGCTGACCCACAGGGTTTCCCATTTCGTTAAATCACAACACAACGTAATCACTCAATCAATCACTCAGTCAATCAATAGATAATGCCTGGAATATTGTGCTTGAAATGGACTGAGTTACTTCAAATTTATATATGTTGTTTGGGTCCCTATGGGTTATTGATCATGGTACATGTATACAAATGATCTGAAATGACATGAAATAAGTCAGACATCTTCAATTCTCATCAGTAAATCAGTAAAATATCCATTGCACAGGAAAGGCTGCAATCATAAAACGCAGACATCGAAAGCAGGGATGACATGAAACGATATTGTCAAAGCAAATGCTCAATAATGATAAGAGGTTCTGACCAGGAGTACATTATCAAAAAAGAAGTGGAGGCAATGATCAGGAATCGATACAATCAACCCAAAGCTCCCACCAGAGACACCAAACGAAACGAAACAAAAACATGAGACAGAAGACCCTAATGGAAACATCAATAACGGAAAGCCAAAAGGACAGTTACTTCCCACAAAATGGCCAATAGGCTATGGTACAACGCATAATGAAGTAATGTAGTAATTTCTTCATTTTGATTTTTTTTTATTTCATTATGCGTTGGCGTAGTCGACGCGAAATGAAGTTAAAAAAATTATTTCATTTCGCGTTGATATGCACCATATCGACGCAAAATGAAGTAATGATGGAAGAACATAGCTGTCTACGAAAGGAGACCAAAGACTTAGGAAGCAATACAGGTAAATTCCAATATAAAGACCGCATTTGAGACAGTTCAAAAGTGGTCTTTAAGACCACATTTGAACAGTCCCAAAGATGGTCTTCCACAAGAGCACACTGAATGTCGCAATCACAAAGAAAATGTAACTTTAACCTGCAAAATATGCTTCAAAAACAAAATTTGTCTTAATTTTAGGTGGTCTTAATAGCGGAATTTCACTGTATTTGATTATGTTAGTAGAGTTAAAACTGAACGCCTTACGGTATTTTGGTCTCATGTCTGATGTTTTTCCCTCATTTGTGTTTTAAGGCTCAACATATGATCACGTAGTGCACACAATAGTTGGGGTGGGGGACAATATTGGCTTGGACCAGTCCATAGCCCAGTTGTTTGTCCATCTATGCATCTTAAAAGGAGGGCGAGTGTGTTTCAGTTTCCGTCCCACCAACAGCTAAGATCACACAAAGTAGCGAACTTGGTTTCAAGGCTCATTCAGACGGAAACGGGATCTCGGTTTCAAGACTGGGATCGATCCTGCTACCCCGGTTTATCAGGCGAGTAGCTATAGCATAACTACTACCCCACATAGGCTTCTGTGTCTTATATGGAACTAGATATGAGCACATGACCGCACATGAGTACTGGTTATCTGCTTAGAAGGTCTAAGCCTGCCCAGGAAAACTGCTGCGAGTCGGCCCATCCATGCATATAAACCCTTTTGGGTTTAATTGGACGACAGGGATTGGGATGTCATTTAATCTCAATGTCGGGTAAAAGTCCAACACAATTGGAAGCAACGTCTCCAAAATGACCTAAATAGTGTTGACGGTGACGTTAAACCTTCAAGTCAAACAAACAAACTGTCGACGCATAATGAAGTAAAATTAAGTATGCCACCTATCACCGCAAAATGAAATAATTCTTTCATTTTGCGCAAACCTCTTAGTATCGACGCATAATGAAGTAAAAACTACATTTTATTTCATTTCGCATCGACTATGCCAACGCATAATGAAGTAAACATTTCAAAATGAAGAAATTACTACATTACTTCATTATGCGTTGTATCAAGGCTATCCAAAATAAAATAATATCAGCGACCCAATTTCAAAGACAAACCATAACAAAAATAAACCGCGACAGAAGAACCGCCTTGGAACGGACAAAACTAATGGTTAACGAATCACCTTGATGACCAATTGCGTGAAATGAACATCCCATAAACCCCACTCTATACAGGGAAAACTGGGGTTTAAGGGGTGTACACCATGTTTCTTATTTTTGTGCCAAGACATAGGTTGTAGGTACTCGTAAGAACCGCCTCAATGAGGCGGTTCTAACGAGCACCATCAACCTATATTTGAAGTATAAATAAGACGGATGTCGCGGATATTCTTCAGAAAAGTTGGCATTTTGGAGATATGACAAAAATACACTAGGTCACATGACTCACATCGGTGTGTTATCGTAATGAGGGGAACTATGCTAATGATTTTCATCACGTGACCAAGTCCGTGAAATGCACACCCCCTACACCCCACTTATTATAGAGAAAGCTTGGTTTACGCGGGTATAAATTATCTTTCGTATTTCTGCTCCAGTACATAGATTGTGGGTACTCTTTAGAACCGCCTCAACGAGGCGGTTCTAACGAGCACCCACGACCTATATTTGCAGTATTTATAAGACAAATATCACAGATTTTCATCAGAAAAGTAGCAATTTTGGATATGTGAAAAAATACACTAAGTCGCACAGGTGGGTTATCGTAATGGCTGACAAATATATGAGCAGCTTTTGCATTTTTTCAACAAACATAACCATGTAATAGACAATGCATTTGCTAGAACAGTTTGCAAAACTGACATCTTTCTTTTTCGCAAAAACTAACATTTTTCATTCATCCTCTAAAATTGACACTTTTATTTTGTCCCTAAATCTGTCATTTTACTTTGTCTCTAAAAGTAACAGTTTCCTATTGTCTCTAAAACTAAGGTTTCTCGTGTCTCTGATACTGGCATTTTCCTTGGAACAATATTCGCTCATCTTCCTCATAAACGCTTAATTGCTCTGTTGCGGGCATACGTTTATTTGGTATCAAATCTCCGTGCATTTGTTGAGGTGAAATCTTCTATCTAAGCTAGCAATACAATAATGTATCAGCTTCCCTTTAAAGACAGGCTTTATTTCCGAAAGCACTTAGAAAAGCCTATACTAATCGATTTATATCGTTTGGCTGTTAAGTGAATAAGATTCAGATCTTGAATTGACTTCTGATATTAAATCTTGATTTCATTATTCTACGCGTTAGCAATATCGCTTTGAATTCTTCTGCATGCGACAGTTGGCTTGTCTTGTTTGGGTGGGTCGATGGTGTGCTTTCTTTTGTGAGACACCCCATCGCGTAAACACACCTATATAATTTTGAACCCCTTCAACACCACTTTTATACAGTAAAACTGGGGTTTACAGAGGTATATATTATTTTTCTTATTTCTGCTCGAAAACATAGGATTGTTGGTACTCGTTAGAACCTCAGCGAGGCGGTTCTGACGAGTACCTACAATTTATGTTTTGAGCAGAAATAAGAAAAAATATCGGAATATTTAATCTGAAAATTCTTATTTTTGTTATGGTAACATATCCAATATATATACTACTCAAAAATTGATAGGGATCACTTTTTTAATGCAAAATAATATTTGGATGAATTAATCGGCTGAATCCAAATTTGATACATAATGATAGAACACGTATCCTCCACAAAACCTCGTGATTAATTTTGTCAACTGGTACTGCATTCAAGCGGGACAACAGCAACCGTCTTGGCACCCCCAACATTTGCCGTAACACGAAGGGATTTGGACAACTGATTTTTCACAAATTTCCAAATTGTTTAGACAAACGTACCTAATAACGTATATGGCGTCCATGGGCATCAATTACAGTACGACATCGCCTGCGCATGCTCGTAATCCGAGTCTGTATCCGGTTTTGTTGAATCAGCCAATGCATCTTTGAGCTCCTGTAAAGTCCTCGGATGCACAGGTCGGGCTGAAACAGCACGCTTAAGCATGTCCTGCGCATGCTCAATCGGATTTAAGTCCGGTGACCGAGTAGGCCAGTCCATACGAACGATTGCCTCATGTTCCAGATAGGAATCAGTGACGTTGGCACGGTCGGGACGGGCATTATCGTCCATCAGAATAAAGTCCCGACCGATAGCATCTGCATATGGTCTCACAAACTCATCAAGAATATCATTACAGAACCTCACTGCCATTAACGGTCCATTTCCAACGACGTACAAGTCAGTTTTACCGTTCACGCTTATTCCAGCCCAAACCATGACTGACCCCTTTCCATAGCGATCATGCTCTGCCACATCCAAGTCATCGAATCGCTCTTTAGACATTCGCCACACTAATTGACGTTTGTAAGTGAAGTTTAGACAGAATCTGGACTCCTCAGTAAACAGTACATGCGTCAAGTCACGAATCGTCCACCTGACGTGATTTCTGGCAAAGTCCTACCGGTCTAGCACGTGCTGTCTCGTCAACGGAACAAGTAGAGCAGGCCTCATGGCATTAAGTCCGAACTCGTTGAGCCCTTTTCTGACAGTTTGTGTAGAAATTCGTCCTCCAGTTCCGTTCCTAAGCTCGTTATGCAAACGCGTAGCGTACAGGAACCGTTGACGTGGACACTGAATCAACAAGAAACGGCCCTGACGTTGAGTTGTAGCCCTTTCTCGACCCCGCCGTGCCTGTGTGAAGCATTTCCATGAGTAAGATGCCGACTCCAAATTCGGGAAACCACGCTCTGAGACACATTCAGAATCCCAGCAACACGACGTTGAGAGACGCCAGATTCCAACATTCCGACGCCACGATTCATTTCTTCGGGGCTCAGACGGTTTCTTAATTGCCCTTTAGGCATTTTAGTGTTTCACAAACTCAAATGAAGTCCGTTTTACGCTTGGTAAAGGAATACTGACAAGTTTCATTCGTCTGTTGGAAAGCAGTGCTACGCAAGATTTTGGGGGTGCATGAATTCATTTGCGAAGTGTGAGAAATGTACACTTTTATGAGTACTGAAATGCACATGAGTTTCTGTTTCAGATATTTACCAATATACCGAGTACAAATTCTGTCAAGAAATTTTAAATTTTCAGTGCAAAATTTGGTATATAAAAAGTGATCCCTATCAAACTGTGAGTAGTATATATTTGAATAGGGGTGTTTTTGTAATGGGGGTAGCAGAACTGTATCTTTACATAAAGACAACACACCCATGTACATGTAAGATACTTTTCTTTCATGGCTCTTAAATTGCGTGTGTCAGGTTAAATTTCTTAAACATGCACTAGAAAAGGAAATCCTTGGTTTTAGCCCGGGATAGAAATTCTGTTCTTATCCTAATGTTCTTACCCAAGCAAACTACATGTACATAAGTATTATGCGCAAAAAATTAAAACGTTAAATAAAGTAAAATGGTAATTTTGGCGTTGTTGTGCAGAACAAATAAAGCAAAATAGGTATTGTTATAGATACGCGTTTCCAGCCCTCGGGATGACCGTGCTGAGCGGAATCTAGGCGTAACCTCGGTTCCTCTTAGCACGGTTATCCCTCGGGTCGGGAAACGGAAAAATAGAAGTGAAGACAATGATCAGGAATCGATACAATTAACCCATTGCTGCCATCAGTGACACCAAGGGAAAGAAACACAAACATGAAACAACTAGACTCCAATGGAAACACCAACAGCGGGATGCCAAACTGACAGTTACTATACCACAAATCCGCATCCGCCCATAGGGGCTTGAAGAAATATATGGGCTGCACGATGCTTCCACGCAGAGCTGAATCCGGCCCGCACACTAGTACTGGTAAACCACTTAGATGATCTAAGCCTGTCCAGGAACCGCTGTGCGAGGTGGACCGTCCATGCTAATAAATCCTATTGGTTGCATTGGGCGACAGGGCTTGAGAAGTCATTTCATCTCAATGTCGGGTAAAAGTCCCACAAAATTGGAAGCAACGTCTCCAAAATGACCTTTACCGTGTTGACGGGGACGTCAAACCTCAAATCAAACAAACAAAAACTTTCCCACAAAATGGCCAATTGGCTGTCCAAAACAAAATATTATAAGCGATACACACACTCAATATCACAGATAAGACATAACACAAATAAACCGTGACAGAAGAATCGCCTTGGAACGAACAATGAAACGAATTCCATCGGGGTTTTAAATCGATTTTAACTGGCCACAGTCCTCGCCCTTACTTCCGCCGCGATGTAGACAAATGATTTGTTCAGTCAGCATGAACCCCATATCAGACTCTTACATGTACATTCTTGCACACCAGGGCCCAGTTTTTCAAAGCACCATTAGCATAACGAGATCGTAAGTGGTCAAATAATAATATTATTATTAACTGCTCTAGCAAGTATACTACTCAAAGTTTGATAGGGATCACTTTTTTAATGCAAAATAATTTTTGGATGAATTAATCACTTGAATCCAAATTCGATACATATTGACAGAAAACGTATCCTTCACAAAACATAGTGATTAATTTTGTCAATTGGTACTGCATTCAAACATGACAACAGCAACCGTCTTGGCACCCCCAAAATTTGCCGTAACACGAAGGGATTTGGACAACTGATTTTTCACATATTTCCAAATTTGTTTAGACAAACGTGTCTAATAACGTGCACGGCGTCCACGGGCATCAATTACAGTACGACATCGCCTGCGCATGCTCGTTATCCGAGTCTGTATCCAGTTTTGTGGGATCAGCCTTCATTCAGCAACCTATGCATCTTTGAGCTCCTGTAAAGTCCTCGGATGCACAGGTCGGGCTGAAACAGCACGCTTTAGCCTTTACCGCGCATGCTCAATCGGATTTAAGTCCGGTGACCGAGCAGGCCAGTCCTTACGAACGTTTGTCTCACGTTCCAGATAGGAATCAGTGACGTTGGCACGGTTGGGACGGGCATTATCGTCCATCAGAATAAAGTCCGGGCCGATAGCATCTGCATATGGTCTTACAAACTCATCAAGAATAGCATTACAGTACCTCACTGCCATTAACGTTCCGTTTTCAACGACGTACAAGTCAGTTTTACTGTTCACGCTTATCCCAGCCAAAACCATGACAGACCCCTTTCCATAGCGATCATGCTCTGCAACATTCAAGTCATCGAATCGCTCTTTAGACATTTGCCGCACTAATTGACGTTTATAAGTGAAGTCTAGACAGAATCTGGACTCCTCAGTAAACAGTACGGGCGTCAAGTCGCAAACCGTCCATATAACGTGAGTTCTGGTAAAGTCCAACCGGTCTAGCACGTGCTGTCTCGTCGACGGAACACGTACAGCAGGCCTCGTGGCATTAAGTCCGAACTCGTTGAGCCCGTTTCTGACAGTTTGTGTAGAAATTCGTACTCCAGTTCCGTTCCTAGGCTCTTTATGCAAACGCGTAGCGTTCAGGGACCGTTGACGTCGAGACTGAATCAACAAGAAACGGCCCTGATGTTGAGTTGTAGCCCTTTCTTGACTCCGCCGTGTCTGTGTGAAGGATTTCCGTGGGTAAGATGCTGACTCCACATTCGGAAAACCACGCTCTGAGACACATTCAGAATGGCAGCAACACGACCTTGAGAGACGCCAGATTCCAACATTCCGACGCCACGATTCATTTCTTCGGGGCTCAGACGGTTTCTTAATTGTCCCCTAGGCATTTTAGTGTCTCACAAATCAAATGAAGTCCTTTTTACGCTTGGTAAAGGAACACTGACAAGTTTGATTGGTCTGTTGGAAAGCATTGCTATGCAAGATTTTGGGATGCATGAATTCATTTGCGAAGTATGAGAAGTGTGCACTTTTATGAGTACTGAATTGCACACGAGTTTCTGCTAAAGATATTTATCAATATACCGAGTACAAATTCTGTCAAGAAATTTTAAATTTTCAGTGCAAAATTTTGTATATAAAAAGTGATCCCTATCAAACTTTGAGTAGTATATAATACGAGTCAAATTCAGTGGTGTTTTGCTCACATTTTTCTCAGCACAAAAATATTATGAAATGACTAAACCTCGGAAATGATTTTTTTCTCCATCCACTCCTTACATCCATGTAGGATTCTTATAATCCTATTCAGGGAAATGATACGAATCGAAAATTGTGATTTACACTATTTAAATAGTTTGTCTGTTTGTTTGATTTGGGTTTTAACGTCCCCGTCAACACTGTATAGGTCATTTTGGGGACATTGCTTCCAATTTAGTGGGACTTTTACCCAAAATTGAGATGAAATGACATCACAAGCCCTGTCGCCCAATGAAAACAATAGGGTTTATAAGCATGGACGGACCGACTTGCACCGCTTTGCCTGGGCAGGCTTAGATTCTCTAAGCGGTTTACCAATACTCGTTTAGGGTCACAAAGCGGTTTACCAGTACTCGTGTGCGGTCACGTTCAGCTCTGCGTGGAAGCATCGTGCAGTCCATATATTTCTTCAAGCCCCGATTGCGGGGGGGGGGGGGATTAGAGAGAGAGATGAACATATAAAATCATACATATGCTCTGAGTTAAGGTATATGCACCTACTCTTCCTTGGCTTTCATTCTTAAATCAAACAAAACCATTGAACTAAGCGACCCGCAAATCTTACTAAGGATACAATGCTCACTCACATCAGTCGCCACATAAGGTGGTGTCTGATCTGGATCTACACTGTTTGCTTAAGAAAGCACATGAATGTTTTACAGAACTTACATGGTTTTGTTTTTGTTTACTTTGAGGTATAACGTCCCCGTCAAAACTGTAAGGGTCATTTTAGAGACGTTGCTTCCAATTTTGTGGGTCTATTACCCGACATTGAGATGAATTGACATCTCAAGCCCTGCCGCCCAATAAAACCAATAGGGTTTATAATCATGGAAGGGCCGACTCGCAGCGCTTTGCCTGGACAGGCTTAGACCCTCTAAGGGGTTAGACCCTCTGAGGGGTTTACTGGTACTCGTGTGCGGGTCGGTTTCAGCTCTGCATGGAAGCATCATGCAGCCCATATATTTCTTCAAGCCCCGATGGGCGGGGGCCGAGAACTTACATGAATATAACCAGACACCCCTAAACCTGGTAATGGAGCTGCCAAAAGTTTCATGTATAAAATGGAACATTCTACACGTACATGCATGTATAAGTGGTTTGCTGACTCCTGTTTCTCTCTAAATATTCTTATCGTTATTGTCACTAAAGGGGAATCCATACACCTTCAGGGGAGGCAACTCGTGCAAAAGCAGTTTTGTATCCCATGCCAATAGGGGTCAACTCCTGAGGAGCAAATTATTTCCTTTAAGAGTAGACCCCTTTTCAGTGAGACAGAATTTATAGAAAAGCGCACAGGACGTCCAGAAAGGATTCTCCCTTTGAAAAATAGGGAAACAAATCTGCCAGGTGTTTCCATGCTACTTAAATTTATAGGTTTTATAAAACTTGGCATTCACACAAATTTTGTTTTTAGTTTTATTGCCTGTAGAGTTGCCAGAATGAAATCTTAAAACATATTTTTTATCAAGATGTTGTTTTACCCGAGCCATATAATTATGGGGCGGTTGCCCCCCCCCTTCACCCCCGGGGTGGGGGCGAAGGTACCTATAGCTAATCGATGATGGCGTTCAATGTGGGCACGGTTTGCTGTCCTTGTAGAAGGTTAATATAAGGATAAATGGAAAATATTTCTATAACTTCTGTTGCTATACATGTACTTAGACCAATTTTCCTCCTTGTCCCCTATCCCTGTTGTCCATCCCCAGTACTGTATAATCTATCGCCCCGCACATCAGGGCTTGAAGAAATAGATGGGCTGCATGGTGCGTCCACCAAGAGCTGAAACAGACCCGCACACGAGTACTGGTAGACCGCTTAGAAAATCTAGGCCTGCCCAGGCAAAACGGTGCGAGGCGGCCCGTCCATGCTTATAAACCCATATTGGTTTCATTGGGCGGCAGGGCATGAGAGGTCATTTCATCTCAATGTGTGGTAAAAGTTCCACATAATTGGAAGCAACGTCTCCAAAATTACCTTGACAGTGTTGACGGGAACGTTAAACCTCAAATCAAACAAACAAACAAATACTGTATAATCTCTTTTCTACGTTTCTCTGCAAGACAACACGAAATGAGCCACAAGGATGTGGTCAGAACCTCTTATCACTATTGAGCATTTGCTTTGACAATATCGTTTGATCTCATTCCTGCTTTCGATGTCTGCGTTTTATGATTGCAGCCTTTCCTGTGCAATGGGTATTTTACTGATTTACTGATGAGAATTGAAGATGTCTGACTTATTTCATGTCATTTCAAATAATTTGTTTACATGTGCCATATAACATTGCTGGTACTTAGTAGATAACTTCCTTATAAAACATCACAAAAACACACCTTTATAATTTTGACCCCCTTGAACCCCACTTTTATAGATTGTGGGTACTCATTAGAAGTTCTAACGGATACTCACAATCTATATTTTAGAGAGCGAGGCGGTTTTGAACGGGTACCCACAGTCGATATTTTAGAGCTGTAATAAGGAAAATATCACAAATTATAATTTGAAAATTTTGTTTACGAGGGTAGGCTGAAAAGTTCTGAGCCTGACCAAGAAGCAGGCATCGAACAGCTATGAAATTGTATTCATTAAATCCAAACCTTTATTACTTGATTTGACTCAAATGGGTTCAAGTTTACCTGCAATAACGTAGAAATTCTAGACTTTGAAAATTGATACTAGCACGTTTTTGAGAAAATGGACAAAACCTGGCATCGTGGTGTTATCAAGTACCTCCATAAGAAGGGGTTAGCTCCTAAGGACATTCATGCCGATATGTTTGCTACATTAGGGGATGATGCTCCTTCGTATGCAAACGTGAAAAGGTGGGCAGCAAATTTTAAGATGGGCAAGGACAGCCTTGAAGATGATGACAGGTGTGGACGACCCACAACGGCAACAACTGAGGAAACTAGCATCAGCCAAGTGCACAGGGCCGTGATGGATGACAGGCGTTTAACTGTGAATCAGTTAGCTAACACTGTTGGCATCTCACGTGAACGAGTAGAGAACATTCTACACAGTGAATTAGGAATGCCAAAAGTATCAGCCAGATTGGTGCCACGGCTTTTGACGCCTGACCAAAAGTTGACCAGACTGAACCTGTCACAAGCCAACTTGGCTAGTTTTGAAGTAGACCAAGATGGTTTTCTTGACCGTTTTGTCACTCAGGATGAGTGTTGGGTTCATCACTTTGAACCAGAGACCAAAAGACAATCCATGCAATGGAAGCACCCTGGCTCACCCCCTCCAAAGAAGGCAAAGGTCGTCTCCTCTGCAGGGAAGTTGATGGCATCAGTGTTCTGGGATGCCAAGGGTATAATATTCATAGATTGCCTTCAAAAGGGTAGAACAATTAATGGGGAGTATTATGCAGATCTGCTAAAACAATTGCGAAAAGCAATTAAGGCTAAACGACCCGGAAAATTGACAAAAGGGGTATTGTTCCATCAGGACAATGCGCCTGCTCATAAATCGGTTGTCGCAATGGCTGCTGTGCATGACTGTGGCTTCACACTTGTCGATCACCCTCCGTATTCACCTGATCTAGCTCCATCAGATTATTTCCTGTTTCCAAACATGAAAAAGCACTTGGCTAGGCAGCATTATCGGTCAGACGAGGAGGTGATAGCTGCTGTGGAGTTTTTAAGGGACCAAGATGAGACCTTCTATACCACTGGGATCCAAGGACTCCAGCATCGCTGGAGGAAGTGTGTGAACAGGAAGGGAGTCTATATTGAAAATAAGGCACTTTCAGCATGGACAAACCATTCAGAACTTTGCAGCCTACCCTCGTATTTCGGCGATAAAGTTTATAATGCATTTGAATAGGGGTGTTTTCGTAATGGACATCAGTCTGTCATGGACACACACACGGGACAACACTATAATTGTAAAATTTCAGGGATACAGATTCAAATAAGTCATATGACTTTCTTTTGGACCCCGTGCGCATGACCTCAGTATAGCTATATTTTCAACATGTGCATGTACATTTATGTAATTGATAAAATAAAGTTTAAACCAATCTGTCCCACAAAGACAACAATACGGGGCTGTTGACACGCGACGACAAGAAATACAGTAAAGTTCCTATATTAAGACCACCTTTGGGACTGTTCAAAAGTGGTCTTTAAGACCACTTTTTAACAGTTCCAAAAGTGACATTAAAGACAACTTTTGAACAGTCCCAAAGGTGGCCTATTACTAGAGCATACTGTAAGTGAAAAACACAAAAAATGTAACTGAAACCTTCTAAATATGCTTTTAAAAGCATAATTGTTATATACCCAGAAAATGCCCCGTTTACTTTGTACAGAAGTTACCGGTCAATATTTTTCTACATTGCCCGTAGTAAAGTTCATATTGCCCGTAGATAAGCAGTCACGTTCACAAAAGAACTACTTTTAAATTTGTCCATTTTGATACTAAAAAGTCGGCAGCCATCTTGTCGTGCGCACCGACTGAAATAACGTACAACAAAACGAATACAAGCTGTGACAAGGTGCATAAAGTGCAGTTTATGCTAGCAAATATGACCTATCTGCAATCTGTTTCGATATTCAATAATTTCTTTTAGGAAATCAAGAGTTTTTTTGGAATAAACCAAAGGAACACTACGGTAAAATGGCGTCCTGCGTTGGGAAACGTCAATATTTTTAATGATGTGACATCCACCAACGTTAACGTCGTCTTCACTTTGGCGCCATTGGACGTGGTTTTTCATTGTGTAGGAAGACCCTCAACGACTTGCATTATTTTCCATTTCAAACCACTTAAAGATGTATAATCTCATTTTAAGTTCAGATTTCTAAGCCAGGCAATCCTGAATTCCGGCAGACAGTACTGGTTTCGGGTATATAATTAAAAGGCTATTGACTTTATATTGTGAAATATTCGGCACTCGTTCATATGGCGGAGACGCACTCGCAAGCTCGTGCGTCCTTCGCCATATGAACTCGTGCCGAATATTTCACAATAAAGTCAATAACCTATAATTTGTCTTAGTTTTAGGTGGTCTTAATTAGCAGAATTTCACTGTATGTTATGACATGTAGACCTACCACCTGAACACAAAACAGCACATGCACCACACGAACATAGGATCTTACACGACTGGTCATTTCATATTGAATGTGCATGAAACGAGCCGTTGGCGAGTTTAATAAATTGCATATGAAATGACTACTCGTGTAACATTCTGTTTATCATATAACGATTTTAAATCGGATTCTATCGCCGCAGAAATTCAAAAGAAAACATAGGGTTGTCATGGACGGCGCCATGACGTTACGCGTCAGTAACCATGTGTTATTACACGTGAGTTCATTCGATTTTATGACATGACGTTTTTCACTACATAGAGGATCTTACATGAGTGCTCATGTATTATTGAATTTATTAAACGAGTTGAGGGAAAAGGATAATATGCGAGGCTCTGCCGAGCATTTTATATCTTTTCCTCAACGAGTTTAATAAATTCAATAATTAAACGCAAGATTCTATTTATCATATGACATATAAAATGCATTTTATTCACGTTTATTTCATAAAAATGTCAATATTCCACCATTAGTAAATGCGACGTCGTTAAGGACGTCGTACTTATAACGTTACGGGGCGTGTCTAACAAATTTGCATGTTTAATCCACTAGTGAATTATCGCATTTATTACATGGCGTTATTACACTCTCAGACGCGAAGTCATATGATAAATGTATCTAGCGGCGACGTTATATTTGGCATGCTTGAAAGAATAAAAAATAAAAAGAAGGACAATTCCACTACAAAACTTGGCGAATTCATCTGTGGTGTTTATGAATATTCAACCTTCGACATCCATTTAATTGAAGATTGATTCACGTCAGTTAACATCGAATGTATATATAAGCCATATTTATCATATGGCGTCTTGTCTGAGAATGTAATAACGCCTTTTAATAGATTCTGTAATCCACTAGTGAATTAAATATGCAAATTAGTTAGATACGGCCCGAAACGTTACATGTAAGGCGTCTTTAACGACGTCGCGTTTACTAATGGCGGAATATTGACATTTTTGTGAACAAATCGTGCACAAAATGCGTTTAAAATGACAAATGATAAATAGAATCTTGTATTCGTGCTCATGTATAATTGAATCTATTAAACTCGTTGAGGAAAGAGATAAAATGCTCGGCAAAGCCTCGCATTTTATATCTTTTCCTCAACTCGATTAATAAATTCAATAATTCATGAACACTCATATAAGATCTTGTATATTCTATTACGATTCTCCGACTTTAAGACAACTCTTAGAGGATCAAAGAAAAGACCATTTCGTGCAAAATATTTCTTGTTTATTCTCCCGAACTGTCAAAGAACGGAAATATTATAACGTAATAAATGATGAATATGACACGTCATTACAGAGAGCCTTAATAAACCATAATTTCTGTCGATATACTGGTGCACGATAATTTGTCTTTCTATAAATATCTCTGTTAGGTATCCCATAAATCACCGGTGCCAATATTAATCACAGAGGAGAGGAAAAAAGTTCCATCTTACATGACGGCAAACAGAAAAACTGTAAATTGATATCCACAGGAACTCAGTTGGTTGTACAGCAAAATATATGATTTCATGACAGCCCAGTGTCGCTCTTCTGAGTAATCAGTGTAGACTGGGATAAGTGTCATGAACGGAGCGTTTAACCCTTCAATTCCTGTCATTACAAAAACACGCCTATACCAATACATTGTAAACTTTACCGCCGAAAAAAAACAAATTGTTAAGATGAAAAATTGTGATATTTTTCTTATTTCTGATCAAAATATACATGTAGATTGGTGGGACTCGTAAGAACCGCCTCGATCTGCTTAAAATATAGATTGTCGCTACTCGTTAGAACCGCCTCGAATACCCACAATCTATATTTTAGAGCAGAAATAAGAAATATAAGATTTACCCCTCTTAACCCAGGTTTTACTATATAAAAGTGGGGATCAATGTGTCAAAATCATATAGGCGTGTTTTCATGATGAATTCATGACAGCCCGGTGTCGCTCTCAAGAGTTATGAGTGTAGACTGGTAAAATTGTCCTGAACGGAGCGTTTAACCCTTTTATTAATGTTTTAAGCAAACATTTTAGTTCCAGGTCGCATAGGGCGTGCTGCTCCATTTGATCTGAGTCTACGTTGTTTGCCAATGTCGCAGCAGATGAGCCCAGTTCAATTTACAGACAGCCGTATTTACATGTACAAAGTACTGGTGCTTCACAAGAGATAAGGTACATGTAAGTACTTTGTGATAATTTAAGGGCAATTTTCCTTATTTCTCAATATAGACCTATAGTGTTCGTATTCATTAGAACCGCCAGTTGTCCGTTGGTGTCTGTCGTTTGGCGTCAACACTTTCAAACGACATCTCCTCTGAAGCCACTGGGCAGATTGGGTCCAAATCATCTGTAGCGTCCATGGGCTGGGGCTGCTATGGTTTATTAAAATACATGGCTGGTCGTGGACAGAGCCCATCTGAGCCCTGGTAAGCACAGTGGCCCATGGGCCGCTTGTTTCTATAAAGTTATATACATGTTTAAGGGTCATTAATGTACGATACTACATTTACTGTAAGTAGCTTATAGCCAATTTATAGTGAGTTGAAGAAGTTTTATCATATGGGCCCCGTCAAGCGATTTTGGTACTTATCGCCTATGCGAGCAGCGAAGGCGCATCCGCGCAGTCTCGCCAGAACCTTTGCTGCTCGCTCATACAAGCAGTGAATCAAGAGGAACCTTCAGACAGAAAGCCATATCCCTGGCCCCTCTGAGTGGCTGGGCATGCGCATTTAAAATTTGTCATGACGGAATGCTCGAAGACACAAATTCGCTTGGCGGGGCTCAATTATGACGTCGCGTCTAAGAATGTAATAACGCCATGCAATAAATTCACAAATTAATTAGATACGCCCCGTAACGTTAAACTTACGCCGACCTAAACGATGTCTCGTTTACTAATGGTAAATTTATGTTTTTGTGAATAAATCGTGAATAAAATGCGTTTTATATGTCATATGATAAATAGAAGCTTGGATTCTTGCTCATGTATAATTCAATAGTAACTGAACACTCATGTAGTGTCTTCAAAGCAATGGAAACTAATGAAGTGAAGTTAAAATATATAGTTTTATTCGTTGTTTACGCTTAACACCGAGATATCCGAGTGCACATTTGAAAGGCTACGTTTTAAACTATAAAACAAAAAAAATAATAATAATAATAAAATAAAATAAAATAAAATAAAATAAAATAAAATAAATGAAATATAAAAAGTAAATACAGACCATTCTAACACAGGGCGCCAATACAGGCAAAGGAAGGAACTATGATCTGTTCTGCAACAATGCACTTGGTGGAAGATCCTGACGCAAAAAACCGTCATTTTATGACGTCAGTCGAAGATTACATTACGCTAGATGGAAAAAACGTTATTGTTTTCTCGCATCAAAAACATTAAAGAAGGACACAGATGTGCATGAAATAGTCCATAATTTTGGCGGGATTCCTTGTTACAATGGCGAAAGGTTGGAAGAATTTGACAGTAGAACGGAATTGCTCGCACTACGCGCTCGTGACTTGATCTACTTTACAACTGACCCGTAATATCAGATTTATTACTTAACGAATCGCTGCTATAGCTGATCTCTTTTGTGAGTAAACCCCACATTTAACTGGATGGTGAGTGCCGTTAACCCTTATCTTGCTGAATATTCATTTATGCCACACCCATTTCTGTCTATCAACCAATCAAATTACTTGATGTAATTTATTGCTACAAATTCATCAACTGAATGACAAACAGTGTAGATCCTGATCAGATGGCTTCTTCAGAAGCCATCTGATCTGGATCTACACTGTTTGCAAAGATAGGGATTGTCGTGAACAACAAGCTAAGGGTTAACCAAGATCTATCAGTGATTGACAGTGTTGTGGTTGTATGTCCCCGCCAACACTTTATAGGTCATTTTGAAGATGCTGCTTCCTAATTTGTTGGACTTTTACCCCACATTGAAATGAAATGAGATATCAATCCCTACCCGTCCGAACAGACCAATGGGGTTTATACGCAGGGATGATCCGACTCTCACCTCTTTGCCTAGGCAGGCTTAGACCTTCTAAGCGTTTTTGTTATCAGTACTCATGTGCGGTCAGTGTCAGCTCTGTGTGGAAGCATCATGTGGCTCTGTCTATTTCTCCCAACCCCGATTGGCGGATGCCGCATTGTGTGTGGTCTCCCTGAGAATGGGATAAAGGGATACATTAGATAGTAGAGGTAATGAAAGAGAGGGACAGGGGCGAGGAAACTGCAACAGAAAAATAAAAACATTTATCATCTACCCGTACCTCCTACAAGAACGGTAGGTTTTGACCAAGTGTATACGAATATCGTCAGGAAAGATACCTGACACCTTTTCACCCAACCGACCAAAAACCAGGATGTATCTAGTATATTACTCACATTCTATTGTAACGCAAACAACATAAACAGTAATACGTACCAGTAATGACCGTGACTCCAAAGCATTGTTATATTTCCTTATCCAGGTTGAATGGTCTGGTTCGCGTGATGTCCAGTATGAAACAATATGATTTTAACTTGAAGTGATAATATTAAAAGAAAGAAGACGTTTTAATATGATGTTCAATGCTGTTTAAGTCATATTTTGAAACACATCGATATGTTCTGAACTATATAGAATCCTTTTTATAAGCAATTCCCCAAACAGGAGAGAGAAACTAGTATGCTGTATACACAAGCCACAACTTAAAAAACGCTAGAATCTTTAGTTTCAAACCCTTTCAGCGGTGTCTGTCATAAACATGTTACATAGGAACTGTTTTAAAATCTAACTTTCCAGTATGAAAGCAGGTCAGTGTGTAAAGTATACCCTAATAGAGAACGAGAGAAAAATATACGTCATTATCTTATTTTGCCTGAACTTAAGGATTGTGGAAGTTTGCTCAGACCCGCAAAATTGCAACGTTTCTAACGAGCATCCACAGTATATTAAAGACACATGAAAGAAATACATGTATTGTAAATTTCCATCATATTTCGAGCTATAAAGAAAAACTACTTCACTCGGCTGTGCTCCTAATGATATCTATTTTCATTAAAATTGCACTCCTATTGTATATTTATAAGAATCTTATATGGGTTTCTGTTGTAGATGAGCGTTTCCAACCCTCGGAATGACCGTACTGAGCGGAATCTCGGCGTAGGCATGACCGCGCTGAGCGGAACCGAGGCAACGCCGAGGTTCCGCTCAGCACGGTCATCCCTTACGCCGAGATCCGAACGCCCATCTCCAACAGAACGTCATATTAGATTCTTTTCATCGAAAATTGTCATACAATGTTATTTAACGTTTTATTTTTCGCGCATTATATGCATGTAGTTTGCCTGGGTAAGAACACCAGGGTAAAAACAGAATTTCTATCCCATGCTAAAACCAAGGTCCTCCTCTAGTATGCTAGAACTGTCATTATTATTTTCTGCATCAAACACACAGTCAACCCTTTCATATCATGGATTGCAAATATCAGATCTGCCTAACTTGAACAATCTTAATATACTCCTGCATTTGGAATCAATAAGTTCAAAATTAGCGTTAAATTGTATTGTATACAAGGAGGCAGATATCACGCTGAAACCACCTTCAAGACAGTGCTGTTTAAAACGTCACTATTGAATTGGTGATCGTGATTGAAACCTGTTTAGGAATTTACTCACTGAAGATTTAAATGAACATACGACGGAATCCCTAAAAATCGACATTAATTTGTCAATAAACCGATCATTACGTTAACAAGTCCGTTCAATAAGCACTCCTCTAAACCCCACATTAAATAGAGAAAAGTGGGGATTACAGTGGTTTTCATTGTTTTTCTTATTTCTGCTCCAAGACATAGGTTATGGGTACTCGTTAGAACCGCCTCTATGAGGCGGCATAGAGACGGTTCTAACGAATACCCATAATCTATGTTTTGAGCAGAACAATGAAAAATGTCAGAATTTTCTACTTTTGGGTGGTAAAAATTTTAATATATTTGAATAGGCGTGTTTCCGTAATGATTTTGTCAATAAACAGATGAAGTTCTTATATCAATACCACATCTGGGACTGTTCTGAAGTGATCCTGAAGGCCAGTTCCAAAGGTGGTCTCTTACCAGAACGCATCGAATATGTAAACATAAAGACGAGCTGAAACATATTCTTATAAAACATCTGAATTTTATTTTATCTAAATAACGTAATTTCAATGTATAAAATGATATTTAGTCTGAAGTAAATTTACACAAACTGCTTCCAGTTAACGCCAAGTTAGAATCCGTTGTGATATATTTATGAACTGTATGTTTTCATGAAGTTATAAAACACTACTTAGGAATATAAACAACAGAATCTCTTAAGCCATTTACTGCAAGTGGTTTATAAATTCTCTTCTCCTTCCAATTACACACATCAATATCAAAAGCATCAGAAAGAAGCATTTTCCAATCACCAAAAATTCCAGAAAGGTTGAGAAGTTGTGATACCATTAACTATGGCTGTTGTAGTGTGAAATACATCAATATTTCTAGACTTACAACTCTCATCAGAGTAAGTGTCATTTGACTGCGAGAAAAATGATTGAAGTTACTGCCTTTTTCCTATTAGTTATCAGATCAACCTGATATCCACTAAAGCAGTCGCGTCTAGAGAGAAATATGATTTGTGTCTTTAGGTATAAACATTCCTTTAGTGAAACAGAGATCAATATACACTTTGTAAATGAGTGAATGCAATGATCAGGAATCGATACAATTACATATAACCCACTAACCATCAGATACACCAAAGGGAAAGAAACACACAAGAAATAAACCCCGACAGAAGGGTTAGTGAAAAGTATTTCACAAGGGAGAGTGTGGGGACAGGCTTAAATTATGCGGCCGGAATCCTCGCTCCGTCTGTCGTTGTTTAGACAAATAATTGATTCAGTCGACATGAAGGCTTCATAACTCACCAGTGCAACATTTTCGAGAATACAAAATCAAACAATTACAGAGATTGAACAACGGTGAGGACTCGACAGCATGAAATAACTAAAATGCTTGAGCAAAAGATAACCCATAGTTAGACGACAATGGGCCAGACCAGAGACAAAGCGTCAGGTACCAACCAAATTACCAAAAATTAATTTTTCAAGTAAGCCTTTACGCTGGAACCGTCATAGAGTCTGAGGCCTGACCTCACAAGTCTTTGTAACGTAGATTGGTGACGCATTTGGTGACACATTTTGGAAAAAAGCGAAACGGTAAAGATTCTGGCCGTATTCGTATCACAAGTTTGTCCGAGAGATACATGTATTTAAGATCACTGTTACAGATGTTCGTGCAGCTGTACTGACCTTCGGCCTTATCGAACACAGCTGGTCTGGGCCTATACGAAACCCATCCATTATTAACACAGATGATCTTACATGAGTGCTCATGTATTATTGAATTTATTAAACGAGTTGAGGAAAAGGGATAAAAATGCGAGGCTTTGCACATCATATGGCATTTAAAACGCATTTTATTTACGATTGTTTACAAAAAGTCAATATTCTGCCGTTAGTAAACGCGACGTCGTTTAGGACGTCGTACATGTAACATTACGGGACGTACATGTGTATCTAGCTAATTTGCATATTTAATCCACTAGTGGCTTATCGAAAATATTACTCGGCGTTACTACACTCCCAGAGGCGACGTCATATGATAAACTCATATAATATTATCATATTCTGTTTTTGTGAGCGATGTGACTTCTTTCTTACATGACGGCCCCCGCCCATAGGGGCTTGCAGAAATATATGGGCTGCATGATGCTTCCACGCAGAGCTGAATCCGGCCCACACACTAGTACTGGTAAACCGCTTAGCGGATCTAAGCCTGTCCAGGAACCGCGGTGCGAGGCGAACCGTCCATGCTAATAAACCCTATTGGTTTCATTGGGCGACAGGGCTTGAGATGTCATTTCATCTCAACGTCGGGTAAAAGTCCCACAAAATTGGAAGCAACGTCTCCAAAATGACCTTTACAGTGTTGACGGGAACGTTAAACCTCAAATCAAACAAACGAAATCTTTCTTACATGAAACACTTTCGCAAAATATCATTATAATTTGGCATACTGATATATTGACCCTAAATTTTAACGTTTGCTTTCTGGGTCATTTGTTGATCAACCATTACGAAAACAGTCTATATAATTTTGACCGTCGTGAACCCCAATTTTATATAGTAAAACTGGGGTTTACAGGGGTAAACTTTATTTTATGTATTTCTGCTCTAAAATATAGATTGTGGGTACTCGTTAGAACCGCCTCGATGAGGCGGTTCTAACGAGTGCCCACAATCTATATTTTGAGCAGAAATAAGACAAATATCACACTTTTTCATCTCTAATTTTTTTTTTTGGCGGTAAAGTTTACAATGTATTTGTATAGGCGTGTTTTCGTATAAATGTAAGCACGGAAGCTCTTCACGTGACTATTACCGATATTTAGGAAATCCAGGTATCGGTTATTTATAGAAAATAGCCGCGCTATGACAACCCGTCCTATCAGTGCTTTGATTTTACTTCGGAAAATGAAAAGGAAATTTCTTTCTGTGAAACGGAAATAAATTGCTGCTGTCTTTTTGTTATCAGATCAGCTTGATCATTATTCACTAGCAGTGTGCTTTCTGACGTAGGCACTAACAAGTTGATATTGTTAATTGGCTTGTTATAACATATTGATTCTAGGGAAATATACACTTCAAACAGTTTAGTTAGTGACATCTACAGAAAGTTGCGAATGGTTGTACGTTGTGCATCCTAAATGTACATCATGTTAACAAATTAGAAGTAAAGGCAATGATCAGGAATGGATAAAACTTAACCCACATCTCCCATCAGAGACACAAAAGGGAATGAAACACAAACAAGAAAAAAATCGACCCTAATGGAAACACCAACAGCGGAAAGCCAAAATCCAGTCACTTTCCCACAAAATGACTAACTGGCTGTCAAAAACAAAAAGAAATAAGCGATACACACATTGAAAGACGAAAAATAACAAACATAAACCACGACAGAAGAACCGCCTTGGAACGGTCAGTGAAATATATTTCACTGAGAAGGTTAAAGGCCGCAATCATTGCCCTTACTTCCGTCGCGATTTAGACAATAAATTTGTCCCGTCCGCATGAAGGCTTCCTAACACATCAGTGCAACGTCTCCGAGAACACAAAAATCAAACAACCACAGAGGTTAAACAACGGTGAGGACTCACTGAAATGTTGGAGCAAAAGAAAACCAACAGTTAGACTCCGATGGGCCCGACCAGAGACAGAGCATCAGGCACCAACCAACATTACATATAACTGAATTCTCTCTAATTCTCAGTAAGCCTTTCACGCTGGAACCGTTATAGACTCTGGGGCCTGACCCACCGCTGCAATTAAAGAGGGAAGCAAAGTTGTCAACCGTGGCATGCAAGCAGTCTGTCGTATTGCATTTATGTTGCACCAAATCATTTTATACAGAAGAACGATTTTACGAAATTTTGTAAGTATATATTTTCCTGAATTTATATTCTATGGCACCATAGACCTTGTTGGAGAAGAGACTTAAGTCCAACACTGAATTTTGAAACTAAATTGGAATGAAGTCAATAAAACTTAGAAGAGGCTTTGCGTAGTTTGTGATACGCAGCTTTATATGGAGAAAATTGGGATTGACGTGGGTATACATTTTTTTGTTTATTTCTGCTCCAGGACATAGGTTATGGGTGCTCTTTAGAACCTTCACGTAGTAGGACATAGGCTATGGGTACTTGTGAAAACCGCCTCATAGAGGCGGTTCGGTTTTTACGAGCGCCCAAAACCTATGTTTGGGGTAAAAGTAAGACAAATATCGCAAATTGTCATTCGAAAAATATCGGTTCTTGAGATAAGAGTGAGTGAGTGTTTGAGTTTTACGTCCCACCAACAGCTAAGGTCATTCGGAGACGGGACCTCGGGTTGAAGACTCATCCGAAAGTCTGGAGAAGCCCGGGATCGATCCTGCGATCCCTGGTTTACAAGGCGAGTAGCGTAACCATTACACCACTGAGGCTTCTCTTGCTAAAAGAAGAAAATGCATTATGCCTCACTGATGTGTTATCATACTGTTATCATTATGTCCGATAACATAATTTAGGGATTGCTTTTCAGTTTTCTATAAAATAAAGGTTGTAGAATCGTCTCGTCGATGTGATTCTCATGAGTGCACACAACATACATTCGCAATATACATGTACCCTATATGGTAAAAATGGCATCGCCCTGAAGCTGGAAAATTAATAAAGTTATTTCTAAAGGTTAAACAAAGAAAATTATAGAAACAAGATGTCCTTGAAACTTGGAAAAAACAGCTACAAATCTCAAATCGGGTGCTGAAATGCCAATATAATCAGCAAATACAATTACATGTACTTTCTTCCTCTAGAAACAAGATCGAGAAAAGCTTTTGATAGAAAGCCAAATTTTAAAACATTGATAGTCATAATGAAGTTTGTATTGACGTAGGTAATTGGTTAGAGTTAAGAATTACTTACTAACACTGGCAGAAAAAAAGATGAAAATGGAGAAAGATAATAAAAACATACACACAATTATTGCAAACAACTTGAAAGACATGAGCAAATTAACCGGTGCCAATTTTGGTGAAGAACATAAAAAAATCAAACTTCAAGCGAAAATTGAAATCAGCGGGGAAGCTGATAATACTGCCAATTGTTATAATTACATGTATCTGAACAATGAAGGAATGTTTTAATATCTTTAAATACAGAGGATCTTACACGAGTGGTAATTTTATATGAAATTTATGAAACAAGCCTTCGGCGAGCATTACGAAAAAACGCCTATTCAAATACACTGTAAATTTTACCGCGAAAAAAAAAATGAAAAATTTCCGATAAAATTGTGATATTTTTCTTATTTCTGCTCAAAATATTGATTGTGGGTACTCGTTAGAGCCGCCTCGATGAGGCGGTTCTAACGAGTACCCACAATCTATATTTTAGAGAAAATAAGGTTTACCCCTCTAAACACCAGTTTTACTATATAAAAGTGGGGTTCAAGGGGGTCAAAATTATATAGGCATGGTTTCGTGATGGATTTCATAACTTTCATAAGAAATGATCACTCGTGAATGATTCTGTTTTACCATTATTTCTGTCGAAGTTAAACTATTCAAATACAATTGTAAATTTTACCGCCGAAAAATCGAAACTTTAAAGATGAAAAATTGTGATATTTTTCTTATTTTTGCTCAAAATATAGATTGTGGGTACACGTTAGAACCGCCTCATCGAGGCGGTTCTAACGAATACTCACAATCTATCTTTTAGAGCAGAAATAAGGAGGAGGTTCTAGGGGTGCCCACAATCTATATTTTGAGCAGAAATAAAAAAATAAGGTTTACCCCTGTAAACCCTAGTTTTTTCTGTATAAAAGTAGGGTTCAAGGGGGATCAAAATTATATAGGCGTTTTTATGATGTAGATGAAATGACATATCAAGCCATGCTGTCCAAAGTATCCACTAGGGTTTATTGAACTGTCGACCTTGGCTGGCTCACAATTTTCTAAGCGGTTTACCAGTGCACAATTGTTGGGTCGGCGGAAGCACCATGCACCCAAACCTATTTCTCAAAGCCATCGCAGAACTGCCCCAATGAGGCGGTTCTAACGAGTACCCACAATTTATGTTTTTGAGCAAAAATTAAGGAAAATTTATACCCCTTAAACCCTTCCTTTCTCTATATGAAGTGGATTTAGGGGGCTTTCATTTCACGGACACATCCACAAGATGCGATTATCATTACGAAACCACGCTTATACAAATACATTGTAAAGTTTACCGCCGAAAAATGAAACTTTTAAGATGAAAAATTGTGATATTTTTCTTATTTCTGCTCAAAATATAGATTGTGGGTACTCGTTAGATATAGATTGTTGGTTTTCCTTAGAACCGCCTCGATGAGGCGGTTCTAAGGAATACCAACAATCTATATTTTAGAGCAGAAATAAGAAAAAAGTTATACCACTGTACACCCCAGTTTTACTATATAAAAGTCGAGTTCAAGGGTGTATAAATTATATAATTTATATTGTTTTCGTGATTGTCAGTTCCATGGCCAAAATATTATTATAGTAGTCTGGACAATAAGTGGGAGACTAAAAAAAAAAAAAAACAAAACAAAAACAAACAAAAAAAAAAAACATACGTTTTCACAATTTCCAAGAGTGATAACAGATAAGACATGTTTGTAGAGCTATCATATTGCGTATTCTATGTTACCATTGTTACCAAATACAGTTTAAATCTTTTGATGAACTATTCTATTTCGGGAAACTGTGCAAAACGCATAAACTTTTGAATGGATCGAGAATATTTCAATCGAAGTTCATTGATTCTATGATCTCAAGGGACAAATATAATCTTTTACATAGTTTACTGAATCCGAAAAGTTTAAATTACATCATGTACGGTTATGTTTACTGCATTGAAATTTGAAACTTTATTCGAAAATTCGATTTATGAGGGGTGTTCAAAAGATATTGTGACATAAATACATGCATTTGTTAAAAAAACTTTAGCCAGCATTTATTTTCGCGTTACTTGTTAGGAGTACCTAAAACGAGGATTGTTATAATCTCACAGCTTCATTACCATCGCGATAACAAGTCCGTGAAACGAAGACCCCTCTAAACCCCACTTTATACATAGAAAAGTGGAGTTTACGGGGGTTTACCTTATCTGCTTTATTTTTGCTCAGAAACATAGATTGTGGGTACTCGTTAGAACCGCCTCATTGAGGCGGTTCTAACGAGCACCCGTAATCCATGGTAAAAGCAAAAATAAGAAAATAATTATCATTTTTTTTACTAATATTTGGCACTTCTGACACCATGTTGAACGCCATTATTTCTCATGGACATGTTTTCCTAATGCATTTCAACACCGCAGAAAGAAAGAAAACAACGAAGTTTCTTTTTCCTCAGAAAAGTTAACATTGGTTCTTTGTAGAAGTTGGATTTCAAAATTGTTATTAGGAGAGGGGACTCGGAAATTTAGTTTTATGATGACGCGTCAGCGGAGCCGTAAAACGGAGTTTGCGGCCGTAAAACCAACATTTCACCTCCCCAAATGACATTTTTGCAATACGGTTGTCCCCGTTCTAATTCAATAATCCACTTGTTTTGTTTAACAAAAAGTTCTTTTTACTCACGCAGTGAGATGCGTAAACCCTATACTAACCAACTGAAAGTGCCGTTATATAATGACGTCGGGTTTCTTACAGTATATCGTAGGCTATACTGTCGCAAATTTTTGAAGTTATCCAATCAGATGTCGCGTTGCATAAGGAAAAGAATTTATTCTATATACATGGCATGAATAAGACACTTTTGTCCACATGTAATCAGCATGGATTTTACAATCCTATTTATAGTCAACCTTAAATGGCTCGAACACTGTTTGGATCAAGAAAAATTGTTCGAGCCACTGAGGTTTATTCTCCGAGTCAGGTCAGAATGACAATTTGATGTTCTACATGTATAATATTATAATAATCTTATATGGGTGTGAGGGGTGGATTGAAAAATCCGTCCCGAGGGACACTGTCCGGCATCACGAGGCTTGCCGAGTGATGCCGGACAGTGATCCGGCCGAGGGACGGATTTTTCTATCCACCCCTCACACCCATATTGGATTCTTTTTCTTGCATACCTTCCATTTCTATTGCGAATTTTTAATGCTGCTGTCACTTCGGTTACCGACGTCCGCCATTTTGTGATGACACAACAGGAATGTTTAGTGACGTCACGCATGACGACGCCGCGCATGAGGTTGTAATCAACCAGTGCATTTATCAAACACGCGATTATATTCGATTTGGGGTCGGAACACCAGGGTCAGAACATAAATTTCTATCCCAGGGTAAAATCAAGGATTTCCTTGTCCGGTGTGCAAGAAACAGGTATGTTGTGTGAACTTTGTAGAATCGCCAAAAACTTGCAGGTATGGTGTATGTGCTCATTAGAATCGCCTCTCGAAGGCGATTCTAATAATTGCACACAACATATCTTTTCAGGATAAAATAAGAAAAAAATCCTTTAATACTTGCTACTCGGAGCTTTGGAAGTGTTTCCTATTGACTCAAAGACAAGTTTGAAACAACCACGGTAAACGACCTAGTGTTCCAACCATCAAACTTATACTTGCATGGTCACGGATGAGGCCTAATTGGCCGAAACAAGCTAGTCGGGCCCAGAAAATCTAGTACACATTAAAACATCACTACAACTGATGTAAGTGGAAAGTGTGGCGGCTGTAAAAAGTCTCTCTTCCCTTCACCATAGTGTAGTATATATTTTCTTATGCTTTTGGATCAGTGATTATATTGTGGAATCATACAAACATTTGAGGGTCAACGATGATGGCGTAGTGACCGAAACTAGCTAGTCTGGTCCAGATAAACTTGTACATAAACACTCCTTACATTTCCGCTCTGTGTTGTATTCCTTGCTTCCAAAGGATATCCTCATAGAACATATTTGAATACCAACTTGTGCGTTCTTCTAAATTTTTTTCATTGAGTAAACACAGACATTAGTCTTTGAATTAAAACTCTGATTTTTTTTTAATTTTCAACCCAACGCCTTCTTCAGGAATATAACAAGTCATTAAAATAACTAGTTGACATCCAATTAAAGTTGCTGTCAGAAAGTGATGATGGCATACCGAAACCATGGGCGAAAGCATCCATTTTGAGTTGCTGTCAGGAAGAAGTGATGATGGCATACCGTACCCAGGGTTATTAGCCAGGGACGACGGACATCCATTTTGAGTTGCCTTCAGGAAGAAAGTGATGGTGGTAAATCGTAACCAGGGACGAAAGCATATCGTGTTGTGTAACTGTCAGGAAAAACGGGATGATGGTATGCTGTGGCCAGGGACGACGGGCGTCCATTTTGAGTTGCTGTCAAGCAGAAAGTGATGATGTTTTAACGTAACCAGGGACGAAAACATCCATTTTTAGTTGCTGTCAAGAAGAACGTATTGATGGTATACCTTGGCCAGGGACGGAAACATGCATTTTAAGTTGCTGTCAAGAAGAACGTATTGATGGTATACCTTGGCCAGGGACGGAAACATTCATTTTGAGTTGCTGTCAGGAAGAACGTGATGATGGTATACAGTGGCCAGGCGCGGAAACATTCATTTTAAATTGCTGCCAGGGCGAAAATGATGACGGTATGCCGTAGCCAAGGACGAAAACATCAATTTTGGGTTGTAGTCAGGAAGAAAATGATGATGGTATACCGTGGCCAGGATTTTAAGTTGCTGTCAGGGCGAAAATGATGACGGTATGCCGTAGCCAAGGATGAAAACATCAATTTTGGGTTGTAGTCAGGAAGAAAATGATGATGGTCCCGTGACCAGGGACGGCAACATCAATTTTGAATTGCTGTCAGGAAGAAAGTGATGATGGTATACCGTGGCCGGGGACGGAAACATTCATTCTGAGTTGCTGTCAAGAAGAACGTATTGATGGTATACCATGGCCAGTCCGAGACGCAACCGATTGAGCTACCGAGACCGGCGGAAACAGAGATAGAAGAGATAGTAGAGGAGATGAAAGAAAGACAAAGTGAAGAAAGTGTAAAATAAAAGAAAATGACGAAACAGAAGAATTAAAATAATAACATTCCTCCTGTACCCTTTATTCTTGCAAGGACAGGCCTTGCCGAACTGCAAGCCAATATCAAATTACGATAACACGCCCGTATAGCATAGTGCATTTTTTCACATCTCCAAAATGGCTACTTTTCTGATTAAAATCTGTGATATATTTCTCATAAATACTACAAACATAGGTTGTGGGTGCTCGTTAGAACCGCCTTCTTGAGGCGGTTCTAACGAGTACCCACAACCTATGTCATGGAGAAAAAATAAGAAAAATAATGTTTACCCCCTTAAACCCCAGTTTTCTCTGTATAAAGCGGGGTTTAGAGGGGTGTTTATTTTACGGACTTGTTCACGTGATGAGTTGGTCGCCCTGGTGACACAAGAGACAAGACACCTTCGCCGCATCCAGCACACCCAAACGACAATGGAATATTCAACTGTCTGGCAACATGATAATTTACTTCAAATATTCTTTCAATTATGGCGGCGTAAGAATATCTTTTCTAACATGTTCTGACATACAGACTGCGACTTTTTCAATATCATGACTCGGCAGTTTTTTTAACATAATTTCCAAGCTTCCTATCAACTTATTTCCTAAAAGTCCAATATTTCAGTACATTTTATAATATGTACAATTTGTGTACATGCATATACTCTACCAGATGACTGCAAATAGCCACTCCGTTTTTTTTAAACAAACCTTCCAAGCTTCCTATTAACTTATTTCCTAGACATTCAATATTTCAGTACATTGTACAAAATGTACAATTTATGTTCATGTATATGACACACATTCAAACTCCAATGGCTCAAAACCCCTTGTGGCCACGAAAATATGTTCTAGCTAGAGCTGGGGTGCTACAAACCAACAGATACATGTGACAAAGACGCCGATTCTAGTAACGGTAAGTGGTAAACCATGATATGCAAACGCAATTCAGTGAGACCACCTAAAATTAAGGCATATTCTGCTTTAAAAAGCTTATTAAATATGTTCTATAAAAGGGTTATCATTTGGAAGCAAGGAATACACAACACACAACAGAACTGGAAAATATGACGTGTACATGTTTTCTGGGCCAGACTAGCTAGATTCGGCCAATTAGGCCTCACCAGTGACCCTCAAATATTTTCAAATTACACATTGGAATCATTGATCCCAAAGGACAAGAAAATATAAACTAAACGATGATGTAGGACAGGGAGATTTTTTACGGCCACCACACATTCCCAGACACCAGCTGTAGTGACGTTAAATATGTTCTATAAAAGGGTTATCCTTTGGAAGCAAGGAATACACAACAGAACTGGAAATATGACGTGTACATGTTTTCTGGGCCAGACTAGCTAGTTTCGGTCAATTATGCCCCATCAGTGACCCTCAAATATTTTCAAAATACACACTGGAATCAATGATCCCAAAGGACAAGAAAATATAAACTACACTATGATGTAGGGCAGGGAGACTTTTTACGGCCGCCACACATTCCCAGACACCAACTGTTGTGACGTTAAATATGTTCTATAAAAGGGTTAAGTAGGATGCATTTATTCTTGCTTTGAGTTTGCTGCATATAGTGTCTTCTGGTCATAGACCACCTTTGGGACTGTACAATAGTGGTCTTAAAGACCACTTTTAAACAGTTCCAAAGGCGTTCTTAATATAGGAATTTTACTGTTTTTCCACTGGAATAAAATGCTATAGTCTAAGCAGTCTAACATCCCTTGAACACCATTACAACATTAAGACATCGCTTATTCAACCTTAATTATTTGCAAACGACATATGTGTCTTCATAAACATGTCCCATTTCTTGAGTCGTCGCAACAATCCTAATTAAATGCTCCTAGCAAAGGCAGACTTAATTAATTTAAAGCGTTAAAAGAAAATTTACTGGCTTCTGAAGTTAATTTGTACAATAAAAATTGATTGTGAGCTTCAATAAAAGACTTCGAAAAGAAGTTATATCTTCTGATTTGGCCCAACATGCAGACTTTGATATACACCACTATGTAGGCAATGAAAAGCATCACGAAAACACGTCTATATAATTTTGAGCCCCTTGAACCCCACTTTTATATAGTAAAACTGGGGTTTACAGGGATAAACCTTTTTTCCTATTTCTGCTATAAAATATAAATTGTGGGTACCCGTTAGACTGCCCACGATCTATATTTGGAGCAAAAATAAGAAATATCACAATTTTTTATCTTCAATTTTTCGTTTTTTCGGGGGTAAAGTTTACAATGTATTTGTATAGGCATGTTTTCGTAATGGGTACAGATTAAATATGCAACAAAACACTCATATAGTAGTGCGTGACGAGGCGGAGTTACCAGTTTTGGGCTTTGACGTTTTCATTATGGTAAAAAATTGAAGCGAAGGCAATGATCAGGAATCGATACAATTAATCCACACCTCCAATTAGAGACAGAGAATAAAACACAGACATGAAATACCTAGACCCTTGGCGGAAAGCCGAAAGGACAGTTACTTTCCCACAAAATGGCCAATTGGCTCTCCAAAACAAAAAGACAACTTATTCAAAGACTTACGATACTAAATCATCAGAATAGCCGTCATGGAATGGTCAGTGAAAAGTATTTCACTCTGGGGTGGGAGAGGGCCGTGGGGCGTAAATCGATTTTACGCGGCCGCATTTCTCACCTTTACTAGAAGAATATGTTCTGTAAAGGTGTTATCCTTTGGAAGCAAAGAATGTACCATAGAACTGACAAGTATGGAGTATACGTGTTTTCTGGACCAAACTAGCTAGGTTCGGCCCCTAAGGCCTCATCAGTGACTCTCAGATGTTTTCACAATGGAATCAATGGTCCAAAAGGTCAAGAAAATATAAACTACACACTGATGAAGGGCAAAGTGACTTTCTACGGCCGCCACACAGTTGTTTATGGTGGTGTTTCTTTCCCTTTGGTGTCTTTGATGGTGTGTGTGAGGTAATTGTTTCACTGCCTGATCATTGACTTCATAAATAATTGTTTTTCGAAGTTTATGATAATAAGAAGGTACTAGCAAATAATTTATCACGTGTGTTAAAGTCAGTTTAATATATGGTTGTGTCAGTTACATGACATAGCAACCCGTAGAAATGGCAGTCTTGTCTCAATATGATTTCCAAATTTTATGGAGACTTAAAGCTGCAGCTAGATATGGATAATTGTAAAGCACTATGCTCCAAACCATATGTTGGCCCTAAAGGGAAATGGGGACACCTTCAGGGGAGACGTCTGCAAAAGTATTTTTGTTTCCCAGGTTAATAGGGGTCAACTCTTAAAGGAAAAAAAATGCTCCTGGCATTTAAGAGTAGACCCCCTTATTAGTGGGCCAGCTTTGAAAGGAAAGCGAACAGGAAGACCCGACAGTTGTCTCCCTTTAAAAATGGAGGAAAAAACTGCCATTTCCCTTAAGCAAATTATATCATATTGTGTTCTTTCTTTTCATAACATACCACGTAGTTTCATACTTTAGACAAAGAGTCAGCGAGATTCACGAATAGTAATATAGTGCTGAATTGTATGCTACAATCTGGAAATATTGTAGGCATTGTGAGTCAGGCCCCGGAGAGATTCTAACTCAACATTATAAAACCTCGTCGTGATGACAAGTATGTATTTGTATTCAAGACTAAATTCCACAAATAAAGAAAATAAGATAAAATAATAAATAAAAACATAAAAATAAATAAACAAGTAAATAAATAAATATGGGTCATATTTAAAAAAAAAATATATGAAAATGATTGGTAATTTGATCATGTGATCCGCTCTTCAGTCTTAATTAGTACACAAAATATCAAACATCGCCCTAAAATAACTTTTGAAATATCTTGCTAACAAAGTATATTGAAAGAAACTAAACTTCGTAACTCTAAGATTTTTGTAAGTTCGATCTTACGAATTCGTAACTCAAAATTTGCGTTTCACTAACGTCAAATTCTTAAGTTTTTGCGTAAGTTTGTTCTAGACTCGAAATGCCACGGCCCCACTCCGACCCGGTGTAAATGGGTCGCCGTAGTGTAAAAATCACTGCCCCTCTCTTGTGCGCGCGATAGCATACAGAATGAGTGATCTAGAGCGATTCAAATAAGCTTGAAGCTTAAATCGCACTCGAACTAAAATAAATTGGTATACACTGACAAGAGATGAATGTTATTTTATTGAAAGGAAAATAACTCTAAAATTGGAGATAATTCAGACAAGTAAACAGCATACGGGTCAACTATTTTTCATGAGGAATACATATATGAACTTTCAAAACATTAGATTACATGGTTCTAAAGGTCCACTATGCACCAGAAAGCAACACCATTAAATGGCCAGAAATTGCAAAAGGACATAACTGCATCAAAATTTCAAAATTTTATTAAATTCGTTAAAAATGTAATAAGGCGGTCTTTTCCTCAGTACCAATCAGTATACCAAATGTCAACGCTCTAGTTCAATCCTTTTTGTCACATCCTGCCAACAATATCCCAATGCTATTTTGTTAAAAGGGAAATAACTCTAAAATGGACATGAATTCGGACAAGACAAAACTATATTGATCAGCCATTTTTCATTAGGAATCCATATATGAATTTTCAAAACATCAGCATACATGGTTCTAAAGTTATTCTATGCAAAATAAATTAACAGATTAACAAAATTAAATGGCCAGATATTGCTAAGCCCAATAATTCGAACAAATTTCTTTACACGAGTTGAATGTTTACTCAGATAATCTTCCGCAGTCCATATCAATACACACTAAATATCAAGGCTCTGGCTCATACACTTTTTGTGATATTGTGCAGATACGATTTCAATGTAACCTGTTTTTTCTTAAAATGGAAGTAGCTCTAAAATGGGAGGCAATTCAGATTAAGAATATATATTTTCATAAGTGTACCCACAATCTATGTTTTGAAGCAGAAACAAGGGAAATTATATATACCTCTATTAAGTTGCAGGAGTGTTCGATACATACACGTTAACGTGATGAAAGTACCAGTGGGTTAGTTAAGCCTCCATGATGTATTGGTTACGCTACTCGCCACATAAACCAGGGGCCGTGGGCTCGATCCCGGGCTTCTCCAGACTTTCGGATAGGCTTTTAAACCCAGGTAGTTGTCGGTTGGACGTAAAAAATAGTGGATTAGAGAGTGTATGTGCTAGGACAACGCAATGCAATACTTTAACATTAACCAATATATGCCATAGAGTCCCCAGAAAGGGACATTGGCAAACTGTGTAGGCCGTGGTCAGACGCCCAAGAACGCTGAATGTCGTTGGGGAATCAATGGTCTCAATGGACTGAAAATATAGTCCACACTATGATGAAGGGCAGGGAGACTTTTTACAACTGCCAAACATCCACTAAACATCAGGGGCCAGTTGCTCAAAACTAACGACGTCGTAAGTTAACGTGTCGTTAAAACTTTGATCATTAAATATAACAAATATGCTGAAACTTTTGCTGAAAAAATGTGAGCAGCTTTTGCGGATGCAACTGCTTCTCACATTTTTTCAGCAAAAATACCAAAATTTACGATATTGTACTTGCTAGAAGTGTTACCAATATGATCACTAACGAGCTCGTTAAGCTAACGAAGCTTTGAACAACTGGCTCCAGATTTGATGAAGTTAAATATGTTTTATTAAAAAGGTAATCCTCTTGAAGCAATTCAAAAACTATATGTCAAGATTTAGATAAGAAAAGATAAAATATAGAAGATAAGGCAATGACCAGGAATCGATACAATTAACCCACAGCTCCCATCAGAGACACCAAAAGGAAAGAACCACAAACATGAAATTACTAGAATCTAATGGAAATACCAATAGCGGAATGCCAAAAGGACAGTTACTTTCCCACAAAATGGCCAATTGGCTATCCGAAACAAAAAAATATGTGATTCTTAGAAGCCTCCGAGGTGTAGTGGTTATGCTACCCGCCTCGTAAACCAGGGTTCGAAGGATCGATCCCGGGCTTCTCCAGACTTTCGGATGAGTCTTTAAACCGAGGTCCCGTCTCCGTATGTCCTTAGCTGTTGGCGAGACATAAAACTCAAACACTCCCCTTAGATAAGAAAGGCCGGGGTCGGCAGCATTCTTTCGTGGAGATTGAACATGAAATCTTTTCTACAGTCGTTCTCTCCCTTCCGCTGATTCAAGAAGGGTAGTTGTCAGTTTCTGGCGAAAGAATGTGCACTGTACTGGTTAACCGCTTACGATAAGGTTGCCCAGGAAAAGGGTGGATAGGTAAACTGACCGGCTCAAAATGGCCTAAATAGTGTTGACTGGGACGTTAAACTATAATACAAACACACAAATTAGATAAGAATGGACAAAACACATACATGTATCACTTACCAATAGTGGCCGTGACTCCACAGCATATTGGTATTCCAAATGTCTCGAACCTTCGGTATTATTCACAGGTTGGGTGTTTGTAGAGGTATTGTTCACAGAAACCGTATGCACTTCATTTACAGATAGTTTATAGTTTACATTCTAGTTTATAACTGAATCAAAAGTAAATAGATACATCGGAACTATAATCCATATGCTTCAATTAAAAGTTTAAAACAGGCGAAAGAATGCGGTTGTGGTATACAGTGAAATGACTATATTAAGAACACTTTTTGGACTGTTCGGAAGTGGTCTTTAAGACCACTTTCGAACAGTCCAAAGTTGGTCCATGACCAGAGGGCACTATGGGCAGAAAGCACAAAGAAAAAATAAGTTTAGGCTTCAAAATAAGCTTTTAAAAGCAGAATTAGTCTTAATTTTAGGTGGTCTGAACAGCGGAATTTTACTGTATATGAGTTTTAGAGCTATAATAGTTTAGTTTTATATGGTTATTCACTGCCAAATTAGTTAGCAAATAGCAATGATGGGTGTTCTTTTCCATCTAAATTGCTCTTTAAATCATTTAGAAACCAATACTCTAACAGTCAATTTTTTTTTGGTACGAAAAACCCATTTTAGAACAAATGGTATCTTCTGTCTTAATCTAGCGCTTCTTCTGAAATCATGCCGTAGCACTTATTTACGCTCGTATGTGCCTTAATACCTTCCAACACGAAAACAGGCTTCTAAGTCTGAAATTGTTTCACAAAATGACAGTATAGGCAATGATCCTGTGAAAACATCGATTTCCTCTTGAGTCTCATTGAGCTGTGAAAGTGTCACTTCTGCAGGAAAAGTACACGCTATTAGATTATGTTGATCCTCTTAAAATGTCATCTTGAGACAAACAAGAGAAATTATATCATTCGTATATGGTAGTATTTGTTCAGTTCTTTCATGTAGCAGAATGCACCCCTAGTTCTTGAAATTCCTGTTTATATTATACAAGGTAAAGTAGATATTAATCTTTATCATTTGACGTCGCGTCTGAGATTGAACGTCATGTAATAAATTACGCACTCCACTAGTTGATTAAATATGCAAATTAGTTAGATACGCCCCGTAATGTTACCGTACGGCGTCCTTAAAGACGTCGCTTTTACTAATGGCGTAATATTAACATTTTTTTAAAACAATCGTAAATAAAATTCGTTTTAAATGTCATATGATAAATAGAGCCTTTCGTTGTTGCTCATGTATTAAACTCGTTGAGGAAAAAGGATGAAATGTTCGGTAAATAAAAATCAAAAATGAGTTCCTTTAAGAGCAATGAAAACATTCATAAGAATGAACATGGGTCATACTACGTAGTTTCGGCTAATAAAGCCTCATCAGTGACCCTGTAATTATCCGGCAAAGAAAGCCAGAGGAAACATACTGTAATTTTGCGAATTTCGAAAAGGCAGTCGATTCAAAGACTGATATAAATCAAAATGGGGTCCAAATAATTAAAAACCTGTCTAGAATATGAGTCTAAACCAATAGTTTATTTCTGATTTCTCAGAAATGCTTCGCATTTTACCCCCTTTCCTCAACTCGTTTAATAAATTCAATAATACATGAACACTCAAGTAAGATCCTCTATTTATGCACCATGTTTGCTTAAGTGAAATAATTACATCTTCAGGGGAGGCAACTCTTTCAAACATATGTTGTCTCGAATGTCAATCGGGGTCTAATGTTAAAGGTAAAGGATTTGACGGTAGATCTTTTTAAAGAAAGAATCCGTTCCTAGTAAAGTATACACGAAGGCCCCAAAATTGTCTCTTATCATTTCGAAAACAAGCCTATACAAATATATTGTAAATTTTACCATCGAAAAACGAAAATGTTCAGATGAAAAATTTCGAATTGTTTCCTATATCTGTTCAAAACATAGGTTGTGTGTGCTCGTTAGAACCGCCTCATTGAGGCGGTTCTAACGAGTACCCACAACCTATGTCTAGGAGAAAAAATAAGAAAAATAATGTATCCCCTGTTAACCCCATTTTCTTTATATAAAGTGGGGTTTAGGGGGTGTTCATTTCACGGCCTTTTTCATGTGATGATATTGTCTCTTATCAAGCGGCTGAAACTATGCCCGTGGTATCCATTCCTTTTAAAATACCAGTGTGCATTTGTAATGAACACATTTTTAATTTCAGCTTATACATGCATGTGGAAAATTGGTGAGTACAAGAGTTATTTTTTTAATATTATTTCTAAGCGTAAACAAAGATTAGGTTTATCAGAACCGCTTCAACGAGCACCCTACACCTGTCTTCAAAAACTAGGCAAAAAGGAAAATGCTTCTAAAAAGACGAAAATAATATAATGTCCTGCAATCCGCGTCTTTCTCTACGTCAAGTTGGGGTAATCCAGTGGATTCATTGCACGGAATGTATAAATTTGAAGAACCCTGAAACTTCACGTATTTGCATGTCTATGCATTGTTCACAACCTGAACTGGCCCTAAAGAAACGTTTTACGTTTTTATTTCTGATAGTTAGAACAATGAGAATAAGTCTGGTTCAGCAGTTCTAAAGCATGTAAGAAAGAGATGAACTATTTCTAGAATATATCTTCATTGACCAGATAAAACTTGTGTATGAAACATTTCTTAACCCTTGTTCTGCTGAATTTTCATATATGCCACACCCACTACCGATTATCAACCAATCAGATTGCTTGATACAAATTATTGCAACACATTCACAATCTGAATGGCAAACAATGTAGATCCTGATCAGATGGCTTCGTCAGAAGCCATCTGATCTGGATCTACATTGTTTCAAAGATAAGGCATATCCGGGATTAGCAGGACAAGGGTTAAGAAGACTGAAGATAAGAAAAAGGAACAAAGCACGGGATATTCCATGAAATTTTCTGTAAAAAGAATGTTTAATCCAAGACACGTTAAAGATAAAATAATCTAGACTGGAATCAGTTGAACAGATCTCTGGTACCTACCGCAGACCATCTAACTGTTTCCCATATGCGTATGTCATATAAAATGCGTTTAGCCATTAGAGTAATTACTTTAACATGTTAGCTCCATTGCTTTTTAGACTGACCATTCAAACATGAAAAGCCATTCAAAACAGAAGTGATGGCAATGATCAGGAATCGATACAATTAACCCATAGCTCCTATCAGTGACACTAAAGGGAACTGAGAAAAACGAACATGAAATAACTAGATCCTAATGGAAACATCAACAGAGGAAAGCCAAAAGGACAGTTACTTTCCCACAAAATGGCCTATTGGCTATCCAAAACAAAATAATATAAGCGAAACACATACTCAAAGACAAACCATAACCACCCCCCCCCCCCCCCAAAAAAAAAAAAAAAAAAACGGGACAGAAGAACCGCATTGAAACGAATTCCTCGTGTGTGTGTGTGTGTGTGTGTGTGTGTGTGTGTGTGTGTGTGTGTGTGTGTGTGTGGGGTGGGTGGATTAGTGATGGTGGTGGTGGTGTGTGTGTGTGTGTGTGGGGGGGGTAAATAGAGTTTAGGGAGCTGCAATCCTCGCCCTTACTTCCGTCGCGATTTAGACAAATACTTTGTTAAGTCCGCATGAAGGCCTCCTAACTCATCAGTGCAAAAGCTTGAAAGTCAGTATACATTTGTGGATAAACTTCAATAATACGGGCAACTGACAAATGGGTTCCAGTATATGGAAACCAAAGTCACATCGGTTTAGATATCAAAGTAGCTTGGGACAAACAAGAAAAAAATGTCCGGTTTGGGTTTGGGTAGAAATTCAGATGTCATTTCGTATTGAAAGCTGTTGTGTGTGTTCATTTTGTGTCGTTCGAAGCCTTACTGTATTGTGTGGATTTTCTTCTGTTGTATGTTTTCTCATTGTGAGCTCAAGCCTACAGCCCAATAAAACAACTAGGGTTTAAGTAGCGGTCCGACTCACGCAACTTTTCCAGGGCAGGCTTAGATCTAAGAGGTTTACCAGTCAGAGCTCAATTTCGGTCGGATTCAGCTCTGCGTGGAATCACCATGCAGCCTAATCTATGTCTCCAAGGTCCGTTGGACGAGAGCGCACGAACATACATATAGCCATGTCTCTGATCAGATCAAAGGCAGACACCTGATGCAGCTTATGTGTTCTTACCGAGTGTAAATTCTGCGAAACACTCAAAAGTGCAAATCACGATGGAGAAACGTTCTTGGGTCCCTAGAAATTTTTCCACAAAGCACCAGATATCCATATATTTAGGATTTAGAATATTTCATTTTTGTTTTCATTTCATCTTGAATAGCTATGGTGTGTGTTCTCATTAGAATCGCCTCGTGCATACAACATTCGGACGATTTTTCATGCGCACACCCACGAGCACACGCATCATACCTTTTTTATATAAGATTAAAGAAATATTATTCCAGTTATGCCAACAGCTCTGATGCTTTTATTAACACCGGACCCTGCTTCCTCTACCTCGAAAACATTTTGATGGTCCCAAATGTGTTCGTACCATTGAAGTTCGACTGCAACTACATGTGCATGTGAAGCTTCCCTTCAATCTTGTCGTGAAGGATTTATATACGCATGCCTGATCGAAAATAGAACAATAATAATAAAAAAAAACGTGCCGATAAATTGACATTGAAAGAGAATGTCAAAAATAACGCATCCATGTCGCTTTTAGGACAAATTGATACCTTGATATTAATGCTTTTTTGCAGACTATCAGCTATTTTGTGGCAATGTATCATATTTAACCCTTATCTTGCTGTTCACGACAACCCCTATCTTTGCAAACAGTGTAGATCCAGATCAGGTGGCTTCTGTAGAAGCCATCTGATCAGGATCTACACTGTTTGAAATTCACTTTATGAATCTTTAGCAATAAATTACATCATGTAATTTGATTGGTTGCTAAACAGAAATGGGTGTGGCTTAAATGAATATTCAGCAAGATAAGGGTTAAGACAAATGGATACCTTAATATTAATGTTTTTTGCAGACTCTATCAGCTATTTTGTGGCAATATATCATATTTAAAGTTAGTAATATAATCCGATCAGACTCCGGTGATTGGTTTTGCACATTCCTTTAACGCTCTGCATGCTGGGTATATTTTATTAAGCAGACTACATTTTGAGATCTTTTTTCTTATTTTTTTTAGTCAGAAAACAGGATTAAACGTTTCAAGCCAATTGTCTTCTATATAGTCCTGTTTTCTTGGGTGCAAAAGAAAAATATCAACAATTTGTCGCCTGCTGAATTTAGCCCAGAGAATGGCTAAAATTATTGGAAAATCATTATGAGCAACGGGGATGCGAACAGATCTTTTGAAGACCAGCCTGCCTGTCAACAGTCTTACAAGAGTCCAAGCCGCATCCGCTTTCGCACGGATTAAACAGACTGCGCAATAACAAACTCTACAGGTTCATAGAATGGGCTCCTATTTCACTGGTTACGAACTGTACAATGCATGTTGTAATGCAGCTGTTTTCCCGAAACGAGACGTATTGCAAAGAATATAGATCCGTCAGCATTTCACAGACTAAACTGTTATCTTACAACGTATACAGTAAGCTTGACGGGATTTTGTTGCTACGAAAGCCGATGGACTTGATTTCAATAACAAGCTCATGAACTTGAATAAGTGAGAACCCGTTTTCCTTTCATATAAATCAATTACTAGCTGTAATGTTAAGTGCTTTTGGAATATTATTGAATGATATTGTGATTTCTTTGCCAGGTTTTGATTTGTGACCAGTCCGAAGAAAACATGCTAATGCCACCTATAGATGCCCAGAGTTAACACGATATGCCTTCAAATTCCTGTGACAATTCTCCAGGCAGCTTTTCGGCAAGGGCTCCGAGAAAAAAGTTCGGCGATGTTTCAGTGATGAGCTAGAGACTTTTCGCTCAGCCTTATCAAATTACTTGACTAAATGTGTAATTCTAATACAGCACGCCTATATAGTCAATGGAAAATAACTGTGTTTTATTCTGCAACAAATCACAGCTCGGAAGAGCGTGACGAGTGACGTCATTAAAAACTGCAAATTTATGACGTCACTAGTCGATTTCCTTGACGTTAGACGGTGTAACGTCATTTTCTCGCATCGAAAACGTTATAAAAGGATATAAATGCATGTGTTTCAGTCGATGATTTTAGCGGGATTTCTTCTGACAATGGCGAAAAGTTGTGAGATTTTGAAGGAAATAACAGCATTATTGCCGATTTTCAGCCTGTTAGAATCGAAATAGATCAGCTCTAGTTTGTGATTTGTTGAATAATAAATCACAGTTTGTCGGTCAGTTGTAAGTAGACAAATCACGCGCGCTACGCGCTCGTGATTTGTCTACTTTACAACTGACCTCCAAACTGTGATTTATTACTCAACAAATCACAGTTAGAGCTGATCTATTTCTTAAACCAAGGCAGATCTATGGGTGAGATTTAACCCCCACATCCTACCTACCCCAGCAAATTTTACTGACCGTTCAATGGCTGCTGTTGTGGTGTCTTAATGTCATTGATATACTTGGATGTTTTGTTTGTTTGTTTGATTTGAAGTCTAACTTTCCCGTCAACACAATTTAGGTCATTTTGGAGGCTTTCCTTCCAATCCCCGACATTGAGACAAAATGACATCTCAATCCAATGAAACCAATAGGGTTTATTAGCATGGACGGGCCGACTCGCAGCAATTTTCCTGGGCAGGATAAGACCTCCTTAGCGGATTACCAGTACTCGTGCGGTCGGTATCAGCTCTAGCGTGGAAGCATCGTGCAGCCCAATCTATTTCTCCAAGCCCCGATGGGCGAGGGCGGAATGTACTTGCATGTATGATGCATTTGCATGTATGTCCTGGTAATAATGTTTATTCTGTAACTGAAACTGGCCATTTGCCATGGCTTTCGTTCCGTTATGTTATAAGAATAATGCCTTGCCTTTGCATCATAAAAACATGTCCGTGAAATAAACAACCCCCAAAAACGCACTTTTGTATAGAAAAACCTGGGTTTACCTGAGTATACATTTGTTTTGGAAGTGGGACTGAGTGGGGCATTCATTTAACGGACTTGTTAACGTGATGCATAGAGGGGTTCTAATGATCACTCACAGTCTCTGTTTCAAACAAAATTAAGAAAAACATTTTTTCCTTGGTGGAAACATGGCATTTCCACCCTCGATTGTATTGTCCTAATGGAAACGCTCCAATATTGACGGAAACTGTCAAACGAGTGACCGATCAAAACAACATTTACTGATATATGATCAAGAAAATCCAATAGTGCTATAAGAGACCTAAATAGACTCAAATTTATTCAATACTTGAGGGTGAAAGAAAGGCATGAATGACCGCTTTGGCTGCGTTGAGATTTTGGGGCGGTACTTTGGTGACGCATGGCCTCAGTGCTACATAATCTGAAAGACAAGTAATGATACAAACTTCCCGGTGAATCCGACAACTATCGAGTAGACATGTGAATCGAATTGAGCTAAGCATTAGGAAAACATGTCCGTGTGAAATAATGGCGTCCAACTTGGTGTCAGAAGTGACAAATTTGAGTTAAAAATGATAACGTCTTTCTTATTTCTGCTTTCAACATAGATTGTGGGTGCTCGTCAGAACTGCCTCATTGAGGCGGTTCTAACGAGTACCCACAACCTATGTCTTGGAGCAGAAATAAGAAAATGTATACCACCGTAAACCCCAGTTTTCTCTATATAAAGTGGGGTTTAGGGGGTCTTCATTTCACGGACTTTTTCACGTGATGGAATGCAACATTTTCATGTGTCCATACCCTTCTGTGCAAGACTTGTCTTGTAAAATAAGGCTAGAAAGTTTTTGCATTGAAATGGACAATGCACACGAGATATGGCATTCACTCAGCACCCATTAATAGCGCTAAAAAGATACAGTTTCTAAAAAAAGTATTTTGGCTCTTCTGTAGCTATTGTATTAAATCATTACTGTGTTATGATTGCACATGTTCATGTGTAATATATGAACTAATAATAATAATAAGTGTGAGCTTAGGTTGTATGATTATTTCGTTGGCACATGTCAATGTAAAGAATATCCTTAAAAAGCCAAGGCGGCCCAGTCCCGTCTTTTACAGAAGCTTAGATACCCCTCTACTAGGGCGCGAAGGAGGACGCGTCCCGTCTTTTACAGAAACTTAGATACCCCTCTAATAGTGGGCCAAAGAGAAACAGTCACGTCCTTTACAGAAGCTTAGATACCCTTCTATTAGTGCGCCATGGAGGACGCGTCCCGTCTTTTACAGATACTAAGATACCCCTCTAATAGTGGGCCAAAAAGAACCAGTCCCGTATTTTACAGAAGCTTAGATACCTCTCTACTAGGGCACCAAGGAGGACGCGTCCCGTCTTTTACAAAAAATAAGATACCCCTCTAATAGTGGGCCAAAGAGAACCAGTCCCGTCTTTTACAGAAGCTTAGATGCCCCTCTACTAGGGCGCCAAGAAGGACGCGTCCCGTCTTTTACAGAAACTAAGATACCCCTCTAATAGTGGGCCAAAGAGAACCAGTCCCGTCTTTTACAGAAGCTTAGATACCCCTCTACTAGTGCGCCAAGGAGGAAGCGTCCCGTCTTTTACAGAAAATAAGATACCCCTCTACTAAGGGGCCAAAGAGAACCAGTCCCGTCTTTTACAGAAGCTTAGATACCCCTCTACTAGTGCGCCAAGGAGGTCCAGTCCCGTTAGGTATCACTCTACTAGTGCGCCAAGGAGGTCCAGTCTCGTCGTTTACATAATCTTAAATACCCATCTACCAGTGCGCCAAGGAGGTTCAGCCACGTCTTTTACAGAAGCTTACACACCCTTCAACAAGTACGCCAAGGCGGTCCAGTTCCGTTAGGTATTTCTCTACCAGTACGCCAAGGAGTTCCATTCTCGTCGTTTACATAATCTTAAATACACATCTACCACTGCGCCAAGGAGGTCCGCTCTCGTCTTTTACAGAACCGTAAATACCCCTCTACCAGTGTGCCAAGGAGGTCCAGTCTCGTCTTTTACAGAATCTTAGATACCCCTCTACCAGTGCACCAAGGAGGTCCAGTCTCGTCTTTTACATAATCTTAGATACCCCTCTACCAGTGCGGCAGGTAGGTCCAGTGTCGTCTTTTACAGAATCTTAGATACCCCTCTACCAGTGCGCCAAGGAGGTCCAGTTTCATCTTTTACAGAATCTAAGATACCCCTCTACCAGTGCGCCAAGGATGTCCAGTCTCGTCTTTTTCAGAATCATAGATACCCCTCTACCAGTGCACCAAGGAGGTCCAGTCTCGTCTTTTACATAATCTTAGATACCCCTCTACCAGTGCGCCATGAAGGTCCAGTCTCGTCGTTTACAGAAGCTTAGATACCCCTCTACCACTGCGCCAAGGAGGTCCAGTCTCGTCTTTTACAGAAGCTTAGATATCCCTCTAATAGTGAATCAATGAGGTCTAGTCCAGTCTTTTACCGAGTCTTAGATACCCCTCTACCAGTGCGCCAAGGAGGTCCAGTCTCGTCTTTTACAGGAGCTTAGATACCCCTCAACTAGTGCGCCAAGGAGGTCTAGTCCCGTCTTTTACAGAATCTTTGATACATCTCTACTAGTGCACCAAGGAGGTCCAGTCTCGTCTTATATAGAAGCTTAGATACCGCTTTAGTAGCATGCCGAGGAGGTCCAGTCCCGTATCGTATAGAATAGTAGATACCCTCTACTGGTGCGCGAAGAAGGCCCACCTTATACAGAAGTTTTATACCCCTCTGCATGTGCCGCATTACCTGGTGCTATTATTTATTATTTGTTTGCGTTTAAGTTTAACGGCCCAGTCAACACTATTTTAGGTCATTTTTGAGCCGGTCAGTTTACCTCTTCACGCTTTTCCTGGATAGACTTATCCGTAAGCGGTTAATAAGTACAGTGCACATGCTTTCGCCAGAAATTGGCAACTGCCCTTCTTGCATCAGCAGAAGGGAGAGAACGACCGTAGAAACGATTTTATGATCAATCTCCACGAAAGAATGATGGCGGCCCCGGCAGGTATCGGACCCGCGCACTCCTGACCACCAGTCAGACGCGCATCCGCCTGAGCTACCGAGGCCGGTCTCCTGGTGCTATGAACCTCAAGAGTTCGAATTATTCCAATTTTGAACAGAAGTCCTTGGTTCAAAAGGTATTGGAGTTATTGAAGTTCGACTGTTTGTCAAATCCATCCATTTTTTTTTTCAATGCTCCATTACTAAAACACGCCTATTCATATAAATTGAAAGTTTTACCACCAAAATTTGGAAAAAAAAAATCATATAAAATTTATATTGTTTTCATATTTCTGCTCAATACATAGATTGCGGATACTCGTTAGAACCGCCTATGTGAGGCGGTTCTAACGGGTACCAACATTCAATTTTTTTCCAGCAGAAATAAGAAAGATAACGCACACTTCCGTAAACCCGAGTTTTACAATATAAAAGTGGTGTTTAAGTGGGTCAAAATTATACAGGCGTATTTTCGTGATGCAGAACAGGAAACGACCTGCTTATAAATAATCAAAATTCTAATAAATAATCGGATTGGACAAAACCTATGCTTCTTTGGCTTGAACATATTAATAACTTTAGTATCAATCAATCAATCAATCAATCAATCAATCAACCAGTTTGTCAGTCAAACAGTCAAGACAAGTCAGTCAGTCAGTCTTTGTTTGATTTGCGGTTTTACGTCCCCGTCAACACTAGGTCATTTTGGAGACGTTGACTCCAATTTTGTAGGATTTTTTCCCCAACTTTGAGATGAAATGCCATCTCAAGTCCTGCCGGTCAAACAAACCAAAAGGGTTAATATGAAGGGACTCGCATCACTTTGCCTGGGCAACTTAGACTCTCTAGTCGGTTTACCAGTACTCATGTGACGTGGGTTTCAGCTCTGGGTGGAAGCATCATTTCTCCAAGTTCCGATAGGCGGGTCTCGGCCAGTCAGTCAGTCAGTCAGTATGCCAGCCAGCCAGTCAGTCAGTGGTTTCAAACGAAAAACAGAGTAGTCTAGAGATGTCACATCATTTCTTCAGACAGACCGAAGTTTCAAACAGTTTGAAAGATCATTTTATTCCCCAGAGTGGTATAAACAATCGTCTGAATAAATGCTTTATGTATTTTAAGTATATTGGTCTAGCTTTTGTATAACAATAGATGCCAGATTCTCAGATCTCTAAAGATCATATCAAAGCCTTTACTGATGAATTTCAACCTTGTCGTTCACTTTCAAAGCCAAGAGTGACGTGAAAATGAACCTTTCAACGTATCTCTTAACATCAGGTCATACTGCTACAATCACAACTGATTCAACTCTAACCCTTATCTTGCTGTTCACGACAACCCCTATCTTTGCCAACAGTGAAGATCCAGATCAGATGGCTTCTGAAGAAGCCATCTGATCTGGATCTACACTGTTTGACATTCAGTTTATGAATTTATAGCAATAAATTACATCAAGTAATCTGATTGGTTCAAAGTCAGAAATGGGTGTGGCTTAAATGAATATTCAGCAAGAGAAGGGTTAAAAGAGATTTTCAGGGAAAAGAGAAGCAACACATTGCAAGGGAGTTAACTTGTGGCATCACGAAAACATATCCGTATGACATAATGCATTATTTACTATCCCTGAAACGATAAAATCGGGACCCCGCCCATCGGGGCTTTGAGAAATAGATTGGGCTGCATGGTGATTCAACGCAGAGCTGAATCCGACCACACATGAGTACTGGTTAACCGCTTAGAATGCCTTAGCCTGCCCAGGCACAGTTGTTACGCCGAGTCGGATCGCCCATACATATAAAGCCTGTTGGTTTCCTTGGGCGGCAGGGCTTGAGATGTCATTTAAATCTCAATGTCGCGTAAACGTACCACAAATGTGGGAGCAACGTCTCCACAATGACCTAAATAGTTTTCCCGGATACCATCACAAAAAAAAAAAAAACACCTATATAATTTTGACCCCCTTGAACCCCACTTTTATATAGTAAAACTGGGGTTTACAGGGGTAAACCTTATTTTTCTTATTTCTGCTCTAAAGTATAGAATGTTGGTACGCGTTAGAACCGCCTCATCGAGAATGTCATTTGACGTGTCACCAGTAACAATTCTGATTCTAACGAGTACCCGCCTCATGAGGCGGTTCTAACGAGTACCAACACTCTATACTTTGAGCAGAAATAAGAACAAATATCACAATTTTTCATCTTAAAATTTTCGATTTTTCGGCGGTAAAGTTACAATGCATTTGTATAGGCGTGTTTTCGTAATGTTTAAACCTCAAATCGAGAGAAAAAACAAAACGGTAAATTTGCTGATGAAAATATCTTACATTTTTCATATTCCTTCTCATAAGATAGGTTATTGGTGATCGTCATTGAGGCGGTTCTAACGGTTACCCAAAACATATGTCTTGGAGCATAAATGATAAAATGCATACTCCTGTAAATACTTTGATTCCCTGGATAAAACTTTGCAGTGGGGTTCATTATACGGACGTGTTTGCGTATTGGGCCCCCTATTTGCTTTCTCATATACATGAACTCATAATGGAAAGAATTAATGTAATAATCCTCATGATCAAAGACCTTTCTTTAAGCGCAGACTCCCTATTGAAATGGGATACAATTCTATTTGTAAAAGAGTTTTCTCCACTGACTATGTATCCATTCGTTTTAAACAAAAGTCACTCCATTTTAACGAGAAAAGTATAATCAAGCTTTGACTAAGTTATTCACACTTGTATAAATTTATGGCATATATCACATTGTAGCGTATTAGTAAATGCTCGTACAACTAAATACACACTTGGGACAAAATTAATCAAACAGTTATAATTATGTATTTTGTTCCATCTGAGAAAAACACTATAAACACGTAAACGTATAAACATTTAACTCCTGGAAACAGTCAATTCCTTTGATGTACTAAAGTTCACTGTAGAATCAGAAAAAATATACTAATTGCCACTAAAATAGAACTGGCGTAGTCCTTAGTTTTGTGTGTATTTTTTTTATTCAAATCATAAAGTTTGTGTCTATAAAAAGGTTCACATTAAGAAGCAATGCATACATTAAAGAACTGAAAATGGAGTTTTGTTTCATCTGTCGAGCCAGTGTCGGCCTATTAGGCCATATCAGTGACCCTCCAATATCTTTCGAATTCCAAACTGGAATAAATGATTCCAAAGAACCAGAAAATATAATCTACACTGATGAAGGGCATTTAGATATAGAAATTTTTGTGAATATTTGTCGGGTTCACTTCTAAATTAGGCTATTTTTGGGTCATATCTACACTCTTCTATTTTCTGTTAACTGTTAATGATGTCCCTTGATTAAATTTACTCCAGAACATTCTAAAACAAGGTCAAGGTACATAATAGGATTTTTTTTGTGGCGTAAGCTTCATTTTCAAGTATACTTTGGTTATGCCTGACATACTGGATATTTGTTCTTGTGTGGGTGTATATTTGGGCGGAAGGGTGAGATTGGGGTAACCTGTTAGACTAGGTTTTGTTTTGGTAAAAAGATGCTGGGGCCTAGCTTGGATAGCAAGCAAATCTTCAGAGTACCACGCATCCCGACCCCACCCCTTCTCACCCGCCCGCGCCGTAGCGCCACTGAACTTTTACATGTACTAGGTGCAATCCTATAATGTTATATTTATCAAAACTAAGAAACTGAAAAATTAAAGAGCCATTTTATATATTGTAAAATTCAGTTTAACTAAGGTTATAAAACGAAAAGTAAAAAAAAAAAAAAACAAATAGGAGTGTTTACGCGTTTTTGGATTCGGATTTTATGGAGAATTCAAGGCTTATTGAGAATTAGAGAGATCTAATTCAAGGTAATGTTGGTTGGTGCCTGATGCTCTGTCTCTGGTCGGGTCCATCGGAGTCTAACTGTTGGTTTTCTTTTGCTCCAGCATTTCAGTGGTTTCTTGCTGTCGAGTCCTCACCGTTGTCTCACCTCTGTGGTTCGTTGATTATTTGTGTTCACGGAGATGTTGCACTGATGAGTTAGGAGGCCTTCATGCGGACTGAACAAATTATTTGTCTAAATCGCTGCGGAAGTAAGGGCGAGGATTGTGGCCACGTAAAATCGATTTAAGCCCCCCAGTGGAAATCTTTCCACTGACCGTTCCAAGGCGGTTCTTCTGTGGCGATTTATTTATGTTGTTGTTTGTTACTTACTGTGTGTATCACTTGTGTCTTTTAATTTTGAATGTCCATATGGCCATTTTGTGGGAAAGTAACTGTCCTTATGGCCTTCATTTGTTTAGGTTTCCATTTTGGTCTGGTCGCTTAATGTTTGTATTTCTTTCCCTTTGGTGTCTTTGATGGCTGGAGTAAGTTAATTGTATCGATTCCTGATCTTTGTTTTACTTCTACTTTAACTTATTTTTAAGGGTCCCTTTTCCTTGGAAAGATATCACACGTACATGCTCTACAATAATGTATTACAGATTGCTTTCTAAATTGGTTCAAAAGAACGATTTTGCAATTTTTACTTTCTGGAATGAAATGAATTGGTCATACTAAACAAATGTTTCATGTAAACCCAAATGGAATAAGATATCAAACTTCCGTGATACATTTTATTAACTTGTGACGTCACCAAATATGTGTGCCAAACATAATATAATTTGGACACGAATTTAACAAACTGAATCACTTTGAAAACAGCCGCCCGCACAGAATATAATCGAGGCGGTTCTAACGAGTATCCACAGTCTATATTTTGACCAGAAATAAGAAAAATATCGAAATTTTTCATCTGAAAAAATTTCATTTTCAGTGATAAAATTTACAATGTACATTGTATAGGCGTGTTTTCGTAATGATTAAATATGTAAATTTCTGAAAATACATATATTCCCCACTTAGACACAACAACTGCCGACAGGTAAATGATTTACTATGATGCTAAATGACTGCATAATTGCTTCAAACATAGTTACAGACATATATTTTGTAGAAGATGATCCACGTGGGGTTTATTGCCATTAACCACAGTCCAGTCCCTGATGTACCGATATCTAATTCATTCCATGACCACAAAATGGATACTGGTTTATATATTTGAAAGAAAAACAAATCTCAAGGATTTACACTTAACTGTACATGCAAGGATTTACACTTCGCTGAAGATTCAAGGATTTACACTGTACATTCAAGGATTTACACTTAACTGTACATTCAAGAATTTGCACTTAACTGTACATTCAAGGATTTACACTCAACTGTACATTCTGGGATTTACACTTAATTGTACATTTAAGGAATTACACTTAACTGTACATTCAATGATTTACACTTAATTGTACATTCAAGGAATTACACTTGTACATTCAAGGATTTACACTTATCTGTACATTCAAGGATTTACACTTAACTGTACATTCACAGATTTACACTTAACTGTACATTCAAGGATTTACACTTAACTGTACATTCAAAGATTTACACTTAACTGTACATTCAAGGATTGGCACTTAACAGTATATTCAAGGATTTACACTTAACTGTACATTTCTTTCAAGTGCAAGCTTATTACAAAGACAGAAAGTCAGGCTTTTAACACAAGATGTGAAATATGAATTGGATATAGAAAAAGTTGTTTGTGAAAAATGCAGAAAATATTGATATCACGGTGTAGTCTATACTTACTGGTGTTCAGTATACACGCTCCGTTTTATTTTCTTCATAACGGACATGCATCTCTATAGAATAGCGTTTCATGGCATCAACATGGATTTTAATTGACACTTATCAATCTTAACCTGTTAATTTGCAAAAACAGACGCATCGCTTAGGTCTTTATATTGTTTAGAGTAATGGATACACTTTCAGGGAAAGGCAACTCTTTAAAGAAAATATTTTTTTTTCGTACCAATATGGGTCTACTCTTCAAGAAAAAGAAGTTGCTCCTATGGAGCAACTTCTTTTTCTTGAAGAGAAGATCCCTTTTCAAAGGGGCCAATGTGATAAAAATGTAATTTACAAGTCTCAGAACGTCTATTTTTTTAAAATGGCGGAGAATAAGAAATAAGCTATATGTGTTTATTTCCCTTAAACAAGTCTTGGCATTCACCTGTATGTAAACACCTGTCTATAACTTGAATCATACACAAGTTGTTGTATCGCAAATTCGCTGCAGGAGCATGTTAGTTTATTGTTTTGTTCTTTGTGAGACATGATAGGAATTCGGACCCCCAGATGTGATACCAGTGTTAACATATGTCGGAAAATACGGCTTTATTATATAACACGTATCAAAGGCCATGTTCAGTGGTTCGACAAGTTCTACCAAAATATAATGGAAGAAAGTCTTGAGCCGACCAGCCAACTAAATTTAAAATAAAGGAGAAGATTTGTGCCCCGTAAAACTGCTTTAGAACCCCGGTTATTATAACTGGGCGTCCCAAGGCCGTATTGTCGTTGTTCTTTTGTTTTATTAAAGGTTTTCATTTAAAAGAAAAGTAGTGCCAATGATCAGGAATCCATACAATTAACCCTCAACACCCATCAGAGACACCAAAAGGAAAGTAACATAACTATGAAATAACTAGACCCTAATGGAATTATCAATAGCGGAAAGACAAAATGACAGTTACTTCCCCACATCATCACGAAAACACGCCTATATAAGTGTGACCCCCTCGAACCCCACTTTTATATAGTAAAACTGGGGTTTACAGGGGTAAACCATATTTTCCTTATTTCTGCCCCAAAATATAGATTGTGGGTACTCGTTAGAACCGCCTCGATGAGGCGGTTCTAACGAGTGCCTACAATCTATGTTTGAGCAGAAATAAGAAAAATATCGCAATTTTTCATCTTAAAATGTTTTTTTTTTTTTCGGCGGTAAAATTTACACTATATTTGTATATGCATGTTTTCGTTATGTTATGGCCAATTGGCTTTCCAAAATAAAACGATATAAGCGATATACACACGCAAAGACAAACTATAACAAAAATAAAACGCGACAGACTTGGAACTGTCTAGTATTTCACTGGGGGTCTTAAATAGATTTTACGCGGCCGCAATCCTCGCCCTTACTTACCTCGCGATTGAGACAATTAATTTGTTCAGTCCGCATGAATATCTCCTATGTCATCAAGAAACATCTCTGAGAACACAAAAATCAAACAACCACAAAGATGAAACAACGGCGAGGACTCGACAGCATGAAAACATTGAAATGCTGGAGCAAAAGAAAACCAACAGTTAGACTCCCCGAAAGCGGAAAGCCAAAAGGACAGTTACTTTTCCCACGAAATGACCATTTGGCTATCCAAAACAAAACGATATAAGCGATACACACACGCATCAAGGTCACGTAACTCCGAGGTCAATATTCCGATTCTGCCCAAAATCGAACTTAACCGAGATTTTATGCCTGTCCTTATTATCTGCAAGAATGAAGTCGATCAGAAAAAAATTGACGGAGCTAGAGTGATGACAAGCTTTTTCCTATGTTAAGTCTATGGGAGCTATATGTTGCCATGGTAACCAGAGTTCCACTCAGATCTGCATGAAAACCTTATGCAGTCTTTCCACTTGCCCAATAATGTTACACATGAAATTTGATCAAAGTCGACCAAGTAGTCTTCAAGATATACATTTTTGAAATTCACATTAACCCTTATGCAAAAATGCACAAGGGCAGGTAACTCCTAAGTGTATGATCCGATTCTGCCAATTATCGAACTTGACCGAGATTTCATGGCTGTGCTGGTTATCTGTAAGAATGAAGCCAATCCGAACAAAATTGAAGCAGCTACAGTGATGACAACATTTTCCCCATGTTAAGTCGATAGGCAATTTTTCGGGCGCTCAAGGGGACGCAACTCTTGAGTGAATTATCTGATTCGGCCCAAAATCGAACTTGACCGAGATTTTATGCCTGTACTGGTTATCTGCAAGAATGAAGTCGATCAGAAAAAAATTGACGGAGCTAGAGTGATGACAAGCTTTTTCCTATGTGAAGTCTATGGGAGCTAGATGTTGCCATGGCAACCAGAGTTCCACTCAGATCTACCTGAAAACCTAATGAAGCCTTTCCACTTGCCCAATAATGCGACACATGAAATTTGATCAAAGTTGGCCAAGTAGTCTTTAAGATAGCTTTATTATATGAATATAATATTTAATTATTGACGTTTTGGAATTGGCTCAGAATTAAGAAGCGTTCGTGCAATTCAGTTTACCGTACCCGGAAATCGACAGAAATACCTTTATTTGATTGGCTAAAATAATTTCTTTGTTCAGCGCAAATTTTACCCCTTTTGTCACAGTTGTTCTTTATTGACAGTAGGGGGAAGATCACAAAGAAAAACATTTCTGATTCCTCAGAGGATGATATTTATACATCTGAGGGTAGTTTAAAACAGCAAAAGAAGAAGAAGAAGAAGAAGCATCATAAGAAGAAGTCTGGTATAAACGCTAAGTCGTCGGATAAGGTAAAGTTTCCTCAGAAATGGCCACATGCTTACTTACAATTTGAGTTTGTGAACAAACAAGTAAAATTTGACGAGCTAGATTTTAAATTATTCATAGCTGGAGAGCTCGAGATCATTTCTGAGGAAAAATTACCCAAAGCTGAAACATCAGGTAGAATTAATTTACTGAAGAAGATTATTTATTATAGTAATGCATATGAATTCAAAGGTTTGAATTCAACAATACATTCTGACAGGAAAAGTGAAATTGGTTGTGATATCAATCCCTGTTATTTGTTGAACTTGTGTTACAATATGCAAGAGGAAATAATTTACATTTTTGAAATTCCCATTAACCCTAATGCAAAAACACACAAGGGCAGGTAACTCCTAAGTGAATGATCCGATTCTGCCAGTTATCGAACTTGACCGAGATTTCATGGCTGTGCTGGTTATCCGCAAGAATAAAGCCAATCTGAAAATAATTGAAGCAGCTACGGTTATGACAACATTCTCCCCATGTTAAGTCAATAGGCAATTTTTTCAACGCTCAAGGGCACGTAACTCCTGAGTGAATAATCCGATTCAGCCCAAAATCGAACTTGATCGAGATTTCATGCCTGTCCTCGTTATCTGCAAGAATGAAGTCGATCAGAAAAAAATTGACGGAGCTAGAGTGATGACAAGCTTTTTCCTATGTTAAGCCTATGGGAGCTCTTTGTTGCTGTGGCAACCAGAGTTCTCATCCGATCTGCACGAAAACCTAATACAGCCTTTCCACCTACCTGATGATGGTTCATATGAAATTTGATCAAGGCCGGCCCACTGGTTCCAGAGATATACTTCGTTGAAAGTGTGGACGACGGACGACGGACGCCGGCTCGTGGTATACTAATACCTCACATGAGCCTTCGGCTCAGGTGAGCTAAAAATGCTCTATGAAAGGGTTATCTTTTGGAAGCAAGGAATACACCTCAAAACTGGAGAATATGAAGTACACAGGTATTCTGGGCCAGTCTAGCCAGTTTCTGGCATTTAGGCCTCATCAGTGACCCTCAAATAGTTTCACCACAATGTAATCAATGATCCAAAAGGACAAGAAAATATAAACTACACTATGGTATAGGGCACTAGTTACAACATTTTGAAAACATGTCCGTGTGAAATAATGGCGTCCAACATGGTGTCGAAAATGACAAGTTTGGGTTAAATGATAACATGTTTCTTATTTATGCTTTCAACATAGATTGTGGGTACTTGTTAGAACCGCCTCATTCTAACGAGAACCCAAAATATATGTTTTGAGCAAAAATAAGGCAGATAACGTATACCCCCGTTATCCCAACTTTTCTCTATATAAAGTGGGGTTTAGAGGGGTCTTCGTTTCACGGACTTGTTATCGTGATGAGCCTGATCAGACGCTGCGTCCTCTGGAATCTGGTCAACCTATTGTTCTAGTAAATTGGACGCTAAACATATATGGGTTAGTCCCATTGAAATCCGCAGTCATAGATCGCAGACATCCGTGAATGGTAATGTTAACCCTTGTCCTGTTGGACCGGATGTGTCCTATCTTTCAACCAATGTAGATCCAGATCAGATGGCTTGGAAGCCATCTGATCAGGATCTACATTGTTTGTCGTCCAGATTGTGAATGTTTTGCATTAATTTGCATCAAGTGATCTGATTGGTTGATAATCGGTAGTGCGTGTGACAGATTAAAATATTCAGCAGGACAAGGGTTAACTTAAATGTCACTAAAGTGACAGTTGTCGGTCGAAATTATTTGCAAATCGTCTTATTGTCTTATTTAAGCTGTATATATAGACTTATGTGCTCGTTAGTGGTGCTGATTGTCAAATCTATGGCAATCAAGCCTGTATTAGGCAAGCATATTAGTGATAATGAAACTACTTGCTTAAGACAGGTGTTTGCTTTTTACAGGTGTGTTCAAATGTATTTGCCTATTCGGTAATTAAATGCAGGCTTGCTTAAGACAGGTTGCTTCTTTAGTAGTGGTGACCAATATAGCAGTTGCCTGCCAACATTATTTTAAAGTTTATTATTCTTTCGACTGAATAAAACGATCATGCGAACTTATTTAATCGTTATCGAAGCTGATGTGTTTTATTATGTGGGCTAAATATAGACTGTGGGTGCTGGTTAACGGTTCCTTCTGTCTTATTTGAGTTAGGCGTAGTTGCGGAGAGATAATTACCAATTATATTGGCTGCCTAACTTTGTTAAAGCCTGAATGTTAAGGAAGGCTCACACGAACTGATTTAGACGATCTCGAACCATTTTATAGAACATATTTAACGTCACTACAGCTGGTGTCTGGGAATGTGTGGCGGCCGTAAAAAGTATCCCTGCCCTACATCACAGTGTAGTTTATATTTTCCTGTCCTTTTGGATCATTGATTCCATTGTGGAATTTTGAAAATATATGAGGGTCACTGATGAGGTAGAATTGGCCGAAACTAGCTAGTCTGGCCAGAAAACATGTACACTTCATATTTTCCAGTTCTGTGGTGTATTCCTTGCTTCCAAAGGATAACCCTTTTATAGAACATATTAACATGTTGGCGTAATGTAGTCTTACGTGATGGAGAAAACTGGAATACCCGGAGAAAACCATTCAGCTTGGACGGGCGACAATTCCCTGTCATATACAAACCAGAATCGAACAGTGAAAAACGAGGGACACACATACCACTTAACGCACAATTTTTTGGCCTTTTTTGGCATGTCAAATGCATGTGTGGTCGGTGATAGATCAAAGTCCTGTCGGAAATGTTGTACACGTAGGATGAGATGAGGAGACATGAACTCCACTATAAACCCTCCTATATGTCCCCAGATAGCAACATAAATTATGTTATGCAAAGATATTACAATCACAAAAACACGCCTTTATAATTTTGAACCCCTCAAACCACAATTGTATGTAGTTAAACTTGATGTTTACAGGGATATACATTATTTTGTTTTATATTTCTGCTCAAAACATGGATTGTAGGTACTCGTTAGAACCGCCTCGGTGAGGCGGTTCTAACGAGTACCCACAATCTGTTTTAGCAGAAATATAAAAAGTATTGGAATTTTATCTGAAAATGTTCATTCTTTTCATTGTAAAATTTTCAATATATTTTAATAGGTGTGTTTTCATAATAGCCAACGTTAATGAGATGAAACGGTTCTTATCGCATAGGCGACCAGAGGCTTCGTTGTTCGCAGAAACGTAGAAAAAAATAAGGTCGCTTTAGATAAGAAAAGGAGCACAGTCTTAAAGGACCTTTTCCCCATTTTTACATGGACATTTTGCAAATGTTCGATGCATGTAAGAAATGTGCTGGAAGTTTCATGAAACTGTCTGAAATACTACTGTTTTGTTTTGTTTTGTTTGTTTGAGGTGTAACGTCCTAGTCAACACTACTTAGGTCATTTTGGAGACGTTGCTTCCAATGTTGTTGGACTTTTACCCGACATTGAGATGAAATGACATCTCAATCCCTGGCGCCCAATATAGAGGTAAAACATATAGTACTGGTACTAAACTTCCATGTGGCCCTCTTTTCCTAGGTAGGAACCAGTACTAAGCAATGTGGATAAAGTTTCTTGCTCAAGGAAACAACACGTGGCGCTTGCGAGGATCGAACCGGCTACCGCTCGATCTCAAATCCGATGCTTTGCCACTGCACCACAGCGCTCCCAATGAAACCAATTGGACTCGCACCACTTTTCCTGGGCAGGCTTAGACCTTCTGAGCGGTTTACCAGTACTCGGGTGTGGTTGGTTTCAGCTCTGCATGGAAGCACCATGCCAGAACTCTTTTGTGGCTTACAGATGTACGACGGCCGGACAAGGGCAAATATGGATGCTAATCCGCAAGTCGAGAAGATGACTTATTGATTGATTGTTTTTGGTTTAACTACATGTAAACTCTTGTGGGTCATGTTGTGCCGTCTCCAAGAGAAAAGGAGAAAACGATATAGGAGAGGAGTTTATAGTAAGGTAGAGGCAGACCCGTACGCAGAAAAATGAGTGTGCCAATTTCGCGTATTTTGCACGTATTTTGCAGAGCGGGGTGGGGTGCGAATCATAGGGTACGGGCCTGGACAGGAAAAGAGGAAAATGAATGGAGGCGTAGAGACAGAAGAAATAACTACATTCCCCTTCTACCCTTACCTGCTGCATGCACAGCAGGCCTTACCCAACGGTGGGCCAATATCAGTGGGACGCCCAAGTGACGGTCCAGGAGGAGAAATCACTCTTTACTATGCATTTTTTTTTTTGCACGGACTTATTCTCCTGCTGAAATTTAAATTTAGTTCTAGGAAAGTTTAACCCTTCTCTTGCTGAATATTCATTTAAGCCACACCCATTTCTGTCTATCAACCAATCAAATTACGTCATGTAATTTATTGCTACAAATTCATAAACTGCATGTCAAACAGTGTAGATCCTGATCAGATGGCTTCTTCAGAAGCCATCTGATCTGGATCTACGCTGTTTCCAAAGATAGGGGTTGTCGTGAACAGCATGATAAGAGTTAAACTTTGATCGTTCACTGTGAACGTAAAGCCGAAATGAACAAACATTACGTGAGATGTTTTTCTCAGATAAACAGGTAATGAAAAGTTAGATTTTCTTGATAGCACAAATAACTGTGCCTGATAAAGATAATGTAGTTTCACTGTGAGAAGCTAAAGATTTGCTTTTTTTATATTCGAGATATAAAGGTGTTCTATATTTAAATTCTAAAACACATCACTCGAAATCTTGATTCTCGAAACCATTAACTTCGTCCTTTTGAACATTGGACTGACTGATTTCGTATGCAGTCTTCCTACATTTACAGCGCTTTTGGCCTGTTCAAAAGCGGTCTTTAAGGCCACTTTAGAACAGACGCAACAACGGTGGCAGAAGATTACAAGACTATTAGATCAAGGTTTATTTGCCAACGAAATAATTGTTGACACTAATTCCACCTTTTGTGTTTTCGCTACCGTCATATATGTATTTGCTTAAATTGCATTCGAATCTGCGATCGGTTTTAAAGGGTATACTACTTTTGTAAGGTTTCGATACTGAAAAAACAAACAAACAAACAAACAAACATTGATAGAGAATTACTGATGAAAACAATAGTTGTAGAAGCAACCGTGAAATGAAGAGCCTCCTTAACCCCACTTTATATAGAGAAAACTGGGGTTTACGGGGGTAAACAGTTTTTTTCTTATTTCTGCTCCAAGACATAGGTTGTTGGTACTCGTTAGAACCGCCTCAATGAGGCGTTTCTAACGAGTACCCACAGCCTATATTTGCAGTATAAATAAGAAAAATATTAAGGATTTTCGTCCGAAAAGTAGCCAGCTTGGAGATGTGAAAATGCACTTTGTCGCACGGGTGTGTTAAAAGAATCTGTCGTTTTGTTAATCATGTACACATTTACATTTTTCTACACGTACATGTTTTATCTTCAGGCAGGCACAATTCCAATTTAAAGGATGTCTGTTTACGTTCATTTATTGCTTGTTTTACAAAAAAATCTTTGATAAAAGCAAACCGTGTAGATGCAGATCAGATGCCGCATTATGCGGCATCTGATCTCCATCTACACTGTTTGCAAATATCGCTTTTATGGGACGCCAGCTATTAAACAGACAAGAGGGCGTATAGCAGGAGTTGTTGAGAACTATTCCATTAGAATGAGATCGCATATCAGATTAACTGGTGTTTGGGGTTTGGTTATGCAATTACAGATATAACAAATGCTTAAACAGAGCAAACAAGTACAGAAAATAGACTGGCCACAGACTTGTGCTTAGATATAGAGGTAAAGCATTTTTTGTTCTTTTTCCTTTTTTGTTGTTGGTTCTTTACAAGGAAGGTCGTCTTTACCGACTTTCCAAAATTTTATGGACATAAGTTACTATACTAGGTTAGAAAAAGCAGCATCGCCATCTAATTTGCTCTATGGTCTTCTGTTATCATAAGCAAAACATAGGAAATTGTTAATTAACCATCTAATCTGCTTTATGTTTGAATGATAAAGTTATTCTGTTACAATAAGCAAAACCTAGGAAATTGTTAATTAGCCAATGTACAAATTGTATTTCCTTCAGGCAGGGTGACTATCTTTCATTATGCTGGCAGGTCCGTGTAACGACTACATTTTAACCCTGCATTTCATACAGAGAAAAGTGAAGTTTAGAGCGGTATACATCATATGCATTATTATTTTTGCTAACACAGATTGTGGATACACATTTAAGCTGCTCAGTCGAATCGGTTCTATCCAATATCCACAATCTATCGTAGAAGGAGCATTTAGAAATATATTACAAAGTTTCATGTCAATTTTTAGTTCTTCAATAATGCACTATGAACCATAGGCGTGTTCACCAAATGTTGACTGGGATTAGCTGCTATTCTCGATCATCTGCATAAGTGAGGGCAATGGTTGAAGTTTTGTAATTTGGCGTTAAAGCGCTCTCATGTATTTTGCCATCACTAAAAACACGCCTATACACATGCATTGTAAATTTTACCGCCAAAAATTAAGATTTTAATATGAAAAAAAAAATGTGATATTTTCTTATTTCTGTTCGAAATATGGATTGTGGGTACACGTTAGAACCGCCTCAATGAGGCGTTTCTAACGCGTATCCACAATCTACCCCAGTTTAAGGAAGAAGATTGCATTTGGTACAAAAAGGGTTAAAGGATTATTGCACTACTATAGTGTACATTTTCCCGAGTTCGGCTCTATAACTGACATACGAAGTAGTTGATGAAACATATAAGATACTGTAATTATTTAGGGCCAAAGCAGATATTGTATGTGCATTTAAAAGACGGCAAAATCCGTGGTGTGTCGTCGTTGGTCACTTTCAATACTCTGGAAGCGAACTAATCAATCGGCACTTCACATAACACATAACAGTCATTATATATTACCTTTTATCAAATGACGTCGTTGATAAGCAGTGGATAACGTCGTGTAATAAAAATCGTATGACAACACGTGTAATAACACTTTGGCGGGATTAAGTAACGTCATGACGACGTCCGTGTCAACAATGCATTTTTTGTGGAAAAATTGTAAAAGTCAAAGGCGATAAAATCCAGTCTAAAGTGGTCATATGATAAAGAGAATCTTACACTCGTGGTCATTTCATATGAAATTTATGAAACTCGCCAAAGGCTCGTTTCATAAATTTCATATGAAATGACCACTCGTGTAAGATCCTCTATATTTTAAGCTCAAAACATAGATTGCGGGTAATAGTAAGAACCACCTCATTGAACCTGTCCTAACAACAACCCATTAGGTCTCTCACCGCCCCAGGTTCGAGCCTCGCTCGGACCACGTGTGAGACGCCAAGTTCTGCAACGGAAGGTCAGGTGGTTTTTCTCCGGGTACTCGGGTTTTCGCCCACATCTGATTAACGATCGGCTCGAAATGAGTGAAATAATCTTGCAAGGGCTGTAAAAACCCAAACCAAAAAAAAAAAAAAAAAAAAATCCTAACAACGACCCATAGTCAATAGTAACGCTAAAATAGGAAAAATATCAACAGTTTCCAAACTTTCCATCTGACTTATGCTAGATCTCGAGATATTTTTGCACGCAAAAGGGAACAACAAGGATGAGAACCTCCGTTGTCTTTGCAAACAGTTTTGAATAATACTTTTCAATCATTTACGCAAACGATCATTAAAACCATTTCTGTGACTTTTTTTCCGTGACTTTTTTTCCTACCCAAAACGGTGATTTTTTTTCCATGACTTTTTTCCGGTGACCATTGTTTTCCCTACATTTCGGTGGAACGACCTGGTTCAATTACCAAGGTAATAACTTTGATATTGTATATCCTTGTAAATCCCACTTTATGCAAGGCAACAGGTTAACAGGCTAGTGTTATAAAAATAGAAGTACAACAAAGATCAGGAATTGATACAATTAACTTACTCCACCCATAAAAGACACCAAAGGGAAAGAAATACAAACATTAAGCGACCAGACCATAATAGAAACCTAAACAAAGGAAGGCCATAAGGACAGTTACTTTCCCACAAAATGGCCATATGGCCATCCAAAATTAAAAGACACAAGTGATACACACAGTAAGTAACAAACAACAACATAAATAAATCGCCACAGAAGAGCCGCCTTGGAACGGTCAGTGGAAGATTTCCACTGGGGGGCTTAAATCGATTTTACGTGGCCACAATCCTCGCCCTTACTTCCGTCGCGATTTAGACAAATAATTTGTTCAGTCCGCATGAAGGCCTCAGTCCGCATAAAACCCACTTTATCATATGACGTCGCGTTTGAGAGTGTAATAACGCCATGCATTATTTTCGATAATCCACTAGTGGATTAAATATGCAAATTAGCTAGATACATCCCGTAACGTTACATGCACGGCGTCCTTAACAACGTCGCGTTTACTAACGGTGGAATATTAACATTTTTGTAAACAATCGCGAATAAAATGCATTTTAAATGTCATATGATAAATAGAATCTTGCATTCGTGCTCATGTATTATTGAATTTATTAAACTCGTTGAGAAAAAGGGATAAAATGCTCGGCAAAGCCTCGCATTTTATCCCTTTTCCTCAACTCGTTTAATAAATCGGAGTGGCTATTTGCAGTCAACTGCAAATAGCCAAAAAACGTTGAAATGGCTATTTGCAGTCAACTGCAAATAGCCAAAAAACGTTAAAATGGCTATTTGCAGTCAACTGCAAATAGCCAGAAAACGTTAAAATGGCTATTTGCAGTCATCTGCAGGTAGCCAAAAACCGTTAAAATGGCTATTTGCAGTCAACTGCAAATAGCCAGAAAACGTTAAAATGGCTATTTGCAGTCATTCTATTAGCGTTTGAAAGGCCACCTAGAGATGTTCAAAATATTTTAAAATGGAACGGGCCTCTGCGGCCTAGTAGTTAATTAGAGCTCTGATTCTTAATCATTAAGTCTCTCACAGTTATGGTTATGTTTGTTTGATTTGATGTTTTACGTGCTCTGCAACACTATTTAGGACATTTTAGAGACCTTACTTCCATTTGGTCTTAGTAGTCTTAGTTCTTCTAAACGTTTTACCAGTACCCATGTGCAGGCAGTTTCTGCTCTGGATGGAAGCATCGTGCAGCCAATCTATTTCTCCAAGCCGCGATGGCCGGGGACTAAAACTATATTTTGTGTGAATATATGACACCTGTAGTAAGCCCAGCCCATAGGGGCTTGAAGAAATATATGGGCTGCATGATGCTTCCACGCAGAGCTGATTCTGGCCCGCACACTAGTACTGGTAAACCGTTTAGAGGATTTAAGCCTGTCCAGGAACCGCGGTGCGAGGCGTACCGTCCATGCTAATAAACCCTATTGGTTTCATTGGGCGACAGGGCTTGAGATGTCATTTCATCTCAATGTCGGGTAAAAGTCCCACAAAATTGGAAGCAACGTCTCCAAAATGACCTTTACAGTGTTGTCGGGGACGTTAAACCTCAAATCAAACAAAAACAGACAAATGACACCTGTAGTTTTAAATCACATATTGTTTCCATTTTTGTTTCACTGTTTAGCAATGTCCTATGCTTATTTAAATGAAATATCTAATTTGTAAAGCCCATAAGAGGTTGGTGGGGAGTGGGGGCAGGGGGGGGGGGGGGGGTGAGGCAAAGGTGACGTGTGTCTTGCGTCACTTGGGCTTCCATCTGATATTGGCTTACAGTTGGTTAAGATAATGGTAGAGAGGGGATGATGTTGTTTCTTCTTATGATGTTATTTCTTCTATTTCTACACTTCCATTCGTTTTCCTCTTACTCCTCCATCTCTCATTTTCATCTCTGCTATCTCTTCTATTTCTTTCCTCCCTTTCTTAGGCACAGGACACAAATTTACTCACTGAATGAGACCGTCCAATGCTTATAAGCCTTTTGGTTTCATTTCATCCAAATGTCGCCGAGTAAAAGTCCCACAAAGTTGGAAGCAAGGCCTCCAAAATGACCTAAATGGTGTTGACGGGGACGTTAAACCTCAATTCAAACAAACAAATGATCCGCCCCCGCCCATTGGGGCCAGGAGAAATAGAATGCGCTGCATGGTGTACACCAGCCACTCAATGTGCCGGTAACGCCCAAGGTTACGTCGTTGCTACGTAGTGACAAACACTCATTATAAAATGAACGGGCGCGGTGTGGTATTTAACCATTATCATGCTGGACAAGTCAACTCTACGTTTGCAAACAATATATATTCAGATCAGGAAGCCATCTGATCAGGAACTACAGTGTTTGTCATGAAGAAGTGAACTGAATAAATACAGTAAATGGAGTAATGGTATTTTTTGATATTCTGCAATGGGCCTGGCTAAAATAATTGTAATTGTTGTGGTATTTAACACGTATAATGCTTTTTAAAACAAACGCTTCCTTTGCAAACAATGTCGATTCAGATCAGGAAGTCATCTGATCAGGATCCGCAGTGTTTATTATGAATTTGTGAATAGAATGCAGAAATTCATTTGTTTTTTTTTTAAATAATGTATGGGCTGCATATACTGAGTAATATCAATTTTCACGGAAAATTTAAAGCCTTTGTTTTAATTTGTAGGGGCAATATTCACTCGTTGTGTCATTATTATATTTTCCTCCACTATTTTAACCCCTTAAGATGCCAATCACAACAATTGGTTTAAACAATATTTATTTATATATAAATCACATACATTTTCATACAGTTAGAGGTGTTTCAGGATCTGACAGTAAGCGTAGCGCTTATGTAGAAGTCATCTCCTGGGACAAGTATATTTTACATTAAATGAATGGCTTTTGTAGTACATATAAACCAAGTGATTTCAGAGAAAGAAATACACATAACAATGCTGATTAATTCCAATAGGAGAGAGAGAGAGAGAGAGAGAGAGAGAGAGAGAGAGAGAGAGAGAGAGAGAGAGAGAGAGAGATCAGTGACAGCTGACGAGGAGTGCATTCGCTTACATATTAGTGTGTTAGTGACGTCAGTTTTTCAGAAGAATAGTGCGACTGGCACTTCCTGTACTATTTCAGTTGCTAAAGTTGCTGTGCCCGCGAGTTAATTAATAAACTGTCACTGATGTCTCAAAGGAGAAATTTCATATAGAAGAGCAAAAGAAACGCTAGTAGTTGAAGGAGACCGATTCATCTCACAAACTCATCCCGTGACCGGGCCGGAGCAAATAAATTAGACGGCAATATTATTTTATCTTTGTGCGTACTTAGTAACCGACTAGGCTGTGGGTCTAGTAATGAACCTGCCAGAGTGAATGATATAATCTTGAACTTTAGCAAAAAGGGTCTCATTTTCGTGGTAGGTCATAGTTTCTATGCCAAAAAGTAGGTCGTGAGAGTTATAGTTGTTGATATTGCTGGGCAGGTATCTTTGCCGAGTTTCCTCGTATCTGGGGCATGTAAAAAGGAAGTGGTGAACGCTTTCAAAGCGACCACACTGACAGGTTGGATTGGACACTATATTTTTTCTGTAGAGGTGGGAGTTTAGTGAACTGCATTCCATTCTCATTCTTGCTTGGAGAATTTGTCCCAAGCGCGAGCCCGAGTTGTAATACTTCGGGGGTTTTGTGATGTTTCTGTTGAGTCGATATTTAAACGAGGTAACTGAGGGAGCTTGCTTTACGTCTTCAGACAGAGCATTCCAAGCGCGTATTGTAGAAGGGAAAAATGAGTTGTAAAACAAGTTTGTATTGGCTTGAAGAGTTCGAATATCCGTTGAATTTCTAAAGTTGTATGAAGTGCTCTCACTAACTAGGGGTGGAATAAGATCTGAGAGGTAACTTGGCGTGAGACCGTTCATTATTTTATAAAAGATAACGAGTTTATGTTTGTCTCTCCGACTTTGGAGGGATTCCCATCCTAGATCTGAGAGCATCTTATCAATACTACATAACTTGGTTGCCCCAGTGATGATCCTTGCAGCTTCGGTGTGAATTGAGTCTAGTTGCTTTTTGGTCTGTGTTGAGCAGTTGTCCCAAACTGAGTCGCAGTACTCCAGCAATGGTCTTATAAAAGCTATGTAGGTTCTTTCCAGAGCTTTACGACTGACTCTAAATTTTAGAGCTCTCATAAGGTTAAGTCTAGTCCAGGCTTTCTTAGCAATGTTTTCGATATGGGTTGACCATGTACATGTGCTTGTGAACGTAAGACCTAGGTGCTTATGTGTAGTTGTGTCTTTTATAGTGACATCGTTGAACCAAAGCGGAGGGTGGTTGGGTAGATTCATTTTCCTAGAAACAGTCATGGATAATGTTTTGCTTGCATTGAAATCGACAAGCCAATTTTGGGCCCAGTTACTTACAGATTGTAAGTCAGTGTTTAAGAGATCTGCAGCTCTTTGAGGGGCATCGACTATAACGTATAGACTTGTGTCATCTGCGAACAGTCGGACTGAGCAGCCTATATCATTGACAATGTCATTGATATACAGTAGAAATAGAAGGGGGCCAAGGATTGATCCCTGGGGCACGCCTGCGTTTACTATGGACCAATCGGATGACTGCCCATTCAGAACGACGCGTTGCTTTCGTCCAGTGAGATAACTAGAGAACCAGCGAGTTATTTTTCCTGAGCAGCCTATACCTGATAGCTTATGAAGTAAACCTCTGTGCCAGACTCTGTCAAAGGCCTTACTGATGTCGCAGAATACGGCCCTGACTTCCTTACCATTGTCTACGGCTTCACAAAAGGCATGATAAATATGCAATAGTTGATAGACAGTTGAGTCACCTTGAACAAACCCGGATTGGAATGGGGTGAGAATTTGGTTTTCCATGATATAGTTATACAGATACTTGTGAATACAACGTTCCATCGTTTTTCCCATTTGACTCAGAAGTGTAATTGGCCTATAGTTTGATGGAATTGATTTATCGTCTTTCTTGTAAATCGGAGTAACGTTACCATATTTCCAGGGCTCAGGAAAGTAACATTGGCCCAAGGAGCGGTTAAATATAATAGAGAGAGGTTCTGCGATGAGAGTAGCTCCTTCTTTTAGGAGTCGTGGACTAATTAAATCTGGACCGCAGGCTTTATTTACATTGAGATTTGATAAGACATCCTTAACGTCCTCAGCTAAAATAGTTATGGTTCTAATGGTGTGTTGAACAAGCGGCAGCTGGGGTAATGGCCTGTTATCATCTATCAATGCTGACTGAGATGCAAAGTAATTATTAAGCATATTGGCTTTTTGGAGATCGTTTTCTGCACACTCATTATTCATAAATAGTGTGGGTATGGTATTTGATTTTTTCCCTAAATTTAGAAGTTGCTTAGATGTTTTATAAAAGAGCCTAGTGTCCGTTGTTTCACACGATAGTAGACGGTCAAGTTTTTCGTAATATTCTTTCTTGGATTTTCTTATTTCGTTAACTATTTTGTTACGGAGACATTTATATTTCTCCCAGAGATGGATATTGTTTGTTCTAATATGTTTTCTATAGGTACGCTTTCTTTGGCGGATGAGGCTTTTAATATGGCAGGTTATCCAGGGGTGGTCCAAAGGCCTAATTGTAACAGTTTTGTTGGGTATACTTTCACTTGCTGCAGAAAGTATAGCAGTAGAAATGTCTTTAACGTTTTCATCAATGTCTACGGTTGAGTTAAGCTTGTCAATTAGGTTTTGTCGGGAAAGTATTGCTCGAAACTTATCAAAGTCTGCCAGCTTATAGTTCCATATCTTTCTTTTAAACGTTTTGACAGTTGGACGTATGAATTTTAAGAGGACTATTGTCGGGCAATGATACCTAACTTGGTCTGGTATGAAGGGATCTACTACACCACTCATTAAGACATTAGATTTGTTACGTACTAAAATTAGGTCTATAAGGGAAGAGGAGCTTTCAGTAAAGTGAGTGGGTTTCTTTATTACTTGCACCAAGCTGTATTGTAAGACTAGTTCTGTCATTTTGTTGCTATTTGCCTTGGTCATATCGAAATTAAAATCCCCTAGAATAATGATATCCAGTACATTTGTATTAAATGCCCTATCAATCACAACAATTGTCACCTTAGTTGTTGTGTGCTGATTACATTAAAAAGTCATTGTTGAAAACAGTGTGGATCCAGATCAAACTGCTGGGAACAATCTGATCGGAGTCCACACTGTTGGCATGTATGCCTTAATATTTTTTTAGACTGCAAAAATGTGAAATAGATGAGATACGCAGACGACATTTTCAGATGAAGTTTTTCTTAGCACCCCAAGGGTTGAATTAATAAATGTCATCAATAGGATTATAATATATGTCAATATGATTACAATAGATATGCGGTCAACATTACAGCCCCCGGGGGGTCTCCACACGCCTTTATACAAACACAATTGTATAATGAACCACGCCATGAGAAAAACTGTCTTTGCGAAGATCTGCTCAGATGCCGTGTACTGATTATGCATAAAGAGTTCCCTATTTTCCTATGTGACCCATATTAAAGAACCACCGAAAGAATTTGAATTTTGACATGCACGTTTATATCACACATATTGTGAAACTTTTACCACCAAAAAGTGGAAGTTTTCAGATACTAAATTTTGATGTCTTTCGTACTCCTGCTCAAAACATAAAATTGTAGGAACTCGTTAGAACCGCCTCGGCGAGGCGGCTCTAATAAGGACCCATAATATATGTTTTGACTAGAAGTAAGAAAAACAATATATCAATACAAACTGGAAGAAAAAGAAACAAATTACACTGAAAGAAAATATATTTTGCTACTGTAGGGGCTTATACGATAACGAAATGATACAGTGTTGCCAGTGCCCCTTGGGTCAAAATTGGCTACGCCCATGGGCCTAGTAACTATCATAGACTTAAAATGAAAAAAAAAAAAAATGAAAAAAAAAAAAAATAAATAAAAAATCTTCTTCCCTGAAACCATAATGCCCAGAGCTTAGGTATTTAGCATGTAGAAACGTCGACTAGTCGCCTACATGAATCCTGCCAATCATGCCCCTGGGATCCAAATTGGCAAAATCCTGTGGCCCCTTAACTCCAATAAACTTAAAATGGAAAAAAGCTTAACATCTTCTTCTCTGAAACCATGAAGTACAGACCTTAGATATTTAGTATATAGCAACATAAAATGGTCGCCTACATAAATCCTGCCAAACATGCCCTTTGGGACAAAATTGGCCACGCCCCAGGGCTCATTAACTCCTATTGACTTATACTGGAAATAAGTTCAAACATCATCTTCGCGGAAACCTTATGACCGAGAGCTTAGATTTTTAGCTCACCTGATCGAAGGTCATGGTGAGCTTTTGTGACTGTGAGATGTCCCGGCGTCATCCGTCGTCTGTAAACGTATAGGCCACAGGTTTAGTCCAGTCATGATCAGAATGATTATCATGACAATATCTCGGTAGGATTTCAATATGGGTGAGTGAGTGTTTGAGTTTTACGTCCCACCAACAGCTAAGGTCATACGGAGACGGGACATCGGTTTAAAGACTCATCCAAAAGTCTGGAGAAGCCCGGGATCGATCCTGCGATCCCTGGTTTACAAGGCGAGTAGCGTAACCACTACACCACAGAGGCTTCTCAATATGGGTCATGTCGGGTCAAAAAGTAGGTCAAAACGTCAAATAATAGAAAAACCCTATTTACAGTCTAGAGGCCACAATTTGAGTCCAATCCTCATCAAACGTGCTCAGAATGATCATCTCGACAAAACCTACGTCAAGTTCGAAAATGGGTTATGTCAGGCCAAAAGTAGGTTAACACTCTAGAGGCCACAATTTTGGTCCAATCATCATCAGTCTTGCTAAGAATGATCATCTTGACAATATATAGGTCAATTTCGAATATGGGTCATGTGGGGTCAAAAAGTAGGTCAGTAGGTAAAATAATTGAAAAACCTTGTTAGCACTCTAGAGGCCACAGATTTTGGTCCAATCATCATCAAACTTGCTCAGAATTGTAAAACCTTGGTCAGGAGGGGTATTTTATGAATAGAGTGGTACCGTTTACAATGGGCCACCCCTTGTCAACATTGTTAGTTAGACGGAGTCTGTTCATCTCCGTCTGGTGCACTAGGACCTGACCCTCAATGTCCACAAGGTGCCCTGATAGTGACATACAGGCCAGCTCTTTATCGTCAAAGGGTTCCACACCCCAAACCCCACTCACCCCCCCCACACACACACACACCATGCGTCATTGTTAGTAAGACTGAGCCCGTTCATCTCTGTCTGGTGAAGTAGGACCTGACCCTCAATGTCACAAGGTGCCCAGATAGTGACATACAACTCTGTATTGTCAAAGGGATCGCCCCCCCCCGCCTACACAGACACCATGGGTCATTGTTAGTTAGACTGAGCCCGCTCATCTCCGTCTGGTGCACTAGGACCTGACCCTCAATGTCTACAAGTCAGCTCTGTACTGCCAAAATGATCCACCCCCACCACTCCCACCCCCCACACACCAAGAGTCATTGTTTGTTAGACTGAGGCTGTTACTAGGACCTGACCCTCAATGTGTCCACAAGATATCCAGATAGTGACCTACAAAGTCAGCACTGTATCGTCAAAGGGATCCACCCCCAACCCCCTTTACCCTTCACCATGAGGCCTTTGTAGTTAGACTGAGCCTGTTCATCTCCGTCTGGTGCACTAGGACCTGACCTTCAATGTCCACAAGGTGCCCAGATAGTGACATACAAGTCAGCTCTGTCTTGTCAAATGGATGGATACCGCCGCCTCCCCCTTGTCACCATGAGTTATTGTTAGTTAGTTAGAATGAGCCCGTTCATTTCCGTCCGGTGCACTAGGTCCTGACAGGCGCCCAGATAGTGACATACAAGTCAGCGCTGACTTCTTCCTAAAAAAAGAAAACAATTTTGAAGGAATGTTCCATGAGTGCCACTCTGACAATTTTCCAATCCAGAAAAAAAATATATAACCCTTAAAATGACTTAAGTTCCTAAATAGCTAGATTGATTTTGAAATAATTTCACAGAAATGTTCCTTGGGCCACTGTCAGCCAAAAGTTGTTCAAACCGTCCACTCCAACTTATATTACCTGCCATAAGGATCAGCTGAGCGATCCAGGGCCATCATGGCCTTCTTTTGTTTGTTTGATTTGAGGTTTAACGTCCCCATCAGTACTGTAAAGGTCATTCTGGAGACGTTGCTTCCAATTTTGTGGGACTTTTACCCGACCTTGAGATGAAATGACATCTCAAGCCCTGTCGCCCAATGAAACCAATAGGGTTTATTAGCATGGACGGTCCGCCTCGCACCGCGGTTCCTGGACAGGCTTAGATCCTCTAAGCGGTTTACCAGTACTTGTGTGCGGGCCGGATTCAGCTCTGCAGTTGACTGCAAATAGCCATTTTAGCGTTTTTTGGCTATCTGCAGTTGACTGCAAATAGCCATTTTAACGTTTTCTGGCTATTTGCAGTTGACTGCAAATAGCCATTTTAACGTTTTTTGGCTATTTGCAGTTGACTGCAAATAGACTCTTCCTTAATAAATTCAATAATACATGATCACTCATGTAAGATCCTCTATGTAAACTCCAATTTTATAGGAAAGCGTGAGGTTTAGGGCGATGCTCATTACTTTCCTTATTTTTGCTAAAAAACATAATTTACGGGTACTCGTTAGAACCGCTTAATTGAGGCGGTTCTAACGAGTACCTACAATCTATGTTTCGACTGGAAATAAGAAAAATACCACACATTATCATCAGAAAAAAAAAACAGTATTGGAGATATGTACAACATTGTCACACGGATGCGTGATCATAATCTATCTATCTATCTATCTATCTATCTATCTATCTATCTATCTATCTATCTATCTATCTATCTATCTATCTATCTATCTATCTATCTATCTACATGTATCTATCTATCTATCGTTTCGTTGTATGTGTTTGCACTGGAGTTTAACGGCCCAGTCAACACTATTTTAGGTCATTTTGAGCCGGTCAGTTTACTCATCCACGCTTTACTGGGCAGGCTTAAACGTAAGAGGTTAACCTGTACAGTGCACATTCTTTCGCCAGAAACTGACAACTGCCCTTCTTGAATCAGCGGAAGGGAGAGAATGACCGTAGAAAAGATTTCATGATCAATGTCCACGAAAGAATGTTGCCGAGAAGCCGCGTCCTCCTGTTCACCGGTCAGACGCGCATCCGACTGAGCTACCGAGGTCGGTCTATCTATCTATCTATCTATCTATCTATCTATCTATCTATCTATCTATCTATCTATCTATCTATCTATCTATCTATCTATCTATCTATCTATCTATCTATCTATCTATCTATCTATCTATCTATCTATCTAATCGTTCTAATGAGTACGCACAACATATTAGTTCATTATAGAGCATCTAAAAGGTTTCCCAAATTAACCCCGTTATGCTCCTGGCAGTAAACCTCAGTAGCTCGAACTACCCCTGTGTCGAACAGATTTTCGTGGTCCCAAAGGTATTCGAGGAATTGAAATTCGACTGTATCTATACAGAGTCGGTCACATTTGGCCATTACCTAAGATAATGGTATTCATTGCATGAGCATGATATGAAATTTGTAATCTGATTCAGACTTAAGTAAATCGATAAAAATGTTATATCAAAGAGAAGGAAACGTTACCTTAAAATTTCCATAAACATATTTCCCAACTGTGCACAAATTTTCGGCCGACACTCAAACAAATGCGACTAACAGGTTACATTAATATGCAAAACGAATTCAAAAGTCTGCAAATACCATATCTGATTTTTTTCTGATATGCTAGAGAAAAAAGATGTGTAGAACAGATCCGCGAGATTAACCATGTAATAAACAATTTATCCAAGAATCCTTTCTAAAATGATTACAACCTGTTAATAACAATTACATAACTGAGGGAACGTTTTCCCGTCAAGAAGTAATTGCGTAACAAGATAATATTAAAGTAACCAGATGCAGAAGTTAAGCTATGTAGGCTTAAAAATAAAAGGAGAGAAAACATCTTAGGAATTTAGAAGTCAATGTATCAATACGTTTGAAACAGTTTTTCTTTTGCTCACATTGTCGGAACTGTGCAATTGGCGTCATTGTACGTCCCAATACGATAACACCCGTGTGACTTAGTGCATTTTTTCACATCTCCAAAATGGCCATTTTCCTCATGAAAATCAGTGATATTTTTCTTATAAATACAGCAAACATAGGTTGTAGGTGCTCGTTAGAACCGCCTCATTTAGGCGGTTCTAACGAGTACCCACAACCTATGTCTTGGAGCAAAAATAAGAAAAATAGTGCATACCCCCGTAACCCCCATTTTTTCTATATAAAGTGGGGTATTGGGGGTCTTCAGTTCAAGGACTGGTTCACGTGATGCAAACTCATAAAGAAATGTGGGATTTGCAACATTACATGTAGCCTTGCCAAAGGCTTAGAAATATCTATTTTTTATTTTCTAAAAAAAATTGTCAGGAATGCTTTGTACACGTAGCTACTGTAGTGTTTAGTTTGGCTACAATTTCTAACGATAATGCAGGGCTACAATTTCTAATGATACTACAGACCTAAAATTTTACAGATACATGTACTCAGTACAACAGTATTCATGTACATTATGGTTCAGTGGTGTGTATAGTGCAATAAGGCCCACTCTGTCTATCTGGTTTTAGAGTTGCCGGTCATTTGTGTACTTGGAAATTCGTTTTTGGTTTATATTCTCATGCTGAGGTCATATTTCAAGGCCCCTTTGAACAGATTCTAATCAAACCTTTTACACTGTAAATTAATTCACTACAGCTCAGGGGTTTTCAACGAGCAAAATAACGGATACTTGTTCCGAGTATGAAGTTTCCTGGCCGTGACAGAATCCCTGTCGTTTAAATGTCGATGTAACAGTCAACCGTCTTTATACTGACATTCGTTATAGCGACAAAACTTGTTATAACCGCAATTTGAATGGAATGACTACTTAGCTAAAGGCTTTAGCCTCGGTTGTGAGCGACGTGGGCTTCCCTCGGGTTGTAAATGCACAAATCGAGTCCATAGTCATGAAAGGGTCTTGTAATCTAATGCTCCAAGAAACAAATGTTATAGATATTTGTTAGAATCGCCTCACTTCCAAGAAACAAATGTTATCTATAACATTTGTTTCTTGGAGTAATGCTAAGGAAAAGCACTTTTACTACCTACCATACTCCTAAATGTGATTCTTTATAATGACAAAATCTTTATAATGGCACAATAATAGGGAACAAATACTGTCATTTTAACGAGGGTCCTCTCTATTGTCTTCCTCCCGGGGGTGGTTGTTTGGAGCGAAGATGTCGTGCACCTTGCGTCACCGGGGCCGTCAAACTGATACAGTCTTACAGTTAGGCAAGGCTTGTCGTCCTTGCAGGAGGTAAGGGTTTAGGGGGAATGTTGTTTTTTCTTCACTTTCTTCAATTCCATTCATTTTCCTCGTTTTCCCCTGTCTTTACCTGTTACATGTATCTCCTCTAAGCTAATGTCTCTTCTACGTATCTCTTTTCTCCCTTTCTCTGGGAGACACCACAAAATGACCTACAAGGGTTGACGCATTACGAAAACACGCTATAAAAACAGTGTTTAAGCAGTGTAAAAACAGTGTTTAAGCAGTTTAAATAGTGTAAAAACAGTGTTTAAGCAGTGTAAATAGTGTAAAAACAATGTTTAAGCAGTGTAAATAGTGTAAATTTTACCGCGCGCGCAAACAAAAATAAAAAATAAATAAATAAAATAAAAATTTTTCCATTTGTGTTGTTCTTTCAAACATAGATTGTGGGTACTCGTTAGAACCCCCTCATCGAGGCGGTTCTAATGAGTACCCACAATCTATATTTTATAGCAGAAATAAGAAAAAAATAGGTTTACCCCTGTAAACCCCAGTTTTAGTATATACAAGTGGGGTTCAAGGGGGTCAAAATTTTATAGGCATGTTGTCCTGATGGTAAGGCTGACACGATTAAGTGTATAATCGATTCATCGATCGATAAATTCCACAAGAATGATTATCATTTCTGATTTGCTTTTAATCGATTACTTGATAGGTACAATTTACTACCCAAAGTTATGCCTAAAATAGCTGAATGAGTGGCAAACAGTTCAGACTCTGATGAGACGCCGCATTATGCTCAGGCCTGTCTGTTCAAATATACATATGGTAAAGTGCAACATAAGGTCAGAGTCATGCTCAGACAGAAATCCAGACAGGTAAAATTATGACAGAAACCTTAGCGATTATTAATCGATTATCGATCGCAATGTTAAGACTGATAATCGATTATCTTTTCAGCTCCGATTAGCCAGCCCTACCTGATGGTGTCGTTAAACCTAACACAATCAGTTATTGTTTCATCGTACATTATTAAACTAAAGAGGGTTGGCGGCCCCCGCCCATCGGGGCTATGAGTAATAGATGGGCTGCATGATGCTTCCACGCAGAGGTGAAACTGACCGCACACGAGTACTGGTAAACAGCTTAGAGGATCTAAGCCTGCCCAGGCAATGCGGTGCGAGTCGGCCCGTCCATGCCTATTAACCCTATTGGTTTAATTGGGCGACGGGGCTTGAGTTATCATTTCATCACATTTTTCGGGTAAAAGTCCCACAAAATTGGATGCAACGTCTCCAAAATGACCTATACAGTGTTGACGGGGACGTTAAATCTCAAATCAAACAAACAAACAATGTTTTACTTGGAACGTTCAGTTTTCAACGAAACTTTAGTAGACACTAACGCTTTATAGTAATTGATTCATAACATACATAAGAAAGTAAATTATTTTCTTTGAAGTTTCCAGAATTTTATTATTAATGGGGATTAGATGCTGAATTACATATTGCAGAGCAGCGCTACAAGTGAAACTAACATAAACAATGCTCTATTTTCGCTTCAGCGTTTATAAACATGCCTGCCATATTTTCAAGAGATTTGTTGTTTTTGAGATATGAAGCCTTAAGCTTGCCGCGATGATTAATGACGTGAGGACTGGTCAAAATGCAAACGCAATTACGTCATACATCACGAAACACGCACATATAATTTTGACCCCTGAAACCCCACTTTTGTATTGTAAAACTTTAGTTTACAGGGGAATACTTTGTTTTTCTTATTTCTGGTCAAAAACATAGATTGTGGGTATTCGTTAGAACCGCCTCATCGAGGCAAAATCTTGAATTGATATAAGTGTACGACAATTCGCTCACATGTGGGTAGTTCGATCAAATAACGCGTCTAGACAACGTCAGAACCATGGGCGACGAGGATTGTGCCCATGTAAAAATGTACAAATTTAATTAACCAATCCCCCTGTAATTATCCCCCCGCGTGATTCGAAGGATGGTAGAAAGGACATATCCTGTCACTCATGTCTGTCTTCGTCCACGTCCGAGATGGTGTTAGCAATTTGCGTTTTATGTTTTGCATCAGCGTCACAACTAACAGACGCCCTTGCACACTTTTCTAGTGTGCTTTTATTGACTGCTTCGAGGCAGTCCTTCTTTTGTGGTTTACTTTTGACATTGCTTGTCATTGCATTTATATATAGCTAATATATTTTGTGTAGCCGTTTTCAATCGGCCCCCGCCCATAGGGGCTTGAAGAAATATATGGGCTGTATGATGCTTCCACGCAGAGCTGAATCCGGCCCGGACACTAGTACTGGTAAACCGCTTAGAGGATCTAAGCCTGTCCAGGAACCGCGGTGCGAGGTGGACCGTCCATGCTAATAAACCCTATTGGTTTCAATGGGCGACAGGGCTTGAGATGTCATTTCATCTCAATGTCGGGTAAAAGTCCCACAAAAGTGGAAGCTACGTCTCCAAAATGACCTTTACAGTGTTGACGGGGACGTTAAACCTCAAATCAAACAAACAAAGTAGCCGTTTTCAAGGAAATGTCCTTTTCGCTTTCCGCTTGTGTTTTTTTTACGGCGTAGCCGTTATGGTTTTGCTTTTGTCCTACATTTTTCATTACTCCATTGGTCAATAAAACCACATGTCCAAGGAGATGACCATTTCATTGGTCAATGATTTGCATAAATAAATCTACTCAAAAAATACGACAGTTTACCGAAGTTTTAACCTAGGAGATGTTTCATTTTTTATGTGAGACATGAATGAAAAATAAATACAGTTTCGGCTTGCTCACCGTCTTGTCCTTTGATGACCATACGTCATATGTATAATTGGGATTCTAGTGAATTCTGTAACTGCTGCGGTGAATAGCTATTTTTACCTAATTTCACGTGGTTGGTCTATATAGCGAAAGGAACCATTTCGCGAAAGGAAGGTTCCTTTCGCGAAAGGAAGAATTTTCTGCGAAAGGAATTGTTTGTTTGATTTGAGGTATAACGTCCCCATCAACACTGTGTAGGCAATTTTGGAGACGTTGCTTCCAAGTTTGTGGGACTTTTACCCGACATTGAGATGAAAGACACCTCAAGCCCTGTTGCCCAATGAAACCAATAAAGAGATAGAGCATGACAAAAACATGTAATATTCGCATTACAAATTGACAGATGTTTAATTTACAATATATGCTAAATAAAAGTTGCAGTGTATCATTTGTCTTCAGCATTTTCGAATATCATTAATGTTATATAAATTCTGAAAAGGAATAAGTGTAATTTGAGTTTTAGTTAGGTGCACATAAGATCAAGTTTCCGTCCGTTTGTCTGCTCGTCCGTCTATGCGTTTACGTTCACCATAGCGACAACCCTAAATGTTAACCCTAGAATTTGTGTTCAAAAAACAGCGAATGATAACGTTTTCTTATTTGTTGTGCATATACTTGAGATCATATGCTCTTGAAATGAGGTCATGTTTTAACCTTGACCTTTTACATTGACCTTAGCTCAAAGAGGCGGGACACCGCCCTCTGCAAAGCTATTTTTACTCGCGTAACATCTGAATTGTTTGAATACAGTAAACCATTTCATAGCTAGACAATTGTTGCTGTCACTATTGTAGCTCATATTGCGAGACCCGCAGAAAAAGCGACCGACTGAAGTCGGTTGATTTTCTAAGGGTGCCCTAAAACACCGTGTCATTCTGTCAGTCTGTCTGTCCGTCCGTAACCCGTTTGTGAAAATTGGTGATAGTGACTTAACCGCTTGGAATATTTAAACAATTTTTGGCATACTGATAGATATCAATAAGATCTAACCAATTACCTTGCGAAATATTACATTCCATTTAGTATAGCCTCGCCGAGGCGAAAAATGTGAACATTTTCGAACTGCTTCTCCTCGGAAACCGTTGGGCCAATTGAAGTCAAATTTCATATGGAGGCTCTATGGGATGGGGGAAACCAAAGTCTGCTCATAGGGTCCAGGTCACATGACCAAAATGGCCACCAAGCCATATACGGTCTGTCTGTCTGTCCGTCCGTAACCCGTTTGTGAAAATTGGTGATAGGGACTTAACCGCTTGGAATATTTAAACAATTTTTGGCATACTGATAGATATCAATGAGATCTAACCAATGAACTTGCGAAATATTACATTCCATTTAGTATAGCCTCGCCGAGGCGAAAAATTTGAAAATTTTCTAACTGCTTCTCCTCGGAAACCGTTTGGCATATTAAGGTCAAATTTCATATGGAGCCTCTATGGGATGGGGGAAACCAAAATTTGCTCATGGGGGTCCAGGTCACATGACCAAAATGGCCGCCAAGCCATATATAGTAAAAACCCTTCAAAATAGTCTTCTCAGAACCACTGGGCAGATTTCCACGAAACTTGATAAATAGCATCTGGGACGTAGGCCCATCATAAATTGCTAAAATGGTGACCCTGGGTTGACCTTGACCTTCATTGTGCCTAGGTCAAACTTTGACACATATGCTTTTGTATTGGAAAAGTGAGAATTCATTTTATCCTGCAAACGATTCAGAAAACAGTACTAACGTATAAGATATATTTTTGCTCCTTACGATAAGGCGCATTTATTGGGGGAACCTTTTTAGGTCCAGGTCACATGACCAAAATGGCCGCCATACCCATATATGGTAACACTCATAAAGCTAAAAGCATCCGGCGGGTCGTGCACTTCAGCTGAAGCACTGGTTTCTAAACAACCTTCCAATTAAATCTACGCCGCATATCTTTTTTAAAGATATTTCTTGTTTTTATTACGGTGTTGGTGTTTCTTTTCCGTTGGCGTCTATGTTAATTGTATCGATTTCTGATCATTGCCTTCACTTTTTTAACAATCAGAATGGAAGGGAAGGCAATTGATCAGGAATCGACACAATTACCTCAGTCCCCAAACGGAAAGAAATACCAACATAAAACAACTTCACCATGATGAAAACGTCACAAGGACAATTACTTCCCAGCACAACGACCAAAACGGCTGTCCGAAAAAGAAAGACATTACACAATACAGTGAAATTCCTATATTAAGACCACCTGTGGAAGCAAGGAATACACCAAAGAACTGAAAAAATATGGAGTGTACATGCTTTTTGGGCCAGACTATCTAGTTTCGGCCATTTAGGCCTCATCAGTGACCCTCAAATATTTTCAAAATTCAACAAATGAATCAATGATCCCAAAGGACAAGAAGGTATAAACTACACTATGATGTAGGGCAGGGAGACTTTTTACGACCGCCACACATTCCTAGACACCAGCTGTAGTGACGTTAAATATGTTCAAGAAAGGGTTATCCTTTTGAAGCAAGGAATACACCTAAGAACTGAAAAATATGGAGTGTACATGTTTTCTGGGCCAGACCAGCTAGTTTCGGCCATTTAGGCCTCATCAGTGACCCTAAAATATTTTCAAAGTTCCACAATGGAATCAATGATCCAATCCAAATCTTTTCCAATACCAAAATGCTATTGTAGTAAGCATTTTACAAAATTATACCAAACTTTAATCAAGTCATCTTCAGTTTGGTTCCAAACTGCTAGCGCAAGCGGTTTTTCAGATATTTTGCTTGCAAGCTTTTTGTACACCAAAACGCCCAATAACAAAGGGGCATAATTTGGACCTTCCTTTTTCATAATGATATACCAAACTTTATTCAGATTATCTTCTCACTGGTTCCAAACAGCCTGCGAAATCTCAAGAGCCTAGCCGAAGCGGTTTTGAGATCTTTTGCATACAAGCTTTTCCTAAGCATTAATGCCTATGTCTGCAAAGGGCCATGACTCTGCAACAAGGTGTCTGACTGAAAAGAAGAAAAATATGGGTCTGCTACTTCTTCACAAGCAATCCACATAAGAAATTTCAGAACATCAGCATATATGGTTCCTAAGATATGATTAATCCTATAGTGCGTGACGGATGGACGGAAGACCTGACGGACGAACATAGCAAAAAAAAAAATAAAAAAAAATAAAAAAAATGTGTCCCACCACAACAGAAGAACTGCATTGGAAGGATCAGTGAGTGATATTCGGTCATATTCGGAAATTAAACCCAAGTATGCCTAGCAGCCCATTTTGACATTTGCAAACAGTGCAGACCCAGGTCAGAAGACGCATAACGCGGCGTCTGCCCTGGATCTACACTGTTGAAAGTACATAACTTTTTACAAAACTTACCGCTAACAAAACAAACCTGGCACCTCTATACAGTCGAACTTCAATGGCTCGAACACCTTTGGGACCTCGAAAATCTGTTCGAGACAGGGATAGTTCGAGCCACTGAGGTTACTGTCAGAAGGCATACCGAGATTCTTTTAGACATCTTTTCGGTGTTCTATAATGAAAATGTATGCTGTGTGTACTCATTAGAATCGCCTCATCGAGGCGATTCTAAGGAGTACACAGAGCATACATTTGCAAGATAAAAGACTAAAATCTCCTTAATTATGTCCCACTATTTCTAATGTAGAGGTTTTCGCTAGGGGCGCAAGAATGGGTTTGACACGTCCATGGTAAACGAGCCATCGGTGTTCGAGCCATCGAAGTTCTACTGTAATTGAAACGGACTGCTCCAAGCTTATAAAGTGGGAGATTCCATTGTCATATATGGGTAAAATAGACTTTCTTCAGGTGGCTCTTTTCATTATTCCTGTGGGCTGTGTTGAGAAACCCTTTCTTTTACATTAACCCATTGCATGCGGGAAACCCGTAAAGGGGTACCTTTGCAAACAGCGCAGGCCCAGATCAGACGTCGCAGAGAGCGGCGTCTGATCAGTGCCTGCACTATTTGCTAGCAGAGTTTTCCGTCAAAATTAGAATAAAAAAATAGCCTGCCAACCCTTATATGACAGTGACGTGTCCAACATAAAGCAATGGAAGAGTCCACTAGTGCACAATGGGTTCAAACCTCTATAGCTAGAACTACTTTGGACCCATGAAAATATGTTCGAGTCATGGGTAGCTCGAGCCATTGAAGGTTATTCATAGAGCCATGTCAGCAGACATTAAGTTTCTATGACATAAAAGTATGCTGTGTGTACTCATTAGTATCGCCTCATCGATCAACCAACCAACCAACCAAACAAAAAAATCATTATTTGCTGTGTTTTATTCAAAAATATGTTGCGAGAACTCGTAAGAAACTCCAGATTGGAGCGGTTCTAACGACCTCCACAATCTAGGTTTTAAACAGAAAAAATGAAACATGCCACAATATCTGGTGTGTGGTTAAACAAGGGAGGGAATGCGAAAAAACTTGCATAGCTATTTGCTACTTAGTTATAGTTCCTACTACATGAAACTATAAATGAGCCTGATTTCCAAAACATGTTTTCGCACCAAAAGTCTTCGTATCAAGTGAAATTCACAAAATGTACATTATATTATGGTTGGGAATAACGCTCATTACAATCATACCCCGAACAGTTTGTTGTATCTGAAATAAACTTGTACAAGTTTTCTTTGTAGTTTGTTTTATTTTTTCTTCTCTATCTGCCCTTTTCAGACGTATTGCAAATAAGATTTACTTTGACTTGAAGTGTGCATCTCACACTAGCGTTCAAACAGGTATACAAATGTAATGGCACCCCGCCCATCGTGGCTTGGGGATACATGACGCTTCCACGCAGAGCTGAAACTGACTGTACATTCAAGTACTTGTAAACCTCTTAGAACGTGTAAGCCTGCCCACGCAAAGTGGGTCGAGTTGGACCGTTCCTAAAACCCTAGCGGTTTCTTTGGGTGGTAGGGCTTGAGATACATGTATCTGATCATCTCAATGTCGAGTGTTTTATTTATTTATTGTTTTTTTTTTTTTTTTTTGTTTTTTTTTTTTTTTGGTTTTACGGCCCTTTCAAGATTATTTCACTAATACCGAGCCGATCGTTAATCAGAGGTGGGCGAAAACTGGAGTATCCGGAGAAAATACACATGCCCTTCCGCTGCAGAACTTGACGTCTCACATGTGACCAAAGCCAGGCTCGACCCCACAGCGGTGAGTAACCTAATGATTAAGAGTCAGCTCTCTTATCCACTGGGCCACGGAGGCCCGTATCTCAATGTTGAGTTGAAGTGTAAAAAATGGACGCAACATCTCCAAAATGACCTAATTAGTTTGGACGGGGATGTTGAACCTCAAACAAACATTAGGAAAACATGTCCGTGTGAAATAATGGCATCCAACATGGTGTCAGAAGTGTTCATTTTTAGGAAAAAATGAAAACATCTTTCTTATTTCTGCTTTCAACATATATTGTGGGTGCTTGTTAGAACCACCTGGATCAGGCGGTTCTAACGAATACCCACAATCTATGTTTTTGAGCAACAATAAGGCGGATGATGTATACCCCACTAAACCCCAGTTTCCTCTATATAAAGTGGGGTTTAGGTGGGTGTTCATTTCACGGTGCAAACAAAATAAATGAAACAAAAGAAAGAGAAAAGTCAACTCACAGGTGCGATCCTTCCCCGCCTCCACCCTCATGCGCCGATGGCGTTGACGAATGTGACGTCAACTGTATGGTATGTTGTAAACTGTCTCCTGTTTCCGAGCCTCGACGTATGGTGCTTCGTCGACGTCCAAGATGGCCTGCCGTCAAGCCTGACGGAAGTCCTGTTAATCCACTGCCTACTTCGCCGAAAAATCTGACCATAGACGGCATGACGAATCATGCACGTTGGCCGACTTTTGCGATCAAAGTTCTCATTCAAATCGACGTGTTTGAACTATTTTGATTCGATACATAAAGCTTCCAAAGTCAAAAACAATAAAATTTATAAAGCAAGTTGGAATATTTGGGCCATCTTTATGATGTCTTTTTAATATATTCTAATGCGGTTAATTCTATGTACTGTGTACCAACACCGCTCCTTGTTCTCGCGAAGTATATATTTAGGCAATGTTCTAGGTACGTATAACTTAGCTACATTTGTGATAGAAAGTCGTCAAAAGGAGTGATTTTTCATACATGTATGATTCATCCAAGAAATGATCATCGAAACACTTAGACTGGCATAAATCTGCAAGAATCAGTATCATCGGAAATATTATTTGTAGTTGCGTTTGGAGATGTTTTTAGATCAATCAATCAATCAATCAATCAATCAATCAATCAATCAATCAATCAATCAATCAATCAATCAATCAATCAGTCAATCAATCAATAACCAACGAACAGCCATAAGGACAACACTTTACTACGAACAATTTCGACATACATGTACAGTGTACCAACAACGTTTTTATTATTATTATTTTATCATGTTTATGCAAGGCTTATTATCATGGGAAATATTATTTGTTGTGGGAATGTTTAAAGTGCGTATGGAGATGTATTTTGATCAATAAATAAATCAATCAATCAATCAGTCGGTTGGTCAGTCAGTCAATCAATCAATCTATCAATAAGCAACGAACAGCCATAAGGACAACACTTTTCTACGAACAATTTCTACATACATGAACCAACAACTTTTTTTTTTCTATTTTATCATGTTTATGAAAATATGCAAGGATCATGGGAAATATTATTTATTGTGGGAATGTGGGAGATGTATTAGATCAATCAATCAACCATTTAATCAACCAATCAATCAAAATCAATCAATCAATCAAAATCAATCAGTAAATCAATCATCAATCAATCAATCAATAACCAACGAAAGGCCTTAACGACACAAGCCTACGTAGGATATACACATTATAACTTTTATTCGTCTCAATGTATCACGACGTGTAGATGCTTCCAGATAAAAGTGAAAACGGCATCACACAAGGCGTGTTAAGCATAAGAGCCGGAAACATCCACGGGACGGGATACATGCGGCAGAACAAGCTTCCATAGTCACTGTGTCAATATGATAAATATTTTTCTACCAAAAAGTCAATTTTCAAAGCTTAACGTAAATAACTTTACGTTCTGCGTGTAATAGTACTATAAGCGACGTCATGAATTTTACACTTCTGGTTCCGCCATACGCATGGCTGCTGTCTGACGTAGCAGTAAATGCCAAAGCTCAGAGCTAGGCTTTCACAGATTGCAACAATATGTGGTCTGGAGTTAGCGTCAACCACTGAATGATCAACACTTCGCTCAAAAAGTGAAGGATTCGAAAGTGTTTCACGGACTAGTTTACTTGATAAAACATTACGAAAGCATGCCTATTAAACTTTACGAACGGAAATAAACAATGAAAACTTAAGGATCATTTAAAAAAAAAAACAACAACACAGATTGTGGGTTTTTGTTAGAACCGCCTCGCCGAGTACCCACAATCAAAGTTTTTTAACCGAAATAAAAAAATAATGTAACCCCTGTTAGCGGTTAATCAAATTTTACTACACAAAGGGTAAAAAAAAAGAAAAAAATATATAAAAAAGGTGTGATTCCATTATGATTTAATGTGAACTACTCGAGATGTACTATCACTCATCAGGTGAGCAAGTCTGTGAAATGAACACCCTCTAAACCTCACTTTATATGGAGAAAACTGGGGTTTACTGGAGTTAATATTGCACGACCCGCAGAAAAAGCGACCGACTGAAGTCGGTTGATTTTCTAAGAGTGCCCTAAAATCACCGTGTCATTCTGTCATTCAGTCAATCGGTCATTCTGTCAGTCTGTCTGTCCGTCCGTAACCCGTTTGTGAAAATTGGTGATAGTGACTTAACCGCTTGGAATATTTAAACAATTTTTTTGCATACTGATAGATATCAATGAGATCTAACCAATGTACTTGCGAAATATACTACTCAAAGTTTGATAGGGATCACTTTTTTAATGCAAAATAAGTTTTGGATGAATTAATCACTTGAATCCAAATTCGATACATAATGATATAAAACGTATCCTTCACAAAACCTAGTGATTAATTTTGTCAACTGGTACTGCATTCAAGCATGACACCAGCAACCGTCTTGGCACCCCCAAAATTTGCCGTAAGACGAAGGGATTCAGACAACTGATTTTTCGCAAATTTCCAAATTTGTTTAGACAAACGTGCCTAATAACGTGTATGGCGTCCACGGGCGTCAATTACAGTACGACATCGCCTGCGCATGCTCGTAATCCGAGTCTGTATCCGGTTTTGTGGAGTCAGCTTTCATTCAGCAACCAATGCATCTTTGAGCTCCTGTAAAGTCCTCGGATGCGCAGTTCGGGCTGAAACAGCACCCTGTAGCATGTCCCGCGCATGCTCATTCGGATTTAGGTCCGGCGACCGAGCAGTGCCAGTCCATACGAACGATCGTCTCACGTTCCAGATAGGAATCATTGACTTTGGCACGGTTGGGACGGGCATTATCGTCCATCAGAATAAAGTCCTGGCCGATAGCATCTGCATATGGTCTCACAAACTCATCACGAATCTCATTACAGTACCTCACAGCCATTAACGTTCCGTTTTCAACGACGTACAAGTCAGTTTTACCGTTCACGCTTATCCCAGCCCAAACCATGACTGACCCCTTTCCATAGCGATCATGCTCTGCCACATTCCAGTCATCGAATCGCTCTTTAGACATTCGCCGCACTAATTGACGTTTATAAGTGAAGTCTAGACAGAATCTGGACTCCTCAGTAAACAGTACTGGCGTCAAGTCACGAACCGTCCACCTGGCGTGAGTTCTGGCAAAATCCAACCGGTCTAGCACGTGCTGTCTCGTCAATGGAACACGTACAGCAGGCCTCATGGCATAAAGTCCGAACGCGTGGAGCCCTATTCTGGCAGTTTGTGTAGAAACTCGTACTCCAGTTCCGTTCCTAATCTCGTTATGCAAACGCGTAGCGTTCAGGAACCGTTGACGTCGAGACTGAATCAACAAGAAACGGCTCTGACGTTGAGTTGTAGCCCTTACTCGACCCCGCCGTGTCTGTGTGAAGAATTTCCGTGGGTAAGATGCCGACTCCACATTCGGGAAACCACGCTCTGGGACACATTCAGAATCCCAGCAACACGACGTTGAGAGACGCCAGATTCCAACATTCCGACGGCACGATTAATTTCTTCGGCGCTCAGACGGTTTCTTAATTGTCCCCTAGGCTTTTTAATGTTTCACAAATCAAATGAAGTCCTTTTTACGCTTGTTAAAGGAACACTGACAAGTTTGATTGGTCTGTTGGAAAGCAGTGCTACGCAAGATTTTGGGGGTGCATGAATTCATTTGCGAAGTGTGAGAAGTTTGCACTTTTATGAGTACTGAACTGCACACGAGTTTCTACTTAAGATATTTATCAATATACCTAGTACAAATTCTGTCAAGAAATTTTAAATTTTCAGTGCAAAATTTTGTCTATAAAAAGTGATCCCTATCAAACTTTGAGTAGTATATTACATTCCATTTAGTATAGCCTCGCCGAGGCGAAAAATGTGAAAATTTTCGAACTGCTTCTCCTCGGAAACCGTTGGGCCGATTGAAGTCAAATTTCTTATGGAGCCTCATATGGGATGGGGGAAACCAAGTTTGCTCATGGGTCCAGGTCACATGACCAAAATGGCCGCCAAGCCATATATGGTCTGTCTGTCTGTCCGTCCATAACCCGTTTGTGAAAATTGGTGATAGTGACTTAACCGCTTGGAATATTTAAACAATTTTTGGCATACTGGTAGATACCAATAAAATCTAACCAATGAACTTGCGAAATATTACATTCCATTTAGTATAGCCTCGCCAAAGGCGAAAAATCCGTAACCCGTTTGTGAAAATTGGTGATAGTGACTTAACCGCTTGGAATATTTAAACAATTTTTGGCATACTGATAGATATCAATGAGATCTAACCAATGAACTTGCGAAAAATTACATTCCATTTAGTATAGCCTCGCCGAGGCGAAAAATGTGAAAATTTTCGAACTGCTTCTCCTCGGAAACCGTTGGGCCGATTGAAGTCAAATTTCATATGGAGCCTCTATGGGGTGGGGGAAACCAAAATTTGCTCATGGGATCCAGGTCACATGACCAAAATGGCCGCCAAGCCATATATGATCTGTCTGTCTGTCCGTCCGTAACCCGTTCCGCATGGAATATTTAAACAATTTTTGGCATACTGATAGATATCAATGAGATCTAACCAATGAACTTGCAAAATATTACATTCCATTTAGTATAGCCTCACCGAGGCGAAAAATGTGAAAATTTTCGAACTGCTTCTCCTCGGAAACCGTTGGGCTGATTGAAGTCAAATTTCATATGGAGCCTCTATGGGATTGGGGAAACCAAAATTTGCTCATGGGGTCCAGGTCACATGACCAAAATGGCCGCCAAACCATATATGGTCTGTCTGTCTGTCCGTCCATAACCCGTTTGTGAAAATTGGTGATAGTGACTTAACCGCTAGGAATATTTAAACAATTTTTGGCATACTGATAGATACCAATAAAATCTAACCAATGAACTTGCAAAATATTACATTCCATTTAGTATAGCCTCGCTGAGGCGATAAATCCGTAACCCGTTTGTGAAAATTGGTGATAGTGACTTAACCGCTTGGAATATTCAAACAATTTTTGGCTCACTGATAGATACCGATGAGGTCTAACCAATGAACTTGCGAAATATTACATTCCATGTAGTATAGCCTCGCCGAGGCGAAAAATGTGAAACTTTTCGAAATGCTTCTCCTCGGAAACCGTTGGGCCGATTAAAGTCAAATTCCATATAGAGCATCTATGGGATGGGGCTAACCAAAATTTGCTCATGGGGTCCAGCTCACATGACCAAAATGGCCGCCAAGCCATACCTGGTCTGTCTGTCTGTCCGTCCGTAACCCGTTTGTGAAAATTGGTGATAGTGACTTAACCGCTTGGGATATTTAAAAGAATTTTGGCATATTATAGATATCAATAAAATCTAACCAATGAACTTGCGTAATATTAGATTCCATTTAGTATAGCCTCGCAGAGGCGAAAAATGTAAAAATTTTCGAACTGCTTCTCCTCGGAAACCGTTGGGCCGATTGAAGTCAAATTTCATATGGAGCTTCTATGGGATACAGGAAACAAATTTGCTCATGAGGTCCAGGTCACATGACCAAAATGGCCGCCAAGCCATATATGGTAAAAACCCTTCAAAAATAGTCTTCTCCAGAACCACTGGGCAGATTTCCACGAAACTTGGTAAATGGCATCTGGAACGTAGGCCCACCATAAATGGCTAAAATGGTGTACCTGGGTTGACCTTGACCTTCTTTGTGCCTAGTTAAACTTTGACACATATGCTTTTGTATTGGAAAATGTGAGAATGCATTTTATCCTGCAAACGATTCAGACTACAGTACTAAAGTATAAGATATATTTTTGCTCCTTACGATAAGGCGCATTTATTGGGGGAACCGTTTTAGGTCCCGGTCACATGACCAAAATGGCCGCCATACCCATATATGGTAACACTCATAAAGCTAAAAGCATCCGGCGGGTCGTGCACTTCAGCTGAAGCACTGGTTATTGTCCTTATTTCTGCTCCAAGACAAAGGTTGTGTATACTCGTTAGGTATGCCTCAATGAGGCGGTTCTAAACTAGCACCCACAACCTATGCTTGCAGTATTAAGAAGAAAGACCGGCTCCGATAGCTCAGTTGGTAGAGTGTCCGCTCCGGTGAACGGGAGGTCATGGGTTCGATCCCGGGCCGCGACATACCAAAGTCGTTAAAAATGGTACTAGCTGCTCCTCGTTTGGCACTCAGATTTACGGGGTAGAGTTAGGAATGGTCGACCCAGTGTCAGGATAATGTGACTGGGTGTGGTATCATGTAATGTGTCTGGGACATGATACTTCAGTGAGGCAGCACTATAAAAGTGAGCATTGAGCTCCCTGTCGCAACCAGACACCGTCGTGATATGACTGAAAAATTGTTTAAGGCGACGTTAAACCCGAATTCACACACACATTAAGAAGAAAGAAATTACGGATTTTCATCAGAAAAGTAGCCATTTTGGATATGTGAAAAATTGCACGGATGTGTTATTGTAATGGGATATGTCTGAAACCAGGTAACGGTTATTTATAGAAAATAGCAGCGCTATCCTAATCGATTAAAGGTCAGAGATTTGCGCAAGGTGATTATCTATAGAATCTTGACTCATTACGAAAACACGCCTATACAACTACGTTGTAAATTTTACCGCCGAAAAACAAAAGAAAACTTGCAGATGAAAAAATGTGATATTTTCCTTATAACTGCTCAAAATATAGGTAGAAGCGCCTCATCGAGGCGGTTCTAACAAGTACCCACAATCTATATTTTAGAGCAGAAATAAGAAAAATAAGGTTTACCCATAAAAATCCCAGTTTGACTATATAAAAGTGGGGTTCAAGGGGGTCAGAATTATATAGGCGTGTTTTCTTGATGCACAAATATTGAACCCCTAGTGTTGTCAGTGCTTTGATTCATAAATGTGTCCAATGAGACTGTTCTAAGGAGAACACACATATACAATACAGTCTGTTTGTTTGATTTGAGGTTAAACGTCCCCGTCAACACTATTTAGGTCATTTTGGAAACGTTGTTTCAAATTTTGTGGGAATTTTACCCGACATTGAGATGATATGACATCTTAAGACCTGCCGCCCAATGAAACCAATAGGGATTTTATGCATGGACTTGCCTGGACAGACTTAGACCATCTAAGCGGTTTACCAGGTGAAAGCACCATGCAGCCCGATCTATTTCTCCCAGCCCCGATGGGCTTGGGTAGACACACATAGAGTAAAATTCAAAATATTATTATTAGAAGAATGTCATGATTTAGCCATAACACTATTATACCACATCCGTGCCACATCGGATATTTTCTGATGAAAATTTTGGATATTTTTCTTGTTTATACTCCAAGCATACGTTGTGGGTGCTCGTTAGAACCGCCACAATGAGGCGATTCTAACGAGTACCCGCAACCTATGTCTTGGAGCAGAAATAAGGAAAATATTGTATATTCGTGTAATACCCAGTTTCCTCTATATAAGCTGGAGTTTGGAGGGATGTTCATTTCACGGACATGTTAAGGTAATGAAAGAATGCACGATAATCACATGGATGCGTTAACTTAACCCTTATCGTGCTGGTCACGACAACCCCTATCTTTGAAAACAGTGTAGATCCAAATCAGATGGCTTCTGAAATTCTGAAGAAGCCATCTGATCAGGATCTCTACTGTTTCACATTAAGTTTATGAATTTGTTGGAATAAATTATATCAAGTAATCTGATTGGTTCAAAGTCAGAAATGGGTGTGGCTAAATTGAATATTCAGCAGGATAAGGGTTAATGACGTGTGTACACGAGAGATTACAAAATAAACCCAGTCTGAATCGATCCCATTAGAAAAGTATCTGTACTCAATCAGGATTGATTTAATCAACATCTGGAGCCTGCAACATCAACTTTGAAGAATGTTAATTGCGAACAAAAATGAATTAAAAACTAGGAATACCCAGGGTTGAATACGAGCGTAGTTTTCCAAAAGCCTTGTCAATGTCAGCGGGCATCCCACACGTGAAATTATACATATTAAACTGTATGGTAAAACATGAATAACGCTTCAAACGGATAAGCCGTGCTATCCACAAATCCAAGGTGTAACAAGCACATTCGATAGGAAAATTATGTCCCGATCTTTTTGTCAAGTTGTGTACCCAGCCCGTAATACTACACATCTAAGACCCAAGATGCCATTCAGTCCATGGATCTTCACAAGAAACAAAAATCATCCCGCCGATCGGGGCTTGGAGAAATAGATTGGGCTGCATGATGCTTTCACGCAGAGCTGAATCTGACCACACAGGATTGCTGGTAAACCGCTTAGAAGGACTAAGCCTGCCCAGGCAAAGCGGTGTGAGTTAGATCGTCCAATGCATCTAAGCCTTCTGGTTTCATTGGGCGGCAGGGACTGAGATGTCATTACACCTCAATGTCGGGTAAAAGTTACACAAAAATGAAAGCAACGTCTCCAAAATGACCTAAATACAGATACGCTCGAGTGAAAGTTTACAGCGCACGCGCATTTGTTACGCATTTGTATCGCGCGAGATTCGCTCTTGCGATTCACGCGTTTCATTTGCCAGTGACATTTTATCCAATCAATTGCTTTTATGAATAACGCAATATTGCGCATAAATCGCGATTGTTGATCAGCCAATCATACCTGAGTGTCGAAACGCGGATAGTGCGCATTCACAGACTGCTTCGCGTTTCAAAGGCAACCAATCAATAGTGCGTAACTATTTCGCACTTATCGTTCTTTTTATTTCCTTTTTGTATTTCTTCAAACTTTCCTTGTTTCAGATTTTTTCAGTTTGAACATATCTGGTTTTTTTTCGAGAAGAGGACAAGTCAATTATTCATTACCATTTATCTTGGGGTAAAGGTTAAAACATAGGTACACTGCATAGAGATTGAAGTTGACTGTCAAAATACAGGATATTTATTGACCAAACGTTTTATGACACCCAGGTAAAACTTGGGGTTATAAAGATAGGGTACCAAAGATAGCTATTTAAAACAACACCTCATTATCGCCACTTATATTAGATGTCCGAAATAATTCATGTTCATTCCCTCACAGAAATGGTGCACTTTTTTAAATTAATTATTTTTTTGTAATTTTCATTTATTTTGTTAAATTAACCCTTTTTGTCTGCCAAATTGAATCTTACACCTTTTATATAGCATTTGTACATTTCGAAATTTAGGAGAATCAGGTTGTTTTTTCTTCGAAATTTATTTCGTAAATGTCTGAACCCTTTGTATGTGATGTAGGCCCTGAACAGATGCCTACTTTTGCTTCGTCTAATCTGGATCTACACTTTTTTGCCGTTTGGAGACAAATAGAATAAGTTCATTTCAAAGGTTGTGGTTTTTTCAAAATGTATGTTTTATGAAAGGCCGGAACTTTTTGCAAACAAAGTGGATCCTGATCAGACGCCTACTTCTGCCAGAATCTGATCTGGATCTGCAAATTTCGCCATTTGGCGCCAAATGCGATCTTCCACCTTGGAAATAGCTCAAGACCAGTTGAAGGTTGTGTTCTTTAAAATTTAATTTTGAAAATGTATGAACCCTTTATATGTGATGTAGGCCCTGATCAGATGCCTACTTCTGCTGCGTCTGATCTGGGTTTGCACGTGTTTGCCATTTTGAGACAAATGGAATCTTCCACCTTGGTACTAGAACAAGTCCATTTCAAAGGTTGTGGTTTCTTCAAAATGTATGCTTTGGGAAAGGCCTTAACTTTTTACAAACAAAGTGGGTCCTGATCAGACGCCTACTTCTGCTAGGTCTGATCTGGATCTGTAATTTTCGCCATTTGGCTCCAAATGGGATCTTTCACCTTGTAAATAGCTCAAGCCCAATTGAAGGCTGCGTTTTCTTTAAAATTATATTTTGAAATATCTGAACCTTTTAACAACAATGTACCACCTCTGATTAACGAGTGAACTAATCTTGAAAGGGCCGTAAAACCCAAACCAAAAAAAAAAAAAAAACAACAATGTAGGCCCTGATCAGGCGCCTAATGTTGTTGCGTATGGTCTTGGTCTGCACTTTTTGCTATTTGGCGCCAAATGGCATCTTCCACATTGAACATAGCACAAGACAATTTAAAAAATTTAAGGGTGCAAGGTTGTCTTCTCTTCAAACGTTTCCGAAATAATTCATGTCACTCACAGAAGCGGCATATTTTTCATTTATTTATTTTTGTAATTTTTATTTGTTTTGTTTAATTAGCCCTTTTTTACCAAATGGAATCTTACATCTTCTACTTAACACTAATCCATTTCAAAGTGTAGTAGAATCATCCTGTGTTTTCTTCAAAATTCATTTGAGAAATGCCTGAACTTTTTGCATGTAATGTAGGTCCTGATCTGCTGCGACTGATCTGGATCTGTTTTGGCGCCAAAAGGAATCTTTCACCTTGTAAATAGTACAAGCCCATTTCAAAATTTTATAGCGTGAGAGTGTGTTTTCTTCGAAATGTATAATTTGGAAAAAAAAATGCATGAACTTTTTGCAAACAATGTAGGTTCTGATCAGACGCCTAGTTCTGTTGCGTTTGATCTGGGTCTTCACCTTTTGCCAATTGGGGCCAAATGGAATCTTCAACCTTGAAAATAGCACAAGACCCTTTCAATATTTAAGATTGTGAGGTTGTGTTTTCTTCAAAATGTAGTTTGAAAATGTCAGAAGCTTTTGAAAACAATGTAGGCCCTGTTCAGACGCCTAGTTTTTGCGTGTGAACTGGGTATGCACTGTTGACCAACTGGCGCTACACTTTATAAACTTTAAAAAATGTTGTTTTTTTTCAGGCGTCTACCACATTTTCCTTATTTATTTCTCTATGTTCCAAACAGAGATTGTGGGTATATTTTATAACAAAAATGCGCCTATACAAATCTATTGAATTTGTTACCACCCCAACTGAGCATTGTCGGATGATTTCAATATGTCTGCATAAAACATAGGTTGCGGGTATCGTTAGAACCATCTCGGCGAGTCAGTTCTGACGAGTATCCATATTCTAATCTTTATTTTGTGCAGATATAAGATAAGAAGAATAATATGTACCCCACTTTAACCCCAGGTTTACTATTATAAAAAAGGGACTTAGCGGGGTCAAAATTATATAGGTGTGTTAAAACACACATGACAATGCGGTTGTGATGAGTGCCAACAAACAAGTAAATAGGCGTGACTTGTCAAACACATATCCCAGCGTAAATAATTACCACCTCTTGGTCCCCTACCTGTTTGATATTCCTCAGAGTACCCTAAGTGTGTAATATCTCTAAACTGCAAGTCATTAGGGTATTATGCAATCCAAAAATTGACTTAGTATATAAATTCAGAAAAACATATAACCGCAATGACTTCAGCACCCAATTTCGTAAAATCATTCTTCGATATAAAAAGATTGGGTACAATATGGATATTATACGACAGACTGCATGCATGGTAGTTAACCCAATCACGGTTGGCAACTTTGCTTCCCTCTTTAATTGCACGCCGGTGGGTCAGGCCTCAGATTCTATGACGGCTCCAACGTAAAGGCTTATTGAAAATTAAAGAGATAATGTTGGTTGGTGCCTGATGCTCTGTCTCTGGTCGGGCTCATCGGAGTCTAACTGTTGGTTTTCTTTTGCTCCAGCATTTCAGTGGTTTCTTGCTGTCGAGTCCTCACCGTTGTCTCACCTCTGTGGTTCTTTGATTTCTGTGTTCACGGAGATGTTGCACTGATGAGTTAGGAGGCCTTCATGCGGACTGAACAAATTATTTGTCTAAATCGCGACGGAAGTAAGGGCGAGGATTGTGGCCACGTAAAATCGATTTAAGCCCCCCAGTGGAAATCTTCCACTGACCGTTCCAAGGCGGCTCTTCTGTGGCGATTTATTTATGTTGTTGTTTGTTACTTACTGTGTGTATCACTTGTGTCTTTTAATTTTGGATGGCCATATGGCCATTGTGGGAAAGTAACTGTCCATATGGCCTTCCTTTGTTTAGGTTTCCATTATGGTCTGGTCGCTTAATGTTTGTATTTCTTTCCCTTTGGTGTCTTTTATGGATGGAGTAAGTTAATTGTATCAATTCCTGATCTTTGTTTTACTTCTACTTTAAATGTAAATGTGTTTCTTCATCCGAAGGAATCACTACTGATAAGAGCGACCAATGCCGCTATGAATGCCTGAACGATAAATTAAAAATGAGAGTCAAAATTACGAGCAAAGAGGATTTTGATTTGCCCGTGTCCTCTCGCACTCACGCGTTTTATCGTCACTTACCTGTCATATTCTTATTGGTTTGAATTCTCTCGCATAGAAACGCGTATTGTATTTTCCTAACGCGCTTTGGAAAATCACTTTCATTGGCTGATATTAAACGCGTTACAATCGCGTATGAACGCGATGAACCGCGTGTTGAAACGCGAAATGTTTACACGCACGCAATGCGCTTGAGTCATGCGGACATAACGCGAAAATGTTTAGCTTCTTCTCGAGCGTATCTGTAGTGTTGACGGGGACGTTAAACCCAAATTTAAACACGAAAAAGAAACAAAAATGACACCGCATCTAATAGATTTATTTCTTCTGAAAGAAGAGTTATGTACACACATTACCCGCCCTCCATACGCACTAATACATTCTGTTGTGGTTTATTAATGTGCATGCAAATATTGCTAATAGATGTATCTTTTTATTTTGCCTAGCCGTTCAGCCATTTTGTGGGAAAGTAACTCTCCGTTTGGCTTTCCGCTTGTGATGTTTTTGGGGCAATAGCCCCAGAGTATTGAAGAGTGATTCTGGCATTACTTTTTGCATTAATGCATATGACCTAATCACCACCAAGAGACAATTTCAGAAAATGTAGCGCAATATTGGAAACAGTTTCAAAAGTTCCTCATTAAATAGCCGATGGAAATAAATATTACAACTTGAATGTTTTATAAATTTATCGTTACAGCGATTCACTGAGGGATTCTCCGTGTAAAAAAACGCGAATGAAAACAATGTAGACTAATATGCCATTCAGCGTCTTTTGATAGATCAGTACAATTAGTCCATTTTACAGCTCATTTTGTACCGGAAATCCCAAAACTGGCAACTGGCAAACCGCGCAGGTCCAGATAAGATACGCATAACGCAGAGTCGCATTAGGGCATACACCGCATGTTTGCGAAAGGTGCAGCATTTCCCAGATAAATTTTAAAGAAACCACAACTAGACATCTCTAAAGTTTGAAATGGACTCGTTTCATTCCGAAAGCGCGAAAAAGGAAAATTTATTAACTATACATATATCAATATCAAAAATATATGCATCTGTATTTGCAGACCATGACAAAAACTTTTCAACATGCGAACAAAAGACATAAAATATTTTTATAATTGAACATAAACAAACGCAATTGCACATCTACAGATCATACCAAAAGCACCTGCAAAATTGGAAAAAATCGTTCCCACTTTTTCATAAAGAGTTACGCACTCAAGCTTACACCATAAACTACACATGGATTGAAAAGACTTAAGTTTAAGATTCAGAAAGTGACAAAAATAATTTCACGAATAAACCAAAAACAGATCGACAGCTCCAACAAGAATGGTCAATACTGAAAGAGGAAGAGGAGTTGTGCCTACAAAGTACCCGCTATCAGCTTGAAAAAAATACTGAGAAAGGTGACAAGATAGTTCCATAAAAGTACCAAAATCAGACGCATATCTATGACCATCACGAGTTTCAAAACTGCCTGTCCTCATTACGATAACACACCGGTGCGATATAGTGCATATTGAAATCACGAAAAAGGATATTTTGTCTGGTGAAATCCGTTATATTGTCTTATTCATACTGCAAAAATAGGCTGTGGGTTCTCGTTAGACCCACAACCTATGTTTTGGAGCAGAAATACGAAAAATAATGTAATCCCCGTAAACCGGATTTAGAAGGTGTTCTCTTTATGGACTTGTTCACGTGATGATGCAGTAAATTGGAGTTGTTCACATGGGATACATAAAGCGGAAATATATTATCACGTAATCACGGAGCACTGAAAATTATGTCAATAAGCCTTTCTTCTTAAACGCTAGGGACAATAAATGACAAAATACGATGTCTGTTGACGCTCTTTACTCTTTGTATGAAAACTGGTCGCTTTGCAACATACATATACACCAGCAAATCAATAAAAATAAAAACAACAACAACAACAACAAACAAAATGCCGCTCATTACATTTGCAATGAATCTATGCAAAACCAATACGTGTAAGATTCTCTGTTTGATATTACTTATATACTTGTAATACACAGACTTTTATAATCATCACGAAAATACACCTATATAATTTTAACCCCATTGAACCCGACTTTTATTTGGTAAAATTTGGATTAACAAGGGTAAACTTTATTTTTCTCAATTCTGCTCCAAAATATAGAGAGGCGGTTCTAACGAGTACACACAATATATATTTTGAGCAGAAACGAGAAAAAACATCACAATTTTTTATCTTAAAATTTTCGATTTTTCGGCGGTAAAGTAAACAATGTATTTGTATAGGCGTGATTTCGTAATGGCATTCTTTTCCATCACCGCCGACGTGTGATGATATTACTGTAACGTTTAATGCCGTAAGGCTACGGGCGATGTCGTCAAACTTAACGACGGCCTACATGACGTCCAATATGACCAGTGCACACGCATGGGAATTCTCGACCTCTGACCTCCCGATGGGAAGGACAACATGCATAGGATACTTCTACCATAAAATAGAATGAAGAATTTTATTTTTATATAAGAGTCACTCGGAATGAAAGAATTACGCCGCACTTAAACTATCGATAGAATTGAAAACAAAACAATATGGAAATAAATTATTTACAAATTTACAGCATCATTTAAAAGAAAAAACAAAGTAGTGTGTGTGTGTGTTGTGTGTGTGTGTGTGTTGGGGGGGGGGGGGAGGTGGCAGGGAGTGGAAATGGGCCTTTATTTTCTAACTATGGCTACAAGCTTCAAAGCGAGCTACTCAAATAAAGTTATAAGATGAATATATTATGCAAAACATTTTGAAATCTTATGTTCCTAATACTGCATTATTAAAGACATGTCGAAGTAATATGCCAAGTTAATTATTGCGTAAATAGTATACCATGTCTTGTCATTTATGTCTGCATCCAAATCTGTAACCTCTAACAGACCACAAGGGGTAGGAAGTATAGCACTGTAAACAGCTTCACATTCTACAGCTCGACGATTGGTCTGTATCTGTATTCAAAATTCAAAAATCGCCAGAGGACCGCTCAATTTACACGACAAACGCTTCATATTGGGTGCGATTTGTGCCTTGATGGCATCTTGAGCGGGGGGAGTGGAGGGCGGGATTGAGCTCCTTTCCACGTCCTCCGCGAAAGAGGTCACATCACTCCCCAACGGGTAGCTGATAACTGTCAAATTGGCAGGAGTCAGCATATTGGCAGCCTAGGAAAAAGAGCAGTACTAACAACTAAGCCCAGTCAGCGAACTGAGGGTAGCCCCTATGTTCTCTGAGCGCCCGGTTACCATAAAAACAAAATCATTCATTCATTCCTTAGTAGCTAAAAACACACTGCGCTTGGACGGAGTCAGACAACGAAATACCTATGAAAACTTAATTTGTTGGCGGTGGTCGGGCAGTTTCATTATTTTTGTGAACCTGCCTGACCAGTGGCGAAAGTATAAAATTCAGTCGGAAAAAGCTCAGTTTGCTAACCATCCGCTAGGAGAGATTCATTATAGTATTATAGGGTGGGTTTGCCTCATCATGAGCGTACCGACCTCTTGGATAATAACGAAGTTGCTAATATCCTAAAGCTTTGAGACTTGTATATGCTTGTGGACTATAGTGTATAATAAGCTATGTATTTCGTCCAAACGAAGTTTAGGACACACTGGATTGGTGATAAACATGTTTTAGAAAGAAGAAAACAATTAACAGACTTGCAACAGATTACCTTTCATTACAATATATTTATCATTTGGAATTTATTTACCAGTGATGTTTATACAAGTGTATGTATTGGCATATGGCTGTGGTCAGTTAACACTCTAATAGTGTTTATTTTGTTCTCGTGTTAATTATTTATCATCATTTTATTCACAAATTGATCAGTTATCATCGTTTGTACAGACATTAACGTACTGTACCAACTACAAAGTAGAAGTTAAACAAAGATCAGGAATAGATACAATTAACTTACTCCACCCATCAAAGACACCGGGGGAAAGAAACACAAACATGAAGCGACCAGACAATAATGGAAACCTTAACAAAGGAAGGCCATAAGGACAGTTACTTTCCCACAAAATGGCCATATGACCATCCAAAATAAAAGGACAAAAGTGATACACACAGTAAGTAACAAACAACAGCATAAATAAACCGCCACAGAAGAACCGCCTTGGAACGGTCAGTGGAAAGATTTTCACTGGGGGGGGGGGGGGGCTTAAATCGATTTTATGTGGCCACAATCCTCGCCCTTACTTCCGTCGCTATTTAGACAAATGGTTTGTTCAGTCCGCATGAAGGCCTCCTAACTCATCAGTGCAACATCTCCGTGAACACAAATAATCAAAGAACCACAGAGGTGAGACAACGGTGAGGACTCGACAGCAAGAAACCACTGAAATGCTGGAGCAAAAGAAAACCAAGAGTTAGACTCCGATAGGCCCGACCAGAGACAGAGAATCAGGCACCAACCAACATTACCTTGAATCAGATCTCTCTAATTCTCAATAAGCCTTTACGTTGGAACCGTCATAGAATCTGAGGCCTGACACACCGGCGTGCAATTAAAGAGGGAAGCAAAGTTGCCAACCGTGATTGGGTTAAACACGCAAACTAATCCGCATCAATAATTGAAGAGCACCTCGAAAACACGCTTATATAATTTTGACCCCCTTGAACCCCACGTTTGTATAGAAAAACTGGAGTTTATAGGGGTAAACTTTATTATTCTTATTTCTGCTCTAAAATATTTTGAGCAGAAATATAAAAATATCATAATATTTCATATTAACGTTTTTGCTTTTTCGACGGTAAACTTTACAATGTATTTGTATAGGCGTGTTTTCGTAATGGGGATTATACAAAAATTTAGAATGACCAGAACTGTTAAATAGGTATTGTTTTAAACATATTTATAAGCTTAAGCAATACATGTCAAGACAAATGATAATGTTTTCAATATGTTAAAGGATTTGGACGGAAGCTACATAATTGGAAAATGCTTAATACGTATTGAGGTTGTGTCACAGGGTTGGTAAAAGAATATGACTCGACCGGGACTCGAACCCAGCGCCTTTCGCATGCCGTGCGAACACTCTACCGACTGAGCTACCGAGCCACACGGTCGACCTGCTATACTTTCCCCCTGCCTAATGAGATTCGTCCCGAATCTTTCCTAATGAGATTCGGGACGCGAATCCCTAAGTCCTATCCAGTCCGGCTGCAAGACTTATTTTCATACTATTTCATGCTCTCAGACGAGGTGCTGGACCCCCACACTGGCCACCAAATGTCACAGGGGTGGAAAAAGAACATGACTCAACCGGGACTCGAACCCAGGGCCTTTCGCATACCGTGCGAACACTCTACCGACTGAGCTACCGAGCCACACGGTCGACCTGCTACAGTTGGAGTTTAAATTCATGTTGTTAAACCATTTTATTCTGTTGAAAAAAATGAGGTTCACTAAAGTGGTCATAATTTTTGTGAATTTAAATCATTATTATGACACGTTTTGTTCTTCACAAAATCAGGATGATGTCTTTTGTTGTTTTGTTACAACTATCTAGTAAGTGTGGCAAGTATCATTAACAGAGAAAATATGTCTGTAAAAACTCTTACCCAATTAACCTCTTACATATAAGCATGCCAGACAGGTAGAAAGATAATAAAAATATATTCTTTCAAAACTAACGACATTTCCGGCATTTTTGTGCCTCAATGTACAGGAACACACGTCGTTCTGGTTGTTCTCTTTCGAACCTCCTCATTGCGGTGATTCTTGATGCAAAAATACGAAACATAACGTGCACATTTGTAAATCCTAGTTTTCCCTGTATAAAGTGGCGTTTTCGGCTGTGTCAAATACACGGACATATTAACGTGCTAGTAAGAACCGCCTCATTAAACGAACACCATCAATCTGGTTTCGACCACACACACACACACACACACACACACACACACACACACACACACACACACACACACACACACACACACACACACACACACAACAGAGAGAGAGAGAGAGAGAGAGAGAGAGAGAGAGAGAGAACACAAAAATACGGATTTACATAGGTACATTACGTTAGGGAAATCCACGTTTTATGAGTCGGTGAATTCTTTCGTGGCCGATATTTCTCTACGAACAGTCAGCATTGTGATGATGTTATTTCTACTGCCTGCTTCGTAGCTCAGGCGGATGCGCGGGTTTGATCGATATCGTGTTAGCAACATTCTTTCTTGGCAATGAAATATGTTTACGGTCATGAAATACGTTTACGGTCACTCTTTTCCCTCCCCGGATTGAAGATGGTCAGTTGTCAGATTCTGACAAAACAATGTGGGACATTTGTTTTGTGGATGGTGTTATTTCCCTTTGGTGTCTCTGTGGGTCAATTGTATCGATTTCTGATCATTGCTTTCACTTCTATTTTTCATTACACAAACATTTTAACATTGCGAATTCATTTTTATATTTTTAAAGGTGACATATTGTCATAGAACAGGAATATTCCATTGTATATGTTTAGCCATTTGGAGTTGATTATTTAAGGAATAGATCATCTCTAACCGTGATTTGTTGAGTAAAAAATCACAGTTTAGTGGTCAGTTGTAAAGTAGATCAAATCACGAGAGCGTAGGGCGCGTGATTTGTCTATTTACAACTGACCGACAAACTGCGATTTATTACTCAAGAAATCACAGACTACAGCTGATCTATTTCGAGTCTAACAAGCTAAAAATCGGCAATAATGTTGTTGTTTCCTTCAAAATCTCACAACCTTTCGCCATTGTTAGAAGAAATTCCGCTAAATTTATCGACGGAATCACATACATTTATATCATTTTCTTACGTTTTCGCTGCGAAGAAATGACGTTACACCGTCTTACGTCAAGGAAATAGACTAGTGACGTAATAAATTGGCAGTTTTTAATGACTCGTTACCGAGCTGTGATTTGTTGCAGAATGAAACACAGTTATTTTCCATTGCCTATATAGGCGCGCTGTGTTAGAATAATCTATTTTATACGGAAAACCCCAAAACGTATCATTCGTAGACAGTGCAGGACCAGAACTGCCAATGCTTTCTGATTAAATTTCTGATAATAATTGGGCCCGACACCTCTGCGAAACGAACACTTGCTGTATTTAGGGCGGAGAATGCCATTCAGTATTAAATGGGTTAAACATGATGAGACATAGAATTAGACCGGGGTGGACCCATATTAGCATGTATCTCAAGCCAGTCTCACAAGGGTCTTCGAATTATTTTCGTTTTGTACAAAGTGTACAGAAGGCTCATGCGGTCAGCGAACATTTAACAATGGGCTTTTATATCCTTGTGGACTACAGTTTCTAGGCACCCCTAGCCTAGAAAATAGATAAACTGTAAGGTTTTAGTTTTGTTGTGTGTTATGTGATTCTTTAGAACATTCAAGCGTCATAACAGCTACTGAGGGTTTGGGAGAGATTTGTGGCTGCTGTTAAAAGTTTCGCTGTGTTTCATCACAGTTTAGATTTAATTTTCTATTCTTTGGGGTTATGTATCCCAATGTCAGTTTGTTCAGCCTGCATGAAGGGTTTCTAACTCATTAGTGCAACATCCCCGAGAACATAAATCAAACAAATACAGACATGAAACAACGATGAAGACTCGACAGTATGGAATAACTGAAAAAAAGAAGTAGAGGCAATGATCAGGAATCGATACACTTAACACTTAACCCACAGCTCCTATCAAAGACACCAAAGGGTAAAAAATCAAAATAAAAAAAAAAAAAAAAAAAAAAAAAAAAACGAAGCAACTGACCCCAACGGAAACACCAACAGCGGAAAGCCAAAATGACAGTTACTGTCCCACAAAATGGCCAAAAGGCTATCCAAAATAAAATAATATAAGCGAGACAAACCATAACAAAAATAAGCCGCGACAGAAGAGCCGCCTTGGAACAGTCAGCGGAAACGATTTCCACTGGAGTGTGTGTGTGTGTGGGGGGGGGGGGGGGGGGTGGGGGGGGCTTAAATCGGTTTTACGTGGCCACAATCCTCGCCCTTACTTCCGTCGCGATTAAAACAAATAATTTGTTCAGTCCGCATGAAGGCCTCCTAACTCATCAGTGCAACATCTCCGTGAACACAAAAATCAAACAACCACACAGATGAAACAACGGTGGGACTCGCCAACAAGAAACAACAGAAATGTTGGAGCAAAAGGAAACCAACACCTAGACTCCGATGGGCCCGAACAGAGACAGAGCATCAGGTACCAACTAACATAAGCCTTTACGTTGGAACCGTCATAGAATCTGAGGCCTGACTCACCGGCGTGCAATTAAAGAGAGAAGCAAAGTTGTCAACCGTGATTGGGTTAACTACCATGCATGCAGTCTGTCGTATAACATTTATGTTGTACCAAATCTTTTATATTAGGCCCCCGCCCATAGAGGCTTGAAGAAATATATGGGCTGCATGATGCTTCCACGGAGTGCTGAATCCGGCCCGCACACTAGTACTGGTAAACCGCTTAGAGGATCTAAGCCTGTCCAGGATCCGCGGTGCGAGGCGGACCGTCCATGATAATAAACCCTATTGGTTTCATTGGGCGACAGGGATTGAGAAGTCATTTCATTTCAATGTCGGGTAAAAGTCACCATACAATTCGAGTTCCGATAGACCTTGTTGCAGAAGAGATTTAAGTCCAGTATTGAATTTGGGATTAAATCAGAATGACGTCTCTAAATTTTTGAAAAAAGCTTTGCGTAGTTTATGGAACCGATAACCCTGATTAAGAAGTTTAGCCGTTGACAATTTATTACGAGTGTTGAAGTCAATTACATGACTACATACTCTGCAAATCGAATTAATTGTGAAAAATAAACGCCATAGGATGGCGCTCGTGGAACATTACCATCCAAAAAAGGAAAGTTTACAATCTCAAAATCAAAATCATCGCGTTTATCATAAATTTTGCAAGAAACAAACCCATCCACAATAGATAGATGAAAATCCAAAAACTGGGCCTCGGTATCAGACGAATTTGCTTTATTTAACTGAAGTTCTGGGGGGGGGGGGGGAGGGGGGAAATTTGACTGATCAAACCATCGAAATAGGTATTGTCAATATTTAATAAATCATCCAAATATCTAGAAGTGGAGCTAAAAGCTTCAATGATTTCAGACTGGTTATCAGCAGAAAGGGACATCATGTAGTCTCTCTCATAACAAAACAAAAACAGATCAGTCACCAGTGGTGCGCAATTAGTACCAATCGGAATACCCACAACTTGTCTAAATAAGTGACTGTCAATTATATTATTAAATCATGGACGCCACTCTATGCTTTAATTTTTTAGATTCATTACCCGTTTCTGTTTTACGTCTTCTGGACACCGAGGCGAATAAATTCTACGATAGTTCTAATCAGTTATATGATGCGGCTCTCTTAACTAGAGGCTATACACAGCATACCCTCCGTCCTTACATTGATTCTGAAATTAATCATAAACGCCATTTCTTCAAAATATCCTTCATCAATAAGGGTATGGATTTTATAGATTTGCCCAGTATCTTCCGTGAGAGCTCGGTGTTTTCTCCCATTCCTGCTTATTTTACAAAATACTGAAACACCTATAATTTGCTATTAATATAACAAACCTGTTAGATCTCTATCATTTTTAATTTCAATTAACTTGTTTCAGATCTTGATATTGATACTAATACTCCTGATTCATGTGGTTGTAAAAACTCAGTGTATTGCTATCCTGCTGCTGGTCACGTAATTACTGGCAATTTGAAAATTATTCCTGATTCTAGGATAAGGAATATAATTTCTAAAGGACCGAAATATCGGTTTCCTTCTAAAATTGATTTCAGTAAATGTAGAGATGAAATCGCTGCTTCCTTGAATGAATTCGGTAATCGATGGTGTAAGCGAGAGTATGTTGAGCATAAAGCCCTTAAGGACTTGAAACTTAACATTTTAAAGTAGAAGGAAAACAAAGATCAGGAATTGATACAATTAACCTACTCCACCCATAAAAGACACCAAAGGGAAAGAAATACTAACATTAAGCGACCAGACCATAATGGAAACCTAAACAAAGGAAGGCCATAAGGACAGTTACTTTCCCACAAAATGGCCATATGGCCATCCAAAACCAAAAGACACAAGTGATACACACAGTAAGTAACAAACAACAACATAAATAAATCGCCACAGAAGAGTCGCCTTGGAACGGTCAGTGGAAGATTTCCACTGGGGGGCTAATATCGATTTTACGTGGCCACAATCCTCGCCCTTACTTCCGCCGCGATTTAGACAAATAATTTGTTCAGTCCGCATGAAGGCCTCCTAACTCATCAGTGCAACATCTCCGTGAACACAAAAATCAAAGAACCACAGAGGTGAGACAACGGTGAGGACTCGACAGCAAGAAACCACTGAAATGCTGGAGCAAAAGAAAACCAACAGTTAGACTCCGATGAGCCCGACCAGAGACAGAGCATCAGGCACCAACCAACATTATCTCTCTAATTTTCAATAAGCCTTTACGTTGGAGCCGTCATAGAATCTGAGGCCTGACCCACCAGCGTGCAATTAAAGAGGGAAGCAAAGTTGCCAACCGTGATTGGGTTAACTACCATGCATGCAGTCTGTCGTATTATATCCATGTTGTACCCAATCTTTTTATATCGAAGAATGATTTTACGAAATTGGGTGCTGAAGTCATTGCGGTTATATATTTTTCTGAATTTATACACTAAGTCACCATAAAAGTCGGGTTCCGATAGACCTTGTTGCAGAAGAGATTTAAGTCCAATATTGAATTTTGAAATTAAATCAGAATGGCGTCTATAAAATTTTGAAAAGGCGTGAATATTCTGAGAAATCAGAAATAAATTGTTGGTTTAGACTCTTATTCTAGACAGGTTTTTAATTATTTGGACCCCATTTTGATTTATATCAGTCTTTGAATCGACTGCCTATTCGAAATTCGCAAAATTGCAGGATGTTTCCTCTGGCTTTCTTTGCCGGCTCATTACAGGGTCACTGATGAGGCTTTATTAGCCGAAACTACGTAGTATGACCCATCTTCTTTCTTATGAATGTTTTCATTGCTCTTAAAGGAACTCATTTTTGATTTTTATTTGCGTAGTTTATGGTACCGATAACCCTGATTAAGGAGTTTAGCCGTTAATAATTTATTACGAGTGTTGAAGTCAGTTACATGACTACACACTCTAGCAAATCGAATTAATTGCGAAATATAAACGCCACAGGATGGCGCACGAGGAACATCACCATCCAAAAAAGGAAAATTTATAATCTCAAAATCAAAGTCATCGCGTTTATCATAAATTTTGCACGAAACAAATCCATCTACAATAGATAGATGTAAATCCTAAAACGGGGCCTCGGTATCAGAAGAATTTGCTTTATTTAACTGAAGTTCTAGGGGGTAAATCTGACTGATCAAACCATCAAAATAGGTATTATCAATATTTAATGATTCATCTAAATATCTAGAAGTAGAGCTAAAAGCTTCAATAATTTCAGATTGGTTATCAATGGAAAGCGACAAAATGAAGTCTCTTTCATAACAATACAAGAACAGATCAGCCACAAGAGGTGCGCAATTAGTACCCATCGGAATACCCACAATTTGTCTAAATAACTTAGTACCGAATCTAATATAAATATTGTCAAGTAGAAAGGTGAGGGCATCACACACTTTCTCCCCAGTTTCACAGTTAAAACTTGTGAATTAACGCATTTCTTTCTATTCTCAAAATACTAACTTATTACCTCCTAAGCCTAAGACGTATTTACGTCATCTTAAACTAGGTATTCAAGAATTTCATAAGAAGTTTGTTTTGGTCCCTGTTTTGTGGCTGATCTATTTTTGTATTGTTATGAAAGAGACTTCATGTTGTCACTTTCCATTGATAACCAATCTGAGATTATTGAAGCTTTTAGCTCCACTTCTAGATATTTAGATGATTTATTAAATATTGATAATACCTATTTCGATTGTTTGATCAGTCAGATTTACTCCCCAGAACTGCAGTTAAATAAAGCAAATTCTTCTGATACCGAGGCCCCGTTTTTGGATTTACATCTATCTATTGTAGATGGATTTGTTTCGTGCAAAATTTATGATTCAATTCTAATTCAAGGTAATGTTGGTTGGTGCCTGATGTTTTTAGCAAAATATAAGAAAGATCATGCGCATGTAAATCGATCTTTTTATATTAAATCGTGTTTACAGGGGTGTTCATTACACGGATTGGTAATCTGATGCATGCTAAAGACGTGAAAATGCGTCTTCTGGTTCCGTACCAAAAACACCGACAGGTTTATGACATTAACGTCAAAACTGAACACCAAGTAACGGTTGTCAGTTGGCAGGAACTTACACGGAATTCTGTATGTACCTTACCTTCATACACTGGTATGTGCGACATGCTGATGCTTAAAAATAAGTTTCTTAATATATTATGTTTCTGTGATACCATTCCTATACACTTAAATCTTGTTTTTATGGTACAAGAAAGCGATCTAAAAATTTTAGAATATTCCGTATTTCATTTAACAAGTTAGTCGATGTTTCTGGTTGTAACAGGAACTACGTTTAACAAAATGACTCTGATAATGCCGCTGTCGTTGTATTATCAGAGTCATTTTGTTAAACGTTTGCCGCGTGTTTTGGCAATAACTTTTCAATTTTTGTTTTTCGAACAAAGTTGCATAGGAGAAATTCAGCCAAGTTTTCGAAACCGTTTCATACATCAAAGTTATCTGAGTGCGATCTGTAAGGTGTGAGATGGAGACATTTATAATTTCAATTAGTTTGTTTTTATAAGGCCCTTGATGAATTGTCATCTGTTCAGTGCTTGACAGTATTGGCCATTCAAACAGCCTCCATACTGACAGTGTGCACTTCCACGAGTGAAATGGAAATTCACACTAACTGGTGTAGTATCTGTACGACTTTGACATTATAGATCAATGATGTATGATCTATTTTGTGTTTACTACGGGTGTGTTGACTACTGTTTTGTACAACGTCCGTTCAGTTAGGTGCTGCCTTGGCTGCACGAGCTTTATTCATATATATATTTAGGGACTTTAAAAACGCACCACTGTATACCATGTAATTTCACACAAGATAAACAATTCCGATTAAGTTTGAGCACTCATATTGGTTTTCATGGTTGGGTCTGCAAATTTTTTACAGTGTATGTGCAGCCATGCATGAATATTTCGAGATTAATGCAAGTTTGTTATTTTATTTTTTTTTTTTGTTGGGGGGGGGGGATGCTTCTGAATAAAAGCACACTGTAAAGACTATGCAGAAATGACAAACTAGAAGTGAAGGCAATGACCAGGAATCTATGCAGTTAACCCAAACCTCCCCTTGGAGACACTACAGAGAGAGAAAAATCGAACACGAAACAACCAAACCCTGATGGAAACATTACTAGCGGAAAGCCAAAAGGACAGTTATTTCCAACAAAATGGTCAAATGGCGTTCCAACAGAAACATATACAAGCGATACACACATTCAAAGACGAACTTTAACACAAATAAACAACGACAGAAGAACCGCCTTGGAACTCAGTAAAAGGAATTATGAGCACCATTTGCAAATGCACTACAATACGAAAGCAGATTCTAATGCACTTCCGTATGTATCGCGACGTCTGATTGGACAACGTCAAAAATTTGCGACAGTATATTCTGCGGTATACTGTCGGAAAACCCGACGTCATCGTGTAACGTCGCTTTTCGTTGGCTGACATTTGGTTCACAGCTCACAGCGCTAGCCGTTTTGTGCAAAATAGTACAGTTTTAACAAAACAACCGTATAAGTGCATTAGAGTAGGGATAACTTTATTGCAAAACTGTGATTTGGGGAGGTTAATCGTCGGTTTTACGATCGCAAATTCCGTTTTACGGCTCCGCTAACGCGTCGCCGTAAAACGGAATTTTCGACCTTAAAAAACCTCCGATTTACCTCCCCAAATCACAATTTTGAATACAGTTATCCCCGTAACAATGTGAGCAGCTTTTGCATTTACCCAAGAAAATGAATGCGAAAGGTGGGTGTTTGTCAGATTAGACATGGTTTTACAATGCAGGTTGGAAATAATTTGTTTAGGAATCTCATCTGGATTTTCTCACGGAATAATGTACTGTTTATTTAAATTTTCTTGAAATATTTACATAAGAGCGAGATTAAGGAAGTTTTCACGGAATCTTTTGCACTTCAAAACATCACTGCACCTATACATTTGTTGAATGACTCAGGATTAATGCTGTATGATAAAAAAAAATAGTTATCATAGTAGATCAAGGAAAGCTATTATCATGGAACACAATGACTTTTGGTCAACGACGGCACAGACGGACTTAATAACATTGAGGCACACATACGCTCAGTAGCCATCAGGAAAACACGCCTATACAATGTTGAACTCCGTAAATATGTTCTATAAAAGGGTTATCCTTTGGAAGCAAGGAATACACCACAGAACTGAAAAATTTGGAGTGTGCATGTTTTCTGGGCCAGACTAGCTAGTTTCGGCCAATAAGGCCTCATCAGTGACCCTCAGATATTTTCAAAATTCCACAATGGAATCAATGATCCCAAAGGACAAGAAAATATAATCTACACTATGTAAACCCTACTTTTGTATAATAAAATTGTTTGGCGGTTCTTCTGTCGCGGTTTCTTTTTGTTATGGTTTGTCTTTGAGTGTGTGTATCCTTATATTATTTTGTTCTGGGTAGCCAATTAACCATTTTGTGGGAAAGTAACTGTCCTTTTGGCTTTCCGCTATTGATATTTTCATTAGGGTCTAGTTATTTCATGTTTGAGATTTTTTTCCTTTGGTGTCTCCGACGGGAGCTGTGGGTAAATTGTATCGATTCCTGATCATTGCCTTCACTTCGTTTTAACAGGGGTATGCTCAAAAACATAAATTGTTGGTACTGGTGAGATCCGCCTCGCCGAGCTGGTTCTTACGAGTTCCACCATCTATGCTTTGAACAGAAAGTTTAAAAAAAAATCAGATTTTTTATCTGAAAAGTTTCATTTTTTGGTGATTAAACTTTCAATATATTTTGATAGGCGTGTTTTCGTATAAATGAAACACAAGCATTAACCCATATATGCCTAGTGGCCCTTTTTTAGGACGTTGGCAAACAATGTAGACCCAGATCAGACGCCGCATAACGCGGCGTCTGATCTGGGTCTACACTGTTTGCTCAAAGAACATACATTTTTGTACAACTTACATTAAACAAAACAAATCTGACACCCCTATAATTGAAAATGGACAACTCCAAATTTATAAGATGGAAGATTCCATTGTCATATATGGGTTAAACGAACAAACATCACAAAATCAAATGGCAAGAAACTGCAAAGGAAAAACCGGTCTGAGACATAAAATCACAGTGGGTCTAATGCTACGAATGCAACGCGAAGTCTGATTAAATAATGTCTGACTGGTATTTGTTTTTTTTATGGCAACCGGGCGCCAAGAGCACTTAGGGGCTACCCCCAGTTCGCCGACTGGGATTAGTTGTTGGTACTGCTCTTTTCCCTAGGCTGCCAATGTTCTGACTCCTGTCAATTTGACAGTTATCAGCTAGCCGTTCGGGGTTACATAATGCCAGATATACGCGACAGTATATATTGCGATATATAGACCGGAAACCAGACGTAATCACGAAAAGTCACTTTTTTCATTGGCTGGTATCCGGTTTTCTGCAACTGATAGCTCTTACTGATTTTGACAATTAACCTTACACATAAAAAAAAACTGCATTAGAATGGGGATATTCAAATTGAAAATTGTCATTTGGGGAGGTAAATTGGTTGATTTATCACGAAAAAACGCCTATATCATTTTGACCCCCTTAAACCCCACTTTTATATAGTAAAACTGGGGTTTACAGGGTAAACAGTATTTCCCTTATATCTGCTTAAAAGCATAGGTTGTGGGGACTCGATAGAACCGCCTCGTCGAGGCGGTTCTATCGAGACCCCACAATCTATGTTTTGAGCAGAAATGAGAAAAAAGGATCACAATTTTTCATCTTAAATTTCCATTTTTGGGCTGAAAAATTGACAATGTATTTGGATAGGTGTGTTTCCGTAATGTACGAGATTACGGTTATTCTATAAACATTGAGATAGCGCACCCGTGCGACACAGTGCATTTTTTTTCATATCTCCAAAATGGCTACTTTTCTGACGAAAATCCGTGATTTTTGCTCTTTTTTATACTGCAAACATAGTTGTGGGTGCTCGTTAAACCGCCTCATGGAGGCGGTTCTAACGAGTACCCACAATATATGTCTTCGAGCAGAAATAAAAAATAATGTACACCACGGTAACCCCAGTTTTCTCTATATAAATGGGGTTTAGGGATTTCTCATTTCATAAACTTGGTCACGTGATGTTTGACATATTCTACGGTTGAATTACCTTACAAATACAAAAAACAACAACAACAACAAAAAAAAAACACACACACACACACAAAAAAAAAAACAACAACAGTGCATTAGAATGGGGATAGTCGCATTGAAAATTGTCATTTGGAGAGACCAATCGGTGGATTTACGAGATTACAGTTATTCCCGTAATAAATAAATATTCCTATGCTGATCAAATATGCCAACTTCTGTGTACAACATTATTACCGATGTCCAATGCTTAACATACGAGTATTTTCAAACCGATGGGACATCGATAACAATCTGTAATTTAACTACACAAAACTAACGCTGGCCGCCACCGCTGGATAAATATAGATAACTTAATACGCACACTAATATTTGTAAAGGAAAGTGTGTGCAACCTTTGCTAATGCACAGGCTGATCACATTATGTTCTGCGAAAATAAAGGCGTATCGGATATTGTATTTAGTAGAAATCTAGATGAAAGGGAAAACAATGTGATGCATAACGAATTCGTTAAGCTTATTATGCTTTTGTTAACCGGACGCTGTTCAATGAACAGCCCTAATTACATGCAAAAAGCCACGTGTTAGCTAAAAGTGTAGGATATATGTCCCTGTTGGCATCATAACAATAAAGCGGCTCTAACAAGCACTCGTCTATATGTTTGAAGCAGAAGTACTTAACATACAAAGAGTTTTCACGAGAAATGTTTTTAAATTACATTTAATTATTCAAATGAAGTGCGACTTGAAAACTTTAATGTATTCTTGAATTGATGGCGGGGAATGTGCAATAGCTATTGCAACGTCTAACATGCAACTGACACATATATACTTAGCAAATTAATTTCATATGAACGCGTTCACAACGAAACGCGAATACCTCACGAAAATACGCCTATATCATTTTGACGCACTTGTACCCCATTTTTATATAGTAAAACTTACAGCAGCTGGTGTTGTGCCGTGTGGCGGCCGTAAAACGTCTCGCCGTATATCATCATAGCACAGATATTTGGGATCATTGAGTTCATTTTGAACCATTTTGAAAATAGAGTTCTGCTTAAGCCGGCGCTAGAAGGCGTGGCCGTGATGCACATTTCAGTACTGGTTATGAAAAGACTCAATAAAACCGCGTCTGCTATTTTCATTTATTTAGTGTATTCTTTGCTTCCGAACGATTTAACTATTCAGAACTTATTTACAGGACAAACCTTATTTTTTTCTTATTTCTGCTGTAAAATATAGATTGTAGGCACTCCTTAGAACCTTCTCGGTGAGGCGGTTCTAATAATTACCGCGATTTATATTTTGAACAGCAATATAAGAAAAATGTCAAAATTTTTCATCATAAATGTTGCGTTTTCTTTTTCGGCGTTAAACTTTAAAATGCATCTGTACAGACGTGTTTTCGTGATGGCGAATAGGAAAATCGGATAGATCCTGATTATTTAATACCTTCGTGGTCTGATGCTTAAGAATGCTGACACTTACTCATTAGGTCTATCGCCGAAGAGGGTTCGAGTTTCCCTCCTGTCAGACATAATACTCCGTTCTGTAACGGTAGGTCATGTTACTTTTTGTCCAGATACCCCTTTTAATGCCCATCTCTAACTAACGACCGGTTTTGGTACAACTGGGGTAATGGCCAAAAATAACCGACCCAGTATATGAAGTAAAATAATCTTGAAAGGGCCCTGAAGACATACAAAATGTGTTCTATAAACAGATAATCCTTTCGAAGAAAGGAATGCAATACAAAACTGAAAACCAGCGGAATCCGTTCCACTGACGGTTCCAAGGCGGTTCTTCTGTCGCGATTTATTTTTCATCACGTGAACAAGTCCGTGAAATAAAGACCCCCCTAAACCCCACTTTATATAGAGAAAACTGGGGTTTACGGAGGTAAACATTATTTTCCTTATTTCTGCTCCAAGACATAGGTTGTGGGTACTCGTTAGAACCGCCTCAATGAGGTGGTTCTAACGAGCACCCAAAACCTATGTTTGGAGCAGAAATAAAGAAAATATCACAAATTTTCATCAGAAAAAATATCTTTCTTTGAGGTTTGAAAAATGCACCATATCACCCGGATGTGTTATTGTAATGTGTTTTGATTTGGCTTTTAGTGTGTGTATCGTTTATATTATTTTGTTTGGGATAGCCAATTGGCCATTTTGTGGGAAAGAAACTGTCCTTTTGGCTTTCCGCTATTGATGTTTCAGTTAGGGTCTAGTTATTTCAAGTTTGTGTTTCTATCCCTTTGGTGTCATTGATTGGAGCTTTGAGTAAATTGTATCGATTCATGACCATTGGCTTCACTTCTATTTTACATTCACACGCGCTAAAGCTTACTATTGAAGTTAAATAAATATTAAAATGGGCGTAAAGTCAAAATGAATTCAAAATTATTTTATGCGCAATAATGTCTGTTTACATTAATTAGCGCTAAAGGAAACTGTTATAAGGTGGCACAGACATAAAACTAACATGTATTTTAAGATGTTGCTAACCTTAATGTTCTTTAATACTACTGATATAAGAGATCTCTATTATACAACCACTATTTGTATCATAAAAACAACTTAATTTTATAATTTTATAGCGACCTGGAGTGTAACGATCTGTATCACGTAATGAAAATTGAAATTGGGAAAAACTGGTTTCTATAAAAAGACACATATCATTTGAAACTTAGATAAGGCGAGAGAGATGTTAATCATTCTATGTATGATATTGGCTTTTAATATCGTTTTCTCTGTACCACCAATTGGTGGGAGTTTGGACGGTATGAAGCAGAGTTGGATAAGGACCTGTTGTGCTTGCAGCAGATGTGTGCGGCTATATAATTTTGACCCCCTCAAACCCCACTTTTATACAGAAAACTGGGATTTACAGGGTTGAACCTCATTAATGAGGCGGCGCAAACGAGTACCCACGATCTGTATTTTAGAGCAGAAATAAGAAAAATATCACAAATTTTCATCTTAAAAGTTTCGTACTTTTTTCGGCGGTAAAATAGAAGTGAAGGCAATGATCAGGAATCGATACAATTAACCCACAGCTCCCATCAGAGACAACAAAGGGAAAGAAACACAAACATGAGACAACAAGACCCTAATGGAAACATCAATAGCGGAAATCCAAAAAGGAACACTACCTACTACATTCCGCAGACAGAAAAGTCCCTTAGGTGAAGGATATGATAAATCCGGTTCGATTATTTCTTTGCTGTGGACAAAACGGTTTAAGTCCAAATGAGTTTGCTCATAACTGTATCTCCTTGGTTTACACTGCTGCTTCGCGTTGTGAGTTTTACTGAATCAGCAATTGGTGAATCTTAATTCACAAAGAGAGGAGATCACTTTGGAAACTCAGTTGTGCGATAACAGGTTATTCAAAGTTTGTAAATCGATTTCACGTGGCCACAATCCTCGTCCTGACTTATGTCCAGGCTTAGTCAAATAATTTGTTCACTCAGCATGAAGGCTTCCTAATTCATAAGTGCTACATCTCCGAGAACAAATACATGTATATCAAACAATTACAGAGATGCAACAACGTCTCGGACTCGACAGCATGAAATAACTGAAATGCTGGAGCAAGTAAAAAAAAAACAAAAAAAAAAAAAAACAAAAAAAAAAAAAACAAAAAAAAAAACAAAAAAAAAAAAAACAGTTAGACTCCGGTGGACCCGACAAGACATAAGGTACAAACCAACATTAACTCAAATTAAATTTTACGTAAGCCTTAGCCATTAGCTGAAGAGAGAGCTATAGTAGATGAACATATTTGTCATTCAGCCACCAAGTTTGCTGTGCATGTTACAGAAGGCCAAGACAAGCTTCCTACGCTATACTGGTTACCAAAACTTCATAAAGGACCTTACAAAGCACGGTTTACTGCAAATTCTAGCTCTTGCACTACCACTGAACTTTCTAAATTATTAACTTCCTGTCTTACTGCTATTAAAACGCATGTGATTAAATATTGTGATAAAGTCTTTGAAAGATCAAGAAGAATTCTATTTTGGTCTATTAAAAATTCGAATGAGGTTTTAAATAAATTGAAATCGGCATAAGTTTAATTTGTAGGTCCAACGTGGTCTTCGTACCTTTATAGCGGTACAAAGTAGATAACATTGGTATCAAAATAAACATGGGCATCTTATATCCATAATGAGACCTATTATCCTTTTCTAAACCATGTACGTTTTGCACCAGGGCAACTAAAATACAACTAGGGTCAGTCACATTTTGATCTATCTGGATCGCGATATATTTTAGCCGTTTTTGACTTCGTTCACTGTGCCGCAGATACGGAGAGTGAAACCCCGGCTTCAGTTATGAGGAGTAATCATTTGAATGTCATAAAATTGCTTTCTTACCAACATACATTGCAAACTCATATCATAAAACTGTGATTTCCAGACTTCATTAGAACGACAGCCATTTTCACGCACTTGGTGACTTGTTTACATAAAGCGCCTCAATGACGTGGAATGACGTGCCAAAATTAAAGCGACCTATGCTAAAGGCGCGAAAATTAAGGGACGTAACTACGTAAAACGATGTTTTTTGTTTGTCATTCTATTCTAGAGACGACTGTAAAATCTTCTGAATGCGCGAGATAAGAGCATCCAAATTATTTCCGTCACTTATTATAGTAAGTTGTTATTAGCTTCCGATGAATACAGATTTTTTTACCTCAGCAGGATTGTCAGGATCGACTGGTTTTTGGTCGATTGTAAGAAGGACGGCGGTGTATCATTTTGAGAATGCTTACAGTAACTTACTCATTTGCATACCGCATGCTTAAAATATATATAGCCAAGAAATTCCACAAACGTTCATTTTTCTGTTTAATATTTTGTATTTTTTTATTTTTCAAACATTACCTTAGGAGTTATTCTTTAGTTGCATCTTACATCTTTATTTTAATAAATAACCAATGGTAAATCAAGAGGAAGACAACCAACAAATAAGAGGCTCCATTAGGGGTATTTGGATACTGTTTGGAGTGTGTAAAAATATTACTACATGCGATTTATTCCGTTAATGCTCTCTAATGGACCTATGTCTATAAAGTGACAAAAATGCGGCCTCAAATGCAAAAATGTCCAATTTAGCCCAGGCTGAAAGAATGATAGAATAACAGCTGGCTGGAAGACTGGTCTCATCTCTGAATAGGGATGAAACCACATTATTTAGGAAAATGATAAATTCATGGCAAATCAAAAAAGTGTGGTCTCACTCCTATATAGAGAAGAAAATCTGGTCTCACCCCAAATAACATACTTAAAGTCTGGGCTGAAGGAATGTGGTCTCATCTCTATATAGGGATGAGACCATATTATTAAGGAAAATGATAAATTCATGGCAATTCTAAAAAATGTGGTCTCACTTCTATATAGAGAAGAAAATGTGGTCTCACCTTAAATCACATACTAAAATCCTGGGCTGAAGGAATGTGGTCTCATCTCTTTATAGGGATGAGACCACATTATTTAGGAAAATGTTAAATTCATGGCAAATCTAAAAAATGTGGTCTCACTCCCTATATAGAACAGAAAATGTGGTCTCACCCTAAATAACATACAAAAAGCCTGGGCTGGGACGAGACCACAATATATAGGAAAATGAAAAATTCACGGAGAAGAAAAAAGCCTGTGCTGAAGGATTGTGGTCTTAATAATTTGGTCACCCATTAAAAAAACTTAAGTTGATCCCTATTATTATTAGGCACGCTACACACACGGAGTGAATCTAATTTTGATAATGATTAGGGCCCAATTATTTTGTATGTTAATTAGGATATAACTGCGCATCCCTCTAAAATGAATCTAGAAATCCCATTGGTGGAAGCTTAAAATCTTGTTGTGCTTTAGAATGCCTACAGCACCCTTAAAAAATTTACGAATGAATGGTAACGTCTCTTTGATCCAAGTTAGTGGACGCTTGCATGTTCGTCACGCCCAGAGAGCTAAATTTTGCATTAGATTGTAAAATGTAGACATTTTTAAGAATTTACCGTCATCATCAGATGAACAGTATCTCTAGTTATGTATTTGGTAAATAAGATAAATGGGAAATCACAATGAAATATAGTTGCCAAGTCATGCAAATTAGAGAAAAACAGTTGCTACCCCCTTGCACAAGAAAGCAAAATGGCGGAGCAGAAGCGGAAAAATTTCCATACCCTACCTCAGTTCATCCGATCCTAGCCAACCATCCTTCGGCCTAGGCTATCATTTTCTTTGTGATATTAGAGATGAGATATTGAAGTTTGTTTTAAGGACTTATGTGGTGTGATTCACCTTCTTATAAGGCAGGGGGCCACATTGGACCTACAAATTAAACTTTTACCTTGAAATCCAGACGCTTTCGTGCTTCAAGTCTGTCTACTCACAATTTTTCCACTATTTACACTACACTTCCTCATAATCTTATCAAAGAAAAACTTATGGTCGGGCTCATCGGAGTCTAAATGTTGGTTTTCTTTTGCTCCAGCATTTCAGTGGTTTCTTGCTGTCGAGTCCTCACCGTTGTCTCACCTCTGTGGTTCTTTGATTTTTGTGTTCACGGAGATGTTGCACTGATGAGTTAGGAGGCCTTCATGCGGACTGAACAAATTATTTGTCTAAATCGCGACGGAAGTAAGGGCGAGGATTGTGGCCACGTAAAATCGATTTAAGCCCCCCAGTGGAAATCTTCCACTGACCGTTCCAAGGCGGCTCTTCTCTGGCGATTTATTTATGTTGTTGTTTGTTACTTACTGTGTGTATCACTTGTGTCTTTTGGTTTTGGATGGCCATATGGCCATTTTGTGGGAAAGTAACTGTCCTTATGGCCTTCCTTTGTTTAGGTTTCCATTATGGTCTGGTCGCTTAATGTTTGTATTTCTTTCCCTTTGGTGTCTTTTATGGGTGGAGTAAGTTAATTGTATCAATTCCTGATCTTTGTTTTACTTTTACTTTTAATGATTTAATTGAATGGGCTTTTCACAGAGAAGATTCTCTCTACCTTGCATGTAATGTCAGAAGTGCATTTTTCACCTCTAAAGAGCATAAGAATTATACACGTTGGTCATGTCAGAAAGTGTGTGATGCTCTCACCTTTCCACTTGACAATATTTATATTAGATTCCGTGCTAAGTTATTTAGACAAATTGTGGGTATTCCGATGGGTACGAATTGCGCACCCCTTGTGGCTGATCTGTTCTTGTATTGTTATGAAAGAGACTTCATGTTGTCACTTTCCATTGATAACCAATCTGAAATTATTGACGCTTTTAGTTCTACTTCTAGATATTTAGATGATTTATTGAATATTGACAATACTTACTTTGATGGTTTGATCAGTCAGATTTATCCCCTAGAACTTCAGTTGCACAAGTCAAATTCCTCTGATACCGAGGCCCCCTTTTTGGATTTATATTTATCTATTGTAGATGGATTTGTTTCTTGCAAAATTTATGATAAACGTGATGATTTTGATTTCGAGATTGTAAACTTTCATTTTTTGGACGGTGATGTTCCTCGTGCGACATCGGACGGGGTTTATATTTCGCAGTTAATTCGATTCGCTAGAGTGTTTAGTCATGTATCCGACTTCAACACTCGTAATAAATTATTAACCGCTAAACTTCTTAATCAGGGGTATCGGTATCATAAACTACGTAAAGCCTTTTCTAAGTTTTATAGACGTCATTCTGATTTGGTTTCAAAATTCAATGTTGGACTTAAAACACTTCTGCAACATGGCCTATCGGAACCCGAATTTTATGGTGACTTAGTATATAAATTTAGAAAAATACATGCCTGTAATGACTTTAGTACCCAATTTCGTAAAATCGTTCGTCGATATATAAAGATTGGGTACAACATAAATGTTATTAAACAGACTGCATGCATGGTTGTTAACCCAATCACGGTTGGCAACTTTGCTTCCCTCTTTGATTGCACACCGGTGCGGACTGAACAAATTATTTGTCTAAATCGCGACGGAAGTAAGGGCGAGGATTGTGGCCACGTAAAATCGATTTAAGCCCCCCAGTGGAAATCTTCAACTGACCGTTCCAAGGCGGCTCTTCTGTGGCGATTTATTTATGTTGTTGTTTGTTACTTACTGTGTGTATCACTTGTGACTTTTGGTTTTGGATGACCATATGGCCATTTTGTGGGAAAGTAACTGTCCTTATGGCCTTCCTTTGTTTAGGTTTCCATTATGGTCTGGTCGCTTAATGTTTGTATTTCTTTCCCTTTGGTGTCTTTTATGGGTGGAGTAAGTTAATTGTATCAATTCCTGATCCTTGTTTTACTTCTACTTTTTAAGATTTTATGACGGTTCCAGCGTAAAAACATAAATGGAATTTTATTTTATTTTAGTATTCTTTATGTTGGTTGGCGCATGATGCTCCGTCTTTGGTCGGGCCCTTTGGAGTCTAATTGTTGGTTTTCTTTTGCTCCAGCAATTCTGTTGTTGTATGCTGTCGAGTCCTCAACCTTGTTTCATCTCTGTAGTTTTTTTTATTTGTATGTTCTCGGAGATGTTACACTGATGAGTTAGGAAGCCTTCATGTGGACTAAACAAAATTATTGTATACCGCGACAGAGGTAAGGGCGAGGATTAGGGCCATGTAAAATCGATTTAAGCCCCCCAGTGGAATTATTTCCACTGACCGTTCCAAGGCGGTTCTTCTGTGGCGGTTTATTTATGTTGTTGTTTGTTACTTACTGTGCGTATCACTTGTGTCTTTTTATTTTGGATGGCCATTTGGCCATTTTGTGGGAAAGTAACTGTCCTTATGGCCTTCCTTTGTTTAGGTTTCCATTATGGTCTGGTCGCTTCATGTTTGTGTTTCTTTCCCTTTGGTGTCTTTGATGGGTGGAGTAAGTTAATTGTATCGATTCCTGATCTTTGTTTTACTTCTACTTTACGATGGAACTGTCATAGAATCTGAGGTCTGCCCGCCGGCGTGCAATTAAAGAGGGAAGCAAAGTTGTCAACAATGATTGGGTTAACCACCATGCATGCAGTCTGTCGTATACATTTATGTTGGTCCCAGTCTTTCTGTTTGTTTGTTTGTATTGGAGTTTAACGGCCCAGTCAACACGTTTGAGGTCATTTTTGAGCCGGTCAGTTTACCTGTCAACACTTGTCCTGGGCAGGTTTATACATTAGCGGTTAACCAGTACAGCGCACATTCTTTCACCAGAAACTGACAACAGCCCATCTTATTTCAGCGGAAGGGAGAAAGATTTCATGATCAGGCAGGTGTCGAACCCGCGTCCTTCTGATCACCAGTCAGACGCGCATCCGACTGACCTACCGAGGCCGGTCCCAGTCTTTTTATATCGAATAATGATGCTTAAGTCATTGCAATTACATATTTTTCTGAATTTATATACTCAGTCACCATGATATTCTGGTTCCGATAGACCTTGTTGCAGAAGAGATTTAAGTGCAACATTGTATTTTGAAATTTAATCGGAAGGACGTCTATAAAATTTTGAAACAGGCTTTGCGTAATTTATGATACCGATAACCCTGATTAAGAATTCGGCAGTTAAAAAATTATTACGAGTGTCGAAAAAAAAGTAAAAAAAAAAGAAACATACACAAAACAAGTAAAAAAAATACGAGTGTTTAAGAAATGGAACATTCACCCCCCTCTTCCCCACACGTGGTGATCAGACCATTAGAAAACAACAAACAACAACTCACACCAAATTCGCAGACATACACCAAAAAATAACAGCAAAAGCCCAACAACAAAACTACGCCCACCTAATTAACCATTATCGTGTAGAACGTTGTGGCCGTATCGGATGAAGATACCAAACTATTTAGACACAATGAAGGACCAAAATAACAATATATCAGACCCGTGTGCTGAAGGGTGCAAGATAGCTGAATACAATAAAATCAAAGTAAATCAAAACTGAAAGATTAAGATATGCAGCTAATGTTGATGTGCCAGACACATGCATATTGATGTGTGAATTAATAAGTACTGACAGTGTACATTCCAGCGGTATCATCATGATAGGCTATCAGTCGTTTAATGTCATTAGCTTTCGGCAATAAATATGATTGACATAGAGGATCTTACATGAGTGTTCATGTATTATTGAATTTATTAAACGAGTTGACCTGTGCCGAGTATTTTATCCCTGTGCTGAGTATTTTATCCCTTTTCCTCAACTCGTTTAATAAATTCAATAATACATGAGCACGAATGCAATATTCTATTTATAATATGACATTTAAAACACATTTTATTCACTATGTTTCAATGAAAATGTCCATATTCCGTCTAGTAAACGCGGCGCCATTAATGACGCCGTACATGTAACGTTACGGGGCGTATCTTTCCAATTTGCATATTTAATCCACTAATGGATTATCGACTTTATTACATGACGTTATTACATGCACACTCTCAGACGCGACACCATATGATAAATTCAGATATTCATTTAGAGAGAACGAATTGAAAAAAAAAATATAACAACATCGATTATACATCAAATGTTCTGTAGATCTACATGTTCGGGGTCCTCTTGAAAACTTGAGTTCAGAAATCAGGTAGGGTAGGTCATTTTCATGGTCGATAGCAAACAGACTTAACTGATTGTGACAATCGTCGACAAAACGCCTATCGATGGAGACAATGATATACAATCATTGGCTTGAAATAAAATATTTATTAGTTTGAAATCTTTCGTGGGGCTTAATTAAAGTAGTGTGAATAATCGAAACACGCATCATTGGTAATTAAAGTTTTGCGAAACAGTGCCAATGCAAATATTGCAATATGCAGGTGCTAACGTGCAGACACTGGAAAATTGGTGGCAGAACATTTGTAATACGGAAACTTTGTGATCTTCACGTCTGGAAACAACATAAGTTTTGCTCATTATAGTTAGGTGTAACTAAAATCTAGACACGTACAAAATGTTTTGAGCTTTTTATCACAGCAGAACTAATCAACACACTGAATAGTACATCTTAAAAAGTAAATCACCCAAATCATAGATAATGTAGTACAACAGACAAAAAATTATGCAACTTATGATCTCCATGGTTACTGTATATACTCTGAATATTTCTTTCTAAACCGACTGTTACGATTGTTCTGATCATTATGAAAACACGCCTATACAAATGCATTGTAAATTTTACCACCGAAATAAAAAAATAAGATGAAAAATTGTGATATTTTTTTTTACTTCTGCTCAGAACATAGATTGTGGATACTCGTTAGAACGGCCTCGTCGAGGCGGTTATAACAAGTACCCATAATTTATGTTTTTGAACAGAAATTCGATAAATAATGTTTACCCGTGAAAACCCATGTTTTACTACATAAAAGTGGGGTTTAAGGGGATCAAATTTATATAGACATGTTTTCGTGATGTTAAAGATTTGTCATGAAAAACCTTGCCGAATGACAGAAAGAACTCGCGTAAACGGTTTTAACGTCATAGTGCAGATTATATTTGCTGGTCCTATGGGATCATTGAGTTCATTTAGAATCATTTTGAAGGTAGAGTTCTGCTTAAGCCGGTGATAGAGGGCGTGGCTGGTGTTGCACATTTCAGTACTGGTCATGAGAAGACCGAGTCTGCTATTTTCGTTCATTTGGTCTATTCCTTGCTTCCTAGGGATCTAACTATTCAGAATTTATTTAAATGCCATCCTTTCATTCCCTTTGCGGATAAAGAAAAGTGGGGTTTACAACTGTATACGCTATTTATCTATCTGCTTCAAGATATACATTGTTGGTACGAGTTAGAAACGCCTCGAACGAACACTCACCCACCTTCTACATTTGTCACAAAAGAGAGAATCGCCCCCGCTCATCGGGGCTTGGAGAAATAGTGCTTCCTCGCATGGTGCTGAAACTGACCACACATGAGTACTGGAAAACCGCTTAGAAGGACTAAGCCTGCCCAGTCAAAGTGGTGCGAGTCAGATCGCCCAATGCATATAAGCCTTTTGGTTTTATTGAGCGGCAGGGCTTGAGATGTCATTTCATCTCAATGTCGTGTTAAAGTCCCACAAAATTGGTAACAGGGTCTCCAAAATGACCTAAATAGTGTTGACGGGGACGTTAACCCTCAATTCAAACAAACAAACAAACAAAACAAAAGAGAGAAAAAAGTACTTATGTAACACCTTTTTTTAATTAAAAAATGAAGTCAAAATATTTCCAATAAATGTGTTATCCGATTGTGTATAAACTTTTATATCCCACAAAGCTCAAAGCGATTGAGTGTTGTGGGTTGTTGGCAGGACTAACATAAGGTTCATCGGGGTACCGGAATGTCATCACGCTAATAAGTCTGTGCAATAAAGATTTTTGTCCTAAAATATATATAATCCATAGGAAGCATAGAATATATTTCGGAGCCGAAAATTATAGTGTGATTTTTTCTGGGCCACACTAAAACCGCCCTAATGGTCTCATGAATACCCAAAAACTGTTCAAGCAGCAAAAAGAAACGTATCATTTTTTTTCACCCGGGGAAGTGTCGTGAAACAAGCACTATGTCACAAGCGTGGTTTATAATACCAAAAGCAATGATTGTTTTGACGCTGTCGGTGCGAAAGCCGGAAAATTTGTCGAGGGCAAGAAAAATATCCATCATCAATTTCCGATACAGGTTGAGAAATGTTTGTTTTTGTTTGTTTGAGTTGAGGTTTAACGTCCCCCTCAACACTGTGTAGGTAGGTTACTTTGGAGACGTTGCTTCCCTTTTGTGGGACTTTTACCCGACTCTGAGTTGAAAAAGTCCAATGCAACCAAACATATTGAGAAATGAAAAAAAAAATACCCTCGTGTCAAAGGATAATGCCGGTTTCCGAGAGAATAAAAAAATCATTGTGTTTATGTTGCACAGTCTGCGTCGGAGTTTCATGTTAAAGGTTTCAATATTAAGCATCATTACTGTATTAAAGGTGAACGCTCTCAGAACAGAAATTGTGATTAAAACTTCTTGTGCAAGCTTTGCTCTAAATACTACACTTGGCCAAAATTCTAATCGGTCACCCAGGAAAATAAACATTCTGACATAAGTAAAACATTCGAATACAACTGTTATTTAAATATATGGACTAGGGCAGCTGAAATTAGACGGGTGCGCCTACGATCGTTCATGTCATCTCGTTGCCACTATTTGTCTAGCCTGCATATTGTGGGTGACTATAGCGTCTGGATGAGCTTAGGGCTCGGCAAACCTGGGCGTCAATGAATATAATTGTGAGCATTGCAGCAAATAATAAAAGAATAGAAGACAATGATCAGGAATCGATAATTTAACCCGCAGCTCCCATCAGACACCCCCAAAGGGAAAGAAGCACAAACATGAAATAACTAGACCCCATTGAAACATCAATAGCAGAAAACGAAAAGCACAGTTACTTTCCAACAAAATGGCCAAGTGGCTATCCAAAACAAAACAATATAAGCAATACACACACTCAAAGACAAACCATAAATGAAAATAAACCGCGACAGACAGAAGCAACCCTCGCCATTACTTCCGTCGCAAATACAGCACGAAACAACTGAAATATTAACCAACAGATGGACTCCGGTTGGCCCAATCGACTATCCAAAGCAAAATGACACTTGCACACACACATGCAGACGAAGTAAAACAACAATCCTCAATAGAAGTACTATCTGAATCTTTAGAATGCAGTTAAACACAATTGCGTTAAAACTCCAAAATAACACGCTTTACCATATCTGTAATGGTTTCGATTGGGATGCTTATCGAATATAACTGGAGAGAAAGACGAAAGTAAGCTTGCATTTCTGCCAGGCTTTGATCATTGCATTTTGATGTCGAACGGCTTTTAGCGAGAGCTTAACGGGCTGTGTAACATAATACTGTTGGATTCGGCGTTTTCTTTGTTACACCAATGTGAGGTCTTTCATGATACAGGGATGCCATGCGACTTGATTTGCACTAACGAAATCAATGTTATAAGGTTTTAGTCTTAAGTGAGAAAACCCGTATTTAAAATAGAAGTGGAGGCAACGATCAGGAATCCACAGCTCCCATCAAAGACACAAAAGGGAAAGAAACACAAACATGAAACAGTAGACCCAATGGAAACATCAACAGCGGAAAGCCAAAAGGACAGTTACTTTCCCTCAAAATGGCCAAAAGGCTATCCAAAATAAAACAACACAAGCGACATAAACACCAAAAGACAAACCATAACAAAAGTAAACCGCGACTGAAGAACCGCCTTGGAACGGTCAGCGGAAACCGTCATGTACACTGTGTTACGTAAGAATACGCCACCCCGTTTTTCATAAATCCCGATTTGTTGGACCCATGTGATCATTCAAAAATTTGCCTCTGCATAATCAACAGCTAAAAGTCTGAAACGAGAAACCTAGTGGAGAAGACATAAAATAGTTTTTGCCAAAAAGACATTCTAAAACATAGTTTCAGCCAAAACTCACTTCTCAGCGGCATCAAAGTATTCCAAATGGTTTAACCTGACGAGTGTACATTGTATCTAAAGGTTTATTTTTAATCTTAAGGCTTCACAAAATATTTATTGCGAAATTTACGAGAGCTTCGTTTTGACAGCCTAATGTAAAATATAAGTGGAGGCAATGACCAGGAATCGATACAATCAGGGAAAACGCACAAACATGAAACAACAAACCCTAATGGAAACACCAACAGCGGAAAGCCAAAATGACAGTTACTTTCCCACAAAGTAAGCCTCATACCACGGCTGGTAACCACAAAAAAATCATTCATAAAGACTGATTTGTTGTGCTAAGACGTGGCATCACTATTTAACGCCACCCGTTGGTGGTCATACCAATACGTCATGTAAACCAAAACATAAGTAGAACTTTCCAGAGCTTCCTTGAGCCTCGTAATACGCCTCCAACCATGCTCTTCATGTAAAGAATTGAACACTTAGGCTAAAAAAATCATGAAACTATATACACTGGTCCTTTGATATACGAATAAACCTCCCTGTATCATAATCTTGACCTAATGAATACTTATGGGTATTTATGGTGCGTTTAACTCCGTTTTTGTGTCAGTCAAGTCAACAGTATATAAACCATGTCGAGGAAAAAACCCTCGAAGGGTTTTTCAACAGAACCACGACGCACCTGAAATATTTATTCTTGCACACCAGGCAAGGAAATCCATGATTTTGCCATGGAATAGAAATTTATGCACTGACCCTGGTGTTCCGACCCAAAATCGAATATAATCGCGTGTTTGATAAATGCACTGGTTGATTACGACCTCCTATGCGCCGTCGTTAAGGATGGCGTCACAGCACGTCACGTGACGTCACTGAACATTCTTGCAGTGTCATCACAATACGGCGGACTTCGGTAACTAACCGAAGTGACTGCAGCATTAAAAATCCGCGCCAAGAAACGAAAAGAATCGTATATGGGTGTTAGGGGCGGATAAAAACACTCCAAACATAGGTTTTGGGGTGCTCGTTAGTGAGGCGGTTCAAACGAGTACCCACAACCTATGTCTTGGAGCAGAAATAAGGAAAATAATGTTTAACCACCTCCCCCCCTAAACCCCAGTTTTCTCTGTATAATGTGGGGTAAAGTGGGGTCTTTATTTCACGGACTTGTTCACGTGATGAGAAACATAAAACAAAGATGGTAGTCATTATAAGATGATACCAAAGTCGCCTAGGCTCTCTATCTACTACTCGCACACACACACGCCTTGCTTAAAATCGCCAAAATGGCATATTCACAGAGATGCTGATAATTCAGGTGTGTAACGTCAACTCATTGTGAAAATTTTCTTATTTCTGCTCAAAATACAGATTGTGGGAACACGCTAGAACTGCCTCGAAGAGACGGCTATTTTAGAGCAGAAAAAGAAAAATAACATACCCATACAAACCCAAAATATACGATCAAAACAACAGTATCTAACCACTAAAAGAAGAAATTGAGTTCCTGACAAATCGCGTATTTAAAATAAAGAAGAAAGTACATCGGCACCAAATTAAAAAACAAACCGAGATACTGCAATGGATCGAGCCTAAGACAAATGCCCCAACTTTCGATTTGACGAATATTCAACCCTTGATGTCATTTATAATGCAAACTTACAGTGACAAGTTGATATACATAGAGGAACTTTCGCACAACGGTAAGTTATTGCGGCAACCATTACAATAAATAAGACATTCTTTCATATCTCCAAAATGCTGACTTTTCTTGTTAATATTTGAGATATGTTTCTTACTTTTATCCCAACAAACCTACAGCCTGCAGAAAAAACAACAACAAAAAACTTTAGTTCCAGGAAGCCAGATTGAGTCCTTAACAATTATTTGAAGTCAAAACAGAAGAAAACCACCAGGTAAATCACGGATGTACGAACTCAAACCCCAAAGCTGTAGATTCTACTGGGAATGACACGGATAAATATCTAGACTTAAAGTGCTGTTGTGCAGTGGTAAAGCATCGGATTTAAGATCGAGAGGTAGCCGGTTCGATCCCCGCAAGCGCCGTATGTTGTTTCCTTGGGCAAGAGACTTTATCCACATTGCTTAGTACTGGTTCCTACCCAAAAGAGGGCCACGTGGATTAGTTCTAGAACTAAATGTGTTACCCTCTATAAATAAGGTCGATTATTATTTTTATTATTTTAAAGAAGTCCTTGTCATGAGCCCATTTTATAAAGAGAAAACTTGGATGTACAGTGGCACTTAATTCTTCTTATTTATATTCCGAATCATAGATAGTGGGGACTAGTTACCACCGCCTCATTCAGGAACAACAACAGTTAGACTCTGGTAGGCCTGACCAGAGACAGAACATCGGTACCAACCGATATTACCTAAAATTAAAGCAAGCCTTTACGCTGTCGCAGTCACAGATTCTGAGGCCTGACGGAGGGAAGCAAAGTTATCATCCCGGCATGATTGTGTTAACTACCATGCATGCAGTCTGCCGTATAACATTAATATTGTATCCAATCTTTTTATATCGAAGAATGATTTTACGAAGTTGCGTTGAAACCATTGCGACCATATAGTGTACTGAATTTATATACATGTACCAAGCCACCGTAACATTCGGGTTCCCGTAGACCTTGTTGCGGAAGAAATTTATGTCCAACATTGAATTTTGACACTAAATCAGAATGGTGTCTAGAAAACTCAGAAAAGGTATTTCGTAGTTTATGATTTCGCTAACCGTGATTAAGAAGTTTAGCAGTTAATCATTTATTACAACTGTTTAAACCTTTAGATTGGTGCTTGTGCACAGAGCTGAGCTGCCCAAGAAAAGATGCGCAAGTAGGACCGTTTCTTAAACCCCGAGAGATTTCTTTGGGCGATAGGGCTTGATATGTCATTTCATCTCAATGTCGGATAAAAGTCCAACAAGGTCGTAAGCAAGGTCTCCAAAATGACATAAACAGTGTTAACGGGGACGTAAAACCTCAAAAACAAACAAAAACTATTATCGATGATTGTTACAAGGTTAGATACACCCTGGCCAACCATCAACTGCCCTGAAATTCAATTTAGAAACAGAAACTTGAGATATTTTTCGTTTCAACACAGCGAACACAAAGGTACAGATCGGACTGCGCGAATGCGCAGGCCGATCAGTACATTTGTTGTTCGCAAATGGCAAAACCAGGTTTTCGCAAGACGTGGCTTATATTTACTGCTAATATGCAGTGCCTGTGTTTGGAGACTATATGATTTGCACTGTTTATGTTGTCCACTGAGGATTGTTCTTCATAGATCTGGCAAACATCAAAGCTCACATCTCGAAAACGATTTGCACAATCATGAAGTCAATTAATGTTAGCTATCCTAATGCTAGATTTTTTTTCCATTACTACTGCATCTTATGGCGACGTATGCATGGCGGCCATTTAAAGAATAGAACAGGCCCACATATGAGAGCCGGGCTTGTTGGAGATTTTTGGGAGGACTTGTTAAATTCCGATCGTGGTGATCCGTATACCGATTATATTTTCCATGCAACAAGTTTCAGTGCACAAAGCTCGTCAGCTTCTTGGGGCCCCGAAAGCGTTACACAGTCTAACAAATGATGCCTGTGAACCTCAGTTTATTGTTGGAAAGGATGCATTTGCTTTAACACTATGTCTATTGTCATAAAACAACACATTTTTCAGTGTTGTGAAAGACAACTTTATCTTGCATGTCTATGCGTCCACAATTTCTGGTGTTCTAAACAGCAGCTTGTAAGGTCTATTTACATCACGAAAACACACCCATATAATTTTGACCACCCTGAACCCCACTTTTATAAAAGCGTCGACTAAAAAGATGGAATACGGGGTTACATCAAAGCTTGCTCAAAACTTGGTTGTTCTTCGAAGAAGCTGATGACTGAAATTTCTACTGTGTGTTTTATGACACAGTTCGGCGGTGGAAAAAATGAGTTTGGTGTAGAGTCCATAAAAATGCATCGAAATCAGGTAGGCCAAAATCTGCACCTCGTAAAGAAATCGTTTCCAAAATAAAGGAAATCATTGAAGGAGATGTCGGATTTACAGTTCGTGATATTGCACGAAAGGTAGGCATATCACTATCAACGGTTCATCTTATTTTGAAGAAGCATTTGAAAGTCAGAAAGATTTCTGCTAGATGGTGTTCGGCCCTCACACTACCATTCATTTCCCTCTTTCTCCTCTGTCCCTCACTTTCATCTCATCTGCTATCTCTTATATCTCTTTTCTGCCTTTCTCTGTGAGATGACACAAAACGACCCACACGGGTTGACGTGTCGTTAAACCCAAAACAATCATTCAATCAAGATATGGAAAATTATTTCCGTACTATAATGTATATGTGTTACTATGTGATGTAAAACATGCTTTAAGGACTCAAGGATGAATTCGAATTAACCATGGTAAATGAGTCCCATGATCCGTGTACGAGTTATTGAAGTCTTAATGTATATCCCGACACCCACTTTCACACCGAATTTTTGGGGCTTGACGGGCAATACTTTGTGCAATTGATCAATTGCATTAAGAAAACACGCCTATACAAATATATTGCCACCTTTATCGCCGAAAAAATGAAAATTGTATGATGACAAATTGTGATATTTTTCTTATTTCTGCTCCAAATATAGATTGATGGCACTCGCTAGAACCGCCTCATCGAGGCGGTTCTAACGAGTACCCACAATCTATATTTTAGAGCAGAAATAAGAAAAATAAGGTATACCCCCGGAAACCTCAGTTTTACTATATAAAATTGGGGTACAAGGGGGTGAAAATTATATAGGCGTGTTTTCGTGATGTACAGAGCTAATGAAATGACTTCATATAAGGGAAGAGTGGAGACTGCAATACATAAGTCAGACGTTTTGTTTGTTTGTTTGAATTGATCTTTAACATCCCCGTCAACACTATTTTGGTCATTTTGGAGACGTTGCTTCCAATTATGTGGAATTTTTACCCGACATCGAGATGAAATGACATCTCAAGCCCTGCCGCCAAATGAAACTAATATGGTTTATATGCATGGACGGGCCGACTCGCACCACTTTGCCTGGGCAGTCTTATTCCAAAGTCGTATTTCTTGTAGTGAAAGAAAATATCGTAAAGTACAGATGTACATTCTAAATTAATAAGTCTATGAAATGAGAACCTTCAAAGGATACGCCTTAAAGAAATATATTATAACCGTTATCGCCGAAAACATGAATATTTTAAGATAAAAACATTGTGATAATTTTCTTATTTCTGCTCAAAATATAGATTGTGGGTACTCGTTAGAACCGCCTCATCGAAGAGCAGAAATAAGAATAATAAGGTTTACCCCTGAATTCCCTAGTTTCCCTATATAAAAGTGGGGTTCAAGGGGGTCAAAACTATACAGACGTGTTTTCGTGATGTTTTTATCTCCTAACATAGGTTGTGGATGCTCATTAGGACCGCCTCTCTGAGATGGTTTTAACGAGTACCAACAACCTATGTCTTGGAGAAGAAATAACTAAAACAATCTATGCACATGTAAACCGCATTTTTCTATATGTAAAGTGAGGTATTAAAGTCTGTCAATTTCACGGACATTTTAACGTGACGTATTTTCGAATGATCTATTCAATAGAAAGGCTAATCTCGGCCTCCGCCCATCGGGGCTTGAAGAAATAGATAGGCTGCATGATGCTTCCACGCAGAGCTGAAACTGACCGCACACGAGCAGTGGTAAACCGCTTAGAGGATCTAAGCCTGCCCAGGCAAAGCGGTGCGAGTCGGACCGTCCGTGCATATAAACACTATTGGTTTCATTGAGCGACAGGGCTTGAGATGTCATTCCATCTCAATGTCGAGTAAATGTCACACACAATTGGAAGCAACGTCTCCAAAATGACCTATAAAGTGTTGACGGGGACGTTACACATCAAATCAAACAAACAAACAAATAAAAAACAAACAAACAGAAAAGCTAATCTCTAGCAAGAAAATTTGTTTTCGTCTGGACAATGGCTCACGTCTTTGAGTCGAAGAATATGCTATGCTTGTTTGTTTATGTGTTTGTTTGTTGGTTTGTGTATGTAGTGCGATATTAGGCAAACTGAGGAATAATTAAAAGTTTTGTAGGCTAAGCTATACGTACCATTGACAAGTTTCAAAATCACATTATAACACTGCAAATTGCGCAAAACAAAATCCGCCACATATAAATGTTAATATAAGAAGTATTCCGAATCAAATAGTTTTCAATCAGCTAGACTTTTTTCACAACCTATCATTTATTCTGTACTATTTCCCAAAGTGCTAATCATTTTTGATGCATATTGGTGCTAAGTCAAAACAAATGCACCATATTACATGATAACACATCAAACAGGAGTAGAATGTAGAGCATTTATTTGAGTTCCTCCATTTGAAAAAAATAAAAACAACGCGAGAATTACCAATAAGCTAATAATAGACAACCTCGTGTGCCTTTCACCAAAATATGCTTCACAAATGCATTTAACGCTTGCTCTCGTTTACAGGTGTAAACATCAGGTCTCATCTACAAATTCCTAAATTCTAGGATCCTTACTCGTTTTCTTTGAAAATGCTTAGAGTTCAATTCACTTGAGTGATCATATTATGTAATAAATCATATTTCGGCAAGTTAAAGCCCAGTTTAACATTGGATTATATGAGGCCCGCCAAGCGAATTTGTGTCTTCGAGCATTCCGTCATGACAAATTTTAACTGCGCATGCCCAGCCATTCAGAGGGGCCAGGGATATGGCTTTCTGTCTGAAGGTTCCTCTTGATTCTCTGCTTGTATGAGCGAGCAGCGAAGGTTCTGGCGAGACTGCGCGGATGCGCAGGCTCGCCTGAACCTTCGCTGCTCGCATAGGCGATAAGTACCAAAATCGCTTGACGGGGCTCATATTAAATGCCAAAGGTTATGCCTTATCGTTTGTCCAATATATTTCGCATCACAGACAAAATGAATGGATTTCTAACATTCGATACGCAGTAGGAAGTAGTTATTTACATGTTTAAAGAATGTACTGATTTCTTTTCATTACGCAAACACGCCTATACAAATACATTGCCGCCTTTATCGCCGGAAAAAATGAACATTTTATGATGAAAAATTGTGATATTTTTCTTATTTCTGCTCATAATATAGATTGTGGGAGCTCGATAGAACCGCCTCATTGAGGCGGCTCTAACGAGTACTCGCAATCTACATTTTACAGCGGAAATAAGAAAAATAAGGATACCCCTGTAAACCCCAGGTTTACTATATAAAAGTGGGGTATAGGGGGTCTAAATTATATAGGCTTGTTTTTCGTGATGGATTTACATGTTTAAAGAATGCACTGATTCATTTTTCTGATTTCTTTTTTTTTTTCTTCTGGTTATCGCTGAAATAACCAGCATTATCGCTGAAATAACCAGCATTATCGCTGAAATAACCAGCATTGGTACATGTAATTAACCACTCAAAAAGGCAAATAGGATTTTACATGAGTGTTCATATATTATTGAATTTATTAAACGAGTTGAGGAAAACGGATAAAATGCGAGGCTTTGCCGAGCATTTTATCCCTTTCCTGCAACGAGTTTAATAAATTCAATAATTCATGAGCACGAATGCAAGATTCTATTTACCATAGGATATTTCAAACGAATTTTATTCATGATTGTTTAACAAAACTATCGATATTCCGCCATTAGGAAACGCGACGTCGTTAAGGACGTCGTACATGCAACGTTACGGGAGGTATCTAGGTAATTTGCATATTTAATCCACTAGTGGATTATCGAATTTATTACAAGGCGTTATTACACTCTCAGACGCGACGTCATATGATATATGTAAATAGGGAAATAGAACTCACCCTTAAAAAAAAAAAAAAAAAAAAGGCCGTCCATCAAGTTTTATTGTATTATACATCGGCAACAAAGCAAACTTTTACTAACCCGTAGTTTGTATAAACTTTTTGCATAACGATTACAAACACCATACAGCCCATCTATTTCTTCAAGCCCCGATTTGCGGGGGCGGGGTTAGACGGTGTAAGGTTCTAATATCTATTTCTGACCTACATTACTTGTTTATATGCATAATGTCGTAATTGACCTCTATGACATCTAAACTTCAAACAACACAACACTAACATGCTTTTAGAGTATTAAACCATTTTGTACTGGAAACCCCAAACGGGTAATTGGCAAACAGTGCAGGCAAAACGCAGCGTCTGATCAGAGCCTACACTGTTTGCTAACAGTTCAGCCATTTTCTAAATAAATTTTGAAAAAAAAAAAACAAACACATGACACCTTAAAATTTTGAAATGGACACCACCTATGTATAAGGAGGGAAATTTCATTTGGTACAAAAAGGGTTAACAGCGGGACATCTTCCTTGACGTCAAAACGTCGCCAACGTCCAATCATGTAGCACAGACGTGTGACCCGAGCCAGGCTCGAACCCACAGCGGTGAGAGCCCTAATGAATAAGAGTCAGCGCTCTTATCCACTAGGCCATGGAAGCCCGTTTTGTCCATGGAGGTACCGACCCGAATCTTGCACTTGACACATCGTCTAGCAGTGGATAACATCTCTGTCAAGTAATTTTAAAATCCACTCAGGAATACCAACAGTTATTGACTGGACATGAAAAAATACCGTTTAACTTATGACCTTAAATTATGACATTGATCTTGGAGATACCGACCTTAGTCTTGCGCACAACACATTGTCTCGTGGTGATTTTCATTTCTGTCAAGTAATCACCAAATCATTTCAAGAATGACATAAGAAAAAGAAATATTTCTTTGCCTTTAACCTCTAAGCATGACCTTGACGCTGGAGGAATCTGCCTGTGCTTTGTGCATAACACATAGTCTCAGGATGGTTAACACTTCTGCCAAATAATTTTAAAATCCAACCAGGAATACCAAAGTTATTGGCCAGACACAAAACAATGGTCATTTTTGGCATTTGACCTCTAAGGGTGACCTTGACCTTGGAAGTACGGAGCCAAGCCTTATGCACGGCCCTCTGTCTCATAATCGTTAATATTTCGTACAAGAATTTTTTAAAACCTCCCAGAAATAAAAAAAAGTTATTAACTTGGCATGAAAGTAAAATAAGATAAATAAAAATAAATAAATAAAATTAAAAATAAAAACATTTTATCTTTCACCGCTAAATATGACCTTGACTTTGGAGGTACTGCCCTGGCTCATGCGCCCGACAAATTGTCTCATGGTGGTTAACATATCTGCCAAGTAATTTCCAAATCCAGCCAGGAATAACAAAGGTACTGACAGGACACAAGAAAAAGCCACGTTTTCTTTACCTTTGACCTCTTAGTATGACCTTGACCTTAGATGTACCAACCTTGGTCTTGCACATGACACATTGTCTCATGATGGTTAACATCTGGCCAAGTAATTTCCAAATCCATCCAATAATAACAAAGGTCCTGACCGGACACAAAAAGAAATACAATTTTCTTTACCTTTGACCTCTTAGTATGACCTTAACCTTGGAGTTATAAACCGGAGTCTTGCGCACAACATATTGTGTCATGATTGGATTTTATTTTTGTCAAGTAATTTCCAAATCCATCCAGGAATAACAAGGGTATTGACCGGATACACGAAAAAGACTTTTCTTTATCTTTTACATCTATGTATGACCTTGACTTTCAAGGCACCTACCTGGTTATTGCGCACGAAACATCGTCTTATGTTGGTTTTCATTTGTTTTAAGTAATTTCAAATCCATCCAGGATTAACAAAGGATTGACCGTGTACAAGGAAAGGACACTTTTCTTTATCTTTGACCTCTAAGAACGACATTGACTTTCAAGGTACCCACCTGGTTCTATTGCACGATACATTGCCTTGTGATGTTTTTCATTTCTGTCACGGAATTTCCAAATCCACCCAGGAATAACAAAGGAATTGATCGGATAGAAGAAAAAGACACTTTTCTTTACATTTGACCTCCAAGCATGACCTTGACAGTCGAAGTACTGACCTGCGTGTTGCACACTACACATCGTCTCATGATGATTAACATTTCTGCCAAACAATTCTTCCAGCCAAGAATAACAAAGTTATTGACCAGACACGAAAAGTGATCCTTACTTGGCATTTGACCTCCAAGGATGACCTTAACATTGAAAAACTGATCTGAGTCTTGTGCGCGACACATCGCCTCATAATGGTTAACATTTTTGCGAAGAAATTTTAAATCAATCCAGAAATAAACTGTTATTGACTGGACACACACACAAAACGCTTTTTTTGCGTTTGAGTGCTAAGTATGACCTTGACCTTGAAGGTACCATCCCCGGTCTAGCATGCGATAAATTTTTTTCACCATGGTAAACATTCCTGCCGAGTAATGTCTCAATCCATCCAGGAATAACAAAGGTTCTGACCGGACACAAGAAAAAAATACTCTTCTTTACCTTTGACCTCTAAATATGACATTGACCTTGCATGTATTAAACTGGCTTTTACGCATGACACATTGGCTCATGGTGGTAAGCATTTCTGCAAAGTAATTTGAAAATCCATCGAGGAAAAAAGGTATTGACCTGAATACAGAACAAGACATTTTTCTCAACCCTTGACCTCTAAGTAAGACCTTGGCCTTGGAGGTACCAACCTGGGGCTTGCGCACGACACATTGGCTCATGATAGTTTTAAATTCTGCCAAATGATTTCCAGATACATCTAGGAATAACAAAGATATTGACTAGACACAAGAAAAAAGCCCCACAAAAATTGGAAGCAACGTCTCCAAAATGACCTTTGACGTTAAACCTCAAATCAAACAAAAACGTTAGAACTGCTAAGTAATTTTAAAATTCGACTCGAATAACAAGGCTATTCTTAATGATTACCAAGTTATGGTGCGTACAAGAATTTTCATAAAAGCTAATCAAAGGGGCACAGGTACAGTCGAACTTCAATGGCTCGAACACCTTTGGGACCTCGAAAATCTGTTCGAGACAGAGGTAGTTCGAGCCACTGAGGCTACTGTCAGGAGGCATAACGAGATACTTTTAAACATCTTTTCGGTGTTCTATAATGAATATGTATGCTGTGTGTACTCATTAGAATCGCCTCATCGAGGCGATTCTAATGAGTGCACACAGCATACATTTACAAGAGAATAGAAGAACATTTCCTTAATTACCCTCACTTTTTCTTATGTGGAGAAATTCCCTCGGGACACAAGAACGGGTTCGACTCAACCATGGTAAACGAGGCATCGGTGTTCGAGCTATCGAAGTTTCACTGCAACTCAGAAACTAAGAAAGAGACAACAATCATTCTTGTACGCGACACATCACCTTGACATAGTATTCCAATTACGTTGCGTGGAGATAGCCATAATGGTTACCGAGTTATGGGGCGTACAAGAATGTTTACGGACAGGCCGACTGGCGGACGGACAGACAGCGCCATGCCATAATACGACCGTTTTTTTCATAACGGATGATATTAATGACGTCATCAGATGGCATAACAATCTCCCTACTGTATCAGCCTCCTATGTAACGCACATGACTTACGAATCATATCATCAAACTTATTCCCGTTCTTCATGTGCAATTAATTGGAGGACAATAATATGCTGCAGAGTTATAAGAACTCCAATGCCCAGTTGTTCAAAATATTATTAGCTTAACGAGCTCGTTGGTGGTCAAATTGTTAATTGTTTTAGAAAGTGCAATATCTAAAATTATGTTATTTTTGACAAAAAGTAAATATGAGCTGCTTTTGCGTCACATTTATTTTCAGCAAAAATGCTAGCATATTTTCCATATTGAATGTGTTAACGATTTGTTAACTAACGACGTCGTTAGTTATGATAATGGGTACTTAGAATAATCATGTTAAAAAGTCCGTGTTAAGAACACCCCTCACGATACTTCTGTGGCCAGTTGTTCAAAACTAACGATGTCGTTAGTTAACGAATTTTTAAAACTTTGATTATTTAATATGGCAAATATACCAATACTTATGCGAAAGCTACTCACAGTTTTTCAGCAAAAAATAACAAAATTTTAGATAATCATCACGAAAACATGCCTATATAATTTTGACCCCTAGAACCCCACTTTTATATAGTAAAACTGGGATTTCTGGGGGTATACTTAATTTTTCTTATTTCTATATTTTGAGCAGAAATAAGAAAAAAATATCACAATTTTTCATCGTAAAATTTTCATTTTTTCGGCGATAAAGGTGGCAATATATTTGTATGGGAGTGTTTGCGTAATGGGACTTGCTAGAATAGTTAAAAATGTGACCACTAACGAGCTCGTTAAGCTCATGATGCTTTGAACAACTGGGCCCTGATGCAAAGACTCAACCTTTAAATTGTTTAACATGTCTATATCATAGAATGTCCGCGCTGTTACATGTATTTAGTGAGTTACGACATCTCATAAAAATTAAATGCCATGGTTACTGGCGCGTAACGTCATGGCGCCGTCCGTGACAATCCTATAATTTCTATTCTTGCACACAAGACAAGGAAATCCGTGATTTTACCCTGGGATAGAAATTTATGTTCTGACCCTTGTGTTCCGACCCAAAGTCGAATATAATCGCGTGTTTGATAAATGCACTGGTTGATTACGACCTCATGTGCGGCGTTGTCATGCGTGAAGTCACTAAACATTCCTGTTGTGTCAACACAAAATGGTAGACGTCGGTAACCGAAGTGACAGCAGCATTAAAAATTCGCAATAGAAATGGAAGGTATGCAAGAAAAAGAATCCAATATGGGTGTGAGGGGTGGATAGAAAAATCCGTCCCTCGGGATCACTGTCCGGCATCACTCGGCAAGCCTCGTGATGCCGGACAGTGTCCCTCGGGACGGATTTTTCAATCCACCCCTCACACCCATATAAGATTCTTATATTCTAACAGAGCGCGCCTATATATGCAATGGGAAGGAACTGTGTTTTATTATGCAATAAATCACGGTGCGAAAGAGCGTGCTAAATGACGTCATTAAAAGGTACCAATTTGTGACGTCACTCGTAGATTCCTTGACGTTGGACGGTGTAACGTCATTTTCTCGCATCGAAAACGTTAGAAAAGGATATAAATACATTTTTTTCAGTCGATAATTGTAGCGGAATTTCTTTTAACAATGGCGTAAAAATGTGAGATTTTGAAGGAAACAACAGCATTATTGCCGATTTTCAGCCTGTTAGAATCAAAATAGATCAGCTCTAGTTTGTGATTTGTTGAGTAATAAATCATATAAACAGATATATTGAGTGATAAATCACTAGGCGAAAGAGCGCGACGCGAAGGGCCGCCTTTTTATCCCGTTCCATGACGTCATTTATTGTTACCTTGACGTTAGATGGTGAAACGTCATTTTTTTCTATCAGTTATGGAAACAGGTAAAAACGCATGTGATACAGTCCTTCATATTGGCGGGATTCATTTCATCAATGGCGAAAGATAGGGAGAGTCTGAAGGAATCAATAGCTTTTTCGTCGTTTTTTGCGTGTCTGAGAATCGAAATAGATCAGGTCTAGTCCCGTGCTTTATTGAGTGATACATCACTGTTTCTCGGTCAGATGTAAGTAGACAAATCACTCGCGCTACGCGCTCGTGATTGTTCTTCTTTGCAACTTGCCCCAAACAGTGATATATTACTCAATAAATCACTGCTAGAGTTGATCTTTTTCTTACATAAATATCGGATGACGTCATTTTAGGTCTAGTGTATCTTTTTCATATGGAAACAAACAAGAAAAAAAAAAAACATCACGAAAACACGCCTATATAATTTTGACCCCTTTGAATCCCACTTTTCTATAGTAAAAATGGGGTAAAGCTTAGTTTTCTTATTTCTGCTCCGAAATAAAGATTGTGGGCACTCTATAGAACCGCCTCGATGAGGCGGTTCTAACGAGTATCCACAATATATATTTTGAGCAGAAAGAAGAAAAATATCACAATATTTCGTATAAAATTTTCGTTTTTTTAGGCGATAACATTTACAATGTACATGTTTATTGTATAGGCGTGTTTTCGTAATGACACACACACACACACACACACACACACACACACACACACACACACAAAAAAAAACACCGACAAGTTTCATGATTTTCAGACTACTCGTGTAAGATCCTTAATTTCCAGTCTATCTTGGATGTTTAGATGTTCCGTCACTTGTTATGTAGTTTAAGATAGACTCAATGCCAAAACTTGTAAGAAAATGATAGATGAGAGTAACTGATATGTTACAAAAGTTTCCCTTGGCAGTTGTCTTATGTGATGAAGAATTCGAAGAAGTAAAGCGCATTAAAGCTAGATATTATGAAAATACACCTATACAAATACATTGTAAACGTTACCGCCGAAAAAGCGCAAATTTTAAGATGAAAAATTGTGATATGTTTATTATTTCTGCTCTACAATATAAATTGTGGGTACTCGTTAGAACACAAACATTTTTGCTGGGCAAATATGAGTAGATTTTGCATTTACAAAATCACGTTTTACCTGCAAAATACAAGTCTTAGAGTACTATGTACCGAACTTGCTAGAACAGTTAACGATTTGCCCATTTACGAGCTTCTTAAGCTAACGAAGCTTTGTACAACTGGGCCCAGGGTTGTTTATGTTCTTTTAGCTCTGAAGCCACTGGGTCCATTGGGCCCAAAAATTCATCAGTAGCATCCTTTGGCTGGGGCATTGAAAGTTTATGTGTTTCATGCAATTCCGCTGATTAGTTTGATTGCTATGGCAACTTAAAGTTCCCAAAGACTTATAATGGGAAAAATTGGAAAAGGTCATTTACTGGCAAGCCTTTGCTGATATTTATTCCTCTGAAGCCACTGGGCCGATTGGGCCCAAATTTCATCTGTAACGTCCTTGGGCTGGGAGGATTGAACGTTTATATTTTTTATGGAATTCAGCTCATTAGTCATTGGTTGCAATGGCAATGGAGTTTCCATAGACTTACAATGGGGAAAATTGAAAAATGGCATTAATGCCAAGCCTTTGCAGATAGTTTGACAACTTGAAACTTTCAAAGAAATGTTCCTTAAGCAATCTCCTATCTGCCATATGATTTTAGGCTTTCTGCTCATTTTTATTGGTTGTCACGGAAACCAAAATGCAAAAAAAAAAAAAAAAAAAAAAAAAAAAAAAACAGAATAATTAAAAATCATCTCCTCAGAAACCATATGCTCTATGAGGCTGAGACTTTATGAAAATTGTCTTTATATTTGCCTAAAGAGGTTTTGTGTTTTTATTGAAATTCGTCTCTTTAGTTTGATTGCCATGGCAACTTAGAGTTTCCATTTAGGTATAATGGGGAAAATTGGAAAATGGAATTTACTGCCAAGTGTTTGCAGATATTTTGACAAAACGTTCATACTAATTTTCTTTAAGCAATCATCTATCTGCTATTTAATTTTAGGTTAGCTGCTCCCTTTTACTGGTTGCAATGGAAACCAAAATGCCCCCCCCCCCCCCACACACACACAAAATGCACTTAAAAATCATCTCATCAGAAACCATATACATTACTGCCAGGACTTAGCAGATATTAAGGCTTACTGCTCATTTATATTTATATTGGTTTCCAAAAAAAAAAAAAAAAAAAACTTCATCTCCTCATAAACCATATGCACAGTGAGGCTGCGACTTTATGCAAATATTCACCATATTTGCCTTTACAGGTTTTGTGTTTCAATGAAGTTTGGCTCTTTTGTTTGATTTGTTTGATCTACAAGGTTTGCATAGATGCAGTGTATTTCTACCTCGGCGTCTGTACAGGTCAACAGGGTTAAAAGGGTTAGCTTAACAGTGACCAACTAAATAACCCTTTACTGACCTACAAGTTGCCTGCTTTCGAGAGCTCAGATCTTAACTGTTTCAGAATGTAGCTGAATTTTTTTAATTTTTCTGGACGGATATAGGTGTTTATTTATTGAAATCTATTAACTATGCTTATCAAAACGGATCTCTTTCAGAAACGAAGAAACAAGGAATAATTACATGCTTACCAAAACCTAACAAATCTCGATACTTCTTAAAAAACTGGAGACCTATTTCATTACTTAACGTTGTTTATAAATTGGCGTCTGCCGTTATTGCAAACCGCTTAAAATGTGTGCTTGATAAAATTATTCACCAGGATCAAAAAGGTTTTATCTCGGGTAGATTTATTGGCGAAAATATTAGATTAATTTATGATATTCTCTATAATATTAAAAGTCAGGATATTCCTGGTCTGCTGCTTTCTGTTGATTTTCAACAAGCCTTTGATACAGTTTCATGGAAATTTATGACCAAAACTCTTGACTATTTTAACTTTGGTCCTTCTTTTAAAAACTGGATAAAACTCTTTCAAAAAGGGACAGAATCTTGCGTCTTACAAAATGGATTTTTATCTGAGTAATTCTATCTGCACAGAGGGTGTAGACAGGGCGATCCGATTTCCCCCTACCTCTTTATTTTATGCGCGGAAGTATTAAGTATAATGATTAGAAAAGAGGACTCTATAAAAGGAATAAATATTGATAACAATGTATTTACTTTAAGCCAGTATGCAGACGACACACAAGTATTCTTGGATGGTTCGGAACAATCTTTACGTTCAACGTTAGAACTGCTAAACAAATTTTATTCAATGTCGGGTAAACGCGATGACTTTGATTTTGAGATTGTAAATTTTCCTTTTTTGGATGGTGATGTTCCTCGTGCGCCATCCTATGGCGTTTATATTTCGCAATTAATTCGGTTTGCCTGAGTGTGTGGTCGTGTGGCTGGCTTCGGCGCTCGTGGTGGATCATTAACGGCTAAACTCCTTAGTCAGGGTTGTCGGTACCATAGACTGCGCGGAGCCTTTTCAAAATTTTGTGGACGCCATTCTGATTTAATTTCAAAATTCGGTGTTGGACTTGGATCTCTTCTGCAACGGGGTCTGTCGGGGCCCGGGTTTTGTGGTGGCTTGGTGTGTGGGTTCAGAGGGATATATAGCCGCGGTGGCTTCGGCGCCCAATTTCGTAGGGTCGTTCTTCGATATGGAGGGGTTGGGTGCAGCATGGGTGTTGTACGGCGGGCTGCGTGCGTGGTGGTTGGCCCAGTCGCGGTTGGCGGCTTTAAAGGAACTAATTTTTGGAATTTTTTTCTTAAAGGAACTAATTTTTGATTTTTATTTGCCTTCACTGCAGCTGGTGTTGTGCCGTGTGGCGGCCGTAAAACGTCTCCCCGTACATCAACCATAGTGCAGTTTATATTATCCTTTTGGTCCTTTGAGATCAGCGTGAATATTCTGAGACATCAGAAATAAATTATTGGTTTAGACTCATATTCTAGACAGGTTTTTAATTATTTGGACCCCATTTTGATTTATAACAGTCTTTGAATCGACTGCTTATTCAAAATTCGCAAAATTGCAGTATGTTTCCTCTGGCTTTCGTTGCCGAATCATTGCAGGGTCACTGATGAAGCTTTATTAGCCGAAACTACGTAGTATGACCCATCTTCTTTCCTGTGAATGTTTTCTTTGCTCTAAAGGAACTCATTTTTGATTTTTATTTGCCTTCACTGCAGCTGGTGTTGTGCCGTGTGGCGGCCGTAAAACGTCTCCCCGTACATCAACCATAGTGCAGTTTATATTATCCTTTTGGTCCTTTGAGATCAGCGTGAATATTCTGAGAAATCAGAAATAAATTATTGGTTTAGACTCATATTCTAGACAGGTTTTTAATTATTTGGACCCCATTTTGATTTATATCAGTCTTTGGTTGGGCCCATCGGAGTCTAACTGTTGGTTTTCTTTTGCTCCAGCATTTCAGTGGTTTCTTGCTGTCGAGTCCTCACCGTTGTCTCACCTCTGTGGTTCTTTGATTTTTGTGTTCACGGAGATGTTGCACTGATGAGTTAGGAGGCCTTCATGCGGACTGAACAAATTATTTGTCTAAATCGCGACGGAAGTAAGGGCGAGGATTGTGGCCACGTAAAATCGAGTTAAGCCCCCCAGTGGAAATCTTCCACTGACCGTTCCAAGGCGGATCTTCTGTGGCGATTTATTTATGTTGTTGTTTGTTACTTAGTGTGTGTATCACTTGTGTCTTTTAATTTTGGATGGCCATATGGCCATTTTGTGGGAAAGTAACTGTCCTTATGGCCTTCTTTTGTTTAGGTTTCCATTATGGTCTGGTCGCTTAATGTTTGTATTTCTTTCCCTTTGGTGTCTTTTATGGGTGGAGTAAGTTAATTGTATCAATTCCTGATCTTTGTTTTACTTCTACTTTGAATCGACTGCTTATTCAAAATTCGCAAAATTGCAGTATGTTTCCTCTGGCTTTCGTTGCCGAATCATTACAGGGTCACTGATGAAGCTTTATTAGCCGAAACTACGTAGAATGACCCATCTTCTTTCCTATGAATGTTTTCATTGCTCTTAAAGGAACTAATTTTTGATTTTTATTTGCTTCCCTCTTTGGTTGCGCGCCGGTGGGTCGGGCCTCGGATTCTGTGACGGCTCCGGCGTGGGGGCTTGTTGAGAGTTAGAGAGATCTGGTTCGGGGTGGTGTTGGTTGGTGCCTGGTGCTCTGTCTCTGGTCGGGCCCGTCGTGGTCTGGCTGTTGGTTTTCTTTTGCTCCAGCATTTCAGTGGTTTCTTGCTGTCGAGTCCTCACCGTTGTCTCACCTCTGTGGTTCTTTGATTTTTGTGTTCACGGAGATGTTGCACTGATGAGTTAGGAGCCTTCATGCGGACTGAACAAATTCTTTGTCTAAATCGCGACGGAAGTAAGGGCGAGGATTGTGGCCACGTAAAATCGATTTAAGCCCCCCAGTGGAAATCTTCCACTGACCGTTTCAAGGCGGCTCTTCTGTGGCGATTTATTTATGTTGTTGTTTGTTACTTACTGTGTGTATCACTTGTGTATTTTAATTTTGGATGGCCATATGGCCATTTTGTGGGAAAGTAACTGTCCTTATGGCCTTCCTTTGTTTAGGTTTCCATTATGGTCTGGTCGCTTAATGTTTGTATTTCTTTCCCTTTGGTGTCTTTTATTGGTGGAGTAAGTTAATTGTATCAATTCCTGATCTTTGTTTTACTTCTACTTTAAAAATAAACGAAGATAAAACTAAAGCTCTGTGGATAGGGTCAATGGCGAATTCAGACTTAAAACTATGTAGTGATCACAATTTAGACTGGGAACAGATACCTATTAAAATACTGGGAGTAAACTTTCCTACAGCTGTTTCTAATATATGGACGATTAATGCAGAAAGTGTTATGTCAAAGATCGAAAAAACCCTGCGTTCATGGTCCAGACGAAACCTTACACTACCAGGAAAGATAACGGTTATCAAATCATTAGCATTATCAAAGTTTACTCACTTATTCATATCTCTACCAACCCCGGCAGACCAATTGATAAAACAACTAAATAAGTACCTCTACAAATTTCTTTGGAACAATGGACCTGATAAAATAAGCCGTAATAATATTATAAGACATGAAACTGAAGGTGGTTTGAGAATGATCCAAATAGATGTATTTATTAAAGCTCTAAAAATCACATGGTTTCGAAGATTGATTCTAAATTCACATAACAGTCTATTGTGTTGCTTATCAAAAATTGATTTTAACAAAGTTTTTTCCCTCGGAGATGGATATTGTATAAACAAAGCACAAGAATTAAGTAATCCATTTTGGATTAATATGTTACACAATTGGAAAGATTTTTTTATTAGTACAAAGCAAGACAAACTAGAATCAATTTTAGAAACTCCCATATGGTTTAACTCTGCATTATATAGGGGGAAGAATCTTTTTTATAAAACTTGGTACGAAAAAGGTATTAGAAACGTTAAGGATTTGATAGATGAAAATGGTTATTTTTATGAGTTTGAAGAGTTTAAGGAGAAATATGTAATTCGAGGAACGTTTTTAGATTACATGTCACTTTGTAACCCAATTCCAAATGAATGGAAAACAAAAATTAATGAAAATCATGAAACATCTGCTACATGTAGAATTAAATTTAATATCCCACTCACGAGTCAAATAAACGTTCTATTGAAAGATAAAAAATGTAGCAGAGGAATATATGAACTACTTATTAAAAATAAACCTTATGATATTTCAAATAGGTGGGTTCGTGATCTGGGAAATATTTCTGTAAATGATTGGAAACGGTATAATTCTCTATTGAAAGATATAAAAGAAATGAAATTAAAGGATTTCCAATATAAAATTAACAATAAAATTTTGGTTTCGAAATATTTTCTTCACAGGATAAATAGAATAGACAATAGTTTAAGTTAAGCGTTTCTATAGACTATAATGTTGAAAAATGGAAAAATGACATTTACGCCTTTCAAGATATTTCGTCAAACTTTAATGGAAATGTTTCTTAAACAATGATCGCTCTGCCATATGATTTAGGCATATTTGTTGCCACAGTTTGACAGATGTCAATTGTTGTCTGTTGTATCGCAACAACACGTTCCAGCGACATCAGTCCACTGAAGCCACTAGGCAGATTTGGTCTAAATTCCATCGGTAGCGAGCATATGGGTGTAAGGCTTCCATGGTTTATTAAAATACATGGCTGCCATCGGGCAGTGTTCCCCCACCCATGAGCACTTGTGAGCATAGTGGCCCATGGGCCTCTTGTCTTTTTTTAAACTCTCACGAAAAACAAAGGTAAATCATACACCCCTTAAATTGAAAATGAACCGGTCGAAAGCTTTTAATTATAAAATTCTAGGTGGCTGGAAAAGGCTGACAGGCTGACAGGCTGACAACAGTCTACATGCATCGCAGCGGGCAAATGGCCGCATATCGAGTTTAGTTTAACAAAAAGAAACATATGTTTCATTCTACTTCGCGGAATACTTAATTACTTCGTGCGTTTTGGCACTAAGTTATCAACAACATGCTGTGCGAATGCACACTTGCTGCATGTCTCCCGTTAATGCCCGAATAAGCTATTCAATAGGATAACTTCAACGGGTATATGTTCAAGTTTACGGTTGTTAAGTGTGTTTATTAAAGATGTTTGAACGCCTTTTCAAAGAGTTATATGTACCTGATACTTGAAGACGTTTCACTTTGCAGTGTCTGATCCAGGACTGAACTGGTTGTAGTTGTTGCTGTTCTGATAGATGCTTTACACAAATGGGAAAGGAGAGATCGATTCAACGAATGTTGATTTTGAAAGATGTTGTAATGGCATACTTCTGTCTATCTGATTTCAAAACGTTTTGCTGTATATCAAGCCATTACGAAAACACACCTATACAAATACAGTGTAAATTTTATCGCCGAAAAACATAGATTGTGCAAACCCGTTAGAACCGCTTCGAGGCGGTTCTAACGAGTACCCTTAATCTATGTTTTAGAGCAGAAATAAGAAAAATAAGTTTTACCCCTGTAATCCCCAGTTTTACAATATCAAAGTGGGGTTCAAGGGGGTCAAATTTATATAAGCATGTTTTCGTGATATATAAAGCCGTGCAGACATAATAATAATAATAATAATAATAATAATAATAATAATAATAATAATAATAATCAAATATTCATCAACATCATCAACATCATCATCATCATCATCATCATCATCAGCCTCATCAACAGCATCATTCCCATTTAGCGGGCATGTCGATGTTTTTCAATTGATAATTCCGCAACAAGTCCGCGAAATGAACACCCCCTTAAACCTTGCTTTATATAGAAAAAAACTGAGGTTTACGGGGGTATACATTATTGTTCTTATTTTATGCTCCAAGACATAGGTTTTGGGCACTCGTTAGAACCGCCTCAATAAGGCGGTTCTAACGAGCACCCAAAACCTATGTTTGCAGTGTAAATAAGAAAAAACATCTTCGATTTTCATAAGAAAAGTAGCCATTTTGGAGACATGAAAACGTGTTATCATAATGATGCTAAATACGAAGGCTCTATCTCAACTAGTTCAAACGTCATGACCAATGTTTAAGTTGTCCACATCTATTTCTCCAAGCCCCGATGGGCCGGGGCAAAGGAACTAGCTAGAAATAACAGTAATAGTCGGGATATTCGCATTCCAGTTATTGAAGTTTCATCGACTAAAACATTTCTAGACGACACCTTATTAACCAATCAAATAAGATGTGCAGATTGATCCGAGACTTCTCTGGTTACACATGATCGAAAATCGAAAACGAACGACAACGCCCGCTAGTAAAATAGAAGTGAAGGCAATGATCAGGGCCCAGTTGTTCAAAGCATTGTTAGTTTAACGAACTCGTTAGTGGTCATATTGTTAACTGTTCTAGCTAGTTTAATATCTAAAATTTTGTTATTTTTGCTGATAAAATGTGAGCAGCTTTTGCTTATGCAAAATTTTTTTCAGCAAAAATTTTAGCATATTTGCCATATTTAATGATCAAAGTTTTAACGATTTGTTAACTAACGACGTCGTTAGTTTTGAACAACTGGCCCCAGGAATCGATACAATTAGCCCACAGCTCTCTACAGACACACAAAAAGGAAAGAAACACAAATCAAAATATGAATTGGAAACATCAATAACCAGTATTCTGCCACAAAGAATAAGAATGGACTCAACGGGTTTTGCTATGATTCAGAACTTCTGATATAAAATTATCAGTTTTTCTTTCTAGTGTTTTCTCGTACACCGGGGTTATCTATTAAGTGCCCAACTTTGGGAATGTTCGAACAACATAATATCTTGTGTGCACAATATAATATCTTGTTCGCACAACTTTACATCTTGTGCGCATAAGATATTAAGTTGTGCGAACAAGATATTATCTTGAACGCACAAGATATTATGTTGTCCGCAAAAGATAAATTATGATGTCCGCACAAGATAATATCTTTTACGCACAACATAATATTTGTGCGCACAAGATAATATCTTGTTCGCATAACTTAATATCTTGTTCGCACAACAATTAAAAAAATGCCTGTCCCTTCCCGGGTTCCGTAGTTGGCTGTGTACAAGATTGTGGACAAAATTCCCAACAGATGATAAAGCTTGTATACGAATATACCACAGTCCCTATGGATGTTGTGATGTACCGATGATATTATGAAATGATGATCAAAATGAAATTAAACGTGAAATGATCACTTCAAAAGATCTAAACTAGTTTTCCAGAACAGACGAGTACAGTAACTGCTCTAAAATATTGGACGCGAAAAGTTTTCGATACAATAAGATTCCAACTTTACACGTGAAAAAAAAAAATGGATTTTAAGATGGTTCGCACAGAAACCGCCTTGTGATCAATGGATGGCAGACGGTCTTTGCTCAAATCAGACTGCTCCTTAGCAGTACGATCTTATCTGAGCATGCACAGTTAGCCCAAACTTTCTATATACATTTAACCCAAATTTAGGGGAATTACTATCCCTGTATGACAAAGGTATGGAAATTTGCATACATTACGAGAACATGCCTATTATAATTTTGACCCCCTCATACCCCACTTTTATTTAGTAAAACTGGGGTTTAAGGGGGTATACATTATTTTTTTCTTATTTCTTCTCAAACTCATAGATTGTGGGTACTCAATAGAACCGCCTCGTCGAGGCGGTTCTATCGAGTCCCCGCAATCTATGTTTTGAGCAGAAATAAGAAAAATATCACAATTTTTCATCTTAAAATTTCTAATATTTGGCCCAAAAATTGGCAATGTATTTGTATAGGTGTGTTTTCGTAATAGCAAACTGGGCTGCAATTAGTTTGATATAGATAGCTGAACGGATTACGTAACTACAAAATTTCTTTAAACATTACCTGCTGTGTCTGCATCTGTTTTGTGCAAGTTAAACTTTACCTTATGCTAGATCAAATCGAAATTCGCGCAAGGATTAATAATCAAACATATATCTTATAAACGGAAACTATTCTGCAAAATTTATAATCAAAACCACAAGAAACTGCGCCACATATATATCCTTTTGAAGAGGTTTTGCACTGAATCAGCGGAAGGGAGAGTATGAACCTACCAAAGCTCTACTAAGAAAGAATGTTGCCGACCCGGCAGGTACCGAACCCGCGACCTCCAAATAAACAGTCAGACGCATATCTGACTGTGATACGGAGCGAGGCCGACATTATATAAAGAAGACAGAAATAGAGAAAATTTTTATGTTTAAGGGTAAATGATATTTTACAAATTTTGGCGCTAAAAAACAAATAAAATATCCCTTGCGAACCCAAGTATGTATAGCCAAAAGCGGGATGTAAAAGGATATAAAGTTTTCTGCTTTTCTTGATTAAAACAAAGATTGTGGTTACCCGTTAGAACCGATAACGAGCAACCGCAACCTTTGAAATGAGGCGGTTCTAACAAGCAACCGCAACCTTTGTTTGAAGCAGAAAGCCTAAAACAGAGATTGTGTGTATTCGTTAGGTTCTAACGAGCAACCGCAAGTTTTGTTTGAAGTAGAAATGGGGTAAGAAAAACATCCGAAATCAACAACGAACAAACATTTTTACAGCCCTGAACGACAACCGTACATCACATGGGTATGTTTTCTTATTGTATTTATTGTATTGTTGATTTTCGTTTTCAAGAACTTTTATCCTGCCAATTTAAAATGAAGCTTGTTTAATGATAGGTTGCTATGGAAATCAACGAGCAGAATTACCCTCTAAATCTTGTTAATAGCTCGGGTTTGAAGCACTGATGCCGTTTGACGCAACGCCAAAGTTTTAAAACATAGTTTAACCTTTACAGATGATATACGCAGCGCTACTAAGAAAACGACTGTTGGATGCGACACACTCATTTTTAACGATTTATGTGAAACAATGTAAAAATGTATTTATGTATTTTATTTATTTACTTGTTTATTTGGAGCTATTTTACATTGAGTGAGCCAAATCAGGTGAAAAGGTAGTCAATGCATAGATGGCCATTAAACGCTCAGACATAAGCGAAGTCTCACCAGAGCCTTCCCAGCATGTATACGCCGCTATGGCAACGTCAAATGAACGTCGATGCAACGTCATGACGTTGCACTGACGTAGATGTGACGTTGCATAAACGTCATGACGTTGTACCGACGTTGACGTGAGGTCATAATTACGTCATGTACCTGCTGGGTTCGCTGTTCTTAGACATGCAGGGAGACCTTGAAATAGTTTATTTAAGACGTTATTAGTTATTTGGATTCTCCACAATGGAACATGGGATCATATCCCCCGCCCGAGAGTGACATTTGTCCGAGCCGTTAGGCGTGGGCAAGTAGCATTATACATCTCATAAGCTCTTGGCGAGGGCAAATATCTCTTTCAGGCAGGGAGTGTGAACCTATATTCCCCGCCAATAATCACAAATAAATAAACCCCACTTTATATAGAGCAAACTGGGGTTTACGGGGGTATACATTATCTTTCTTATTTCTGCTCCAAGACATAGGTTGTGGGTACTCGGTAGAACCGCCTCACTAAGGCGGTTCTAACGAGCACCCTCATTCTATGTTTTGAACATTTATAACATAAATATCAAGAATTTTCATCAAACAAGTAGCCATTTTGGAGATGTGAAAAATGCACTATGTCGCACGGGCGAGTTAGTTATTGTAATGTAAAGTAAAAAAAGAAGACAAGCCAACCACTCTACCCGCGTCGCCCCAAAAAAAAAAAAAAAAAAAAGAGACAGCTCCTACAGCACTGCTATAGCAGTGGTTTTTATCGATACCCGTTACGTAACATTTCTCCCCCTTCATATGTTGACTTCGTCTCGAAGTCACACATGCCTCACTATATATACCCGAGGGCGGAGTCTATGCATCACGTGATCAAGTCCGTGAAATAAACACCCCTCTAAAGATAAAACTGGGGTTTCGGGGGTACACATGATTTTCTTATATCTGGTCTAAGACAAAGGTTGTGGGCACTCATTAGAACCGCCTCATTGAGGCGGTTCTAACGAGTACACAAACCTATGTTTGGGATATAAATACCAAAAATATCACAAATTTTCGTCAGAAAAGTAGCCATTTTGGAGATAATGAAGACTGCACTATGTCACACGGTTGTGTTATCGTGATGGCAACAAAGCAGCGGCACTGTTTCCATTCCACCGCTGCCATTAATGTACCATATTCCGGGTTGTAAACAAATTCAAGCAGTGCGATATCCCCTCCAGGTACTAACCGCAATATCCGTTGCTTAACTTCGTGAAAAACCAACCGTTAGCTCCAACAGTAAGGCTAAAAAGTGGTATTATATTAATGCGTAACTATACCAAATTTAGTGACACAAAGGCCTTTCTGATATTTAATCTTCATCAGTGTGTCTTAACCCCAAAGTTTTGAAACCGAAACGGATGATGGACAAGACCCGGCACACACAGCACATCCCCCTCCGAGCACACACCGACCGACGTAGCTCATGAGACAGGTCAACCGGAGGCATCAGGCCAGGGAACTTATAGGCGTCCCCCACCGAGCCATCATCAGCAAACATGGCCCACACTCCACGGAAGTCCCGGGCATCAGGAAGGAGATGCCCAAAGTAGCGAGACTTGCAAAATTTATAATATTACAAAAAGTGGCAACCAAATCCGCTAAGATACATGTCCCACCTGACAAGTCAGTCTTAGTTTTAGAAAAATTAGAAAGTTATACTGCAAAAATTAAAGATATAATATATAGTTATTTAAGTCAGTACTTGAGTACTGACGTCAACACGGCAGTATCAACCTCAGCACTAAGGAACTGATACTGAGCTGATGATACCCTCGGGGACGAACGAATCATCCACCAGCAGAGATACCGACCCAGTGGTTGTAATTAATGCGTAACTATACCAAATTTAGTGACACAGAGGCCTTTCTGATATTTAACCTTCATCAGTGTGTCTAAACCCCAAATATCAATAACCACTGCAATACAATTAACACACAACTTCCATCAGAGACACCTCAGGGAACGAAACACAAATATGAAATAACTAGATCCTGATGGAAACATCACAAGCAGAAAGCCAAAAGGACAGTTACGAGGGATGTTCGAAAAGAATTGCTTAATTCTATCTGGAGACTTCAAATTTCAAGTTAGCCCAAAAGTGCTCATTTCAAGCCCTCGAAGTACTCCCCGTTGCTAGAAATGCAAAGTTTCAGCCGATGTATCAACTTCTTGAAGCCTTCATGGTACTAATGAATGGCAGATCTAAGTGCCTGTCGGGACTGGTATTTCCGCCCAGCAAGGAATGATTTCAATTTCGGAAACAAAACGAAATCACATTGGCCAAGGTCTGGGGAATACGTGGGGTGAGGCAAAACACTTCAAAAACGCCGTACTATTGCGGAGGTATGAGCGGTTGCATTGCCATGTAGAAGACGGACATGTTTAAAACCAATGGCAGGGCATCGTTTCTGATAATACTTTTTCAATTTCTTCATTACTACGTCTTTGTGGTACTTGCCGTTGATGCTTTTGCCCTTTTTCACCGGCACTTTTATTGCGGCTCCTTCACCAGAGAAGAAGATTGCATACAAAACCTTTTGTGTACTCAAAGAACGTTTGGCAAATTATTGGGCGTTTGCTGTGTTCAGTGGCTCAGGTCTTATTGCTAACCTTTCTGATGGACTCAAAATAATGGACCTAGGTTCATCGCCTGTGACAGCATTGGCAAACTGCTTTTTGTCATATATTAAAAACAGTTGAAGCAGCTTTTTGGCCACTTTAACTCGTTGCCTTTCTTGCTCGACAGTCAACAGATGTGGCACCCATCTACATGTAGCAGAAATCTTTCTGACTTTCAAATGCTTCTTCTAAATAAGGTGAACCGTTGATAGTGATACATGTATGCCTACCTTTCGTGCAATATCACGAACTGTACATCTGGCATCGCCTTCAATGATGCCCTTTATTTTGGAAACGATATCTTTACGAGATGCAGATTTTGGCCTAGGTCCAAAAGCAGTAGAAATTTCAGTCATCAGCTTTTTCAAAGAACAACCAAGTTTTGAGCAAGCTTTGATGTAAGCCCGTATTTCATCATTTTAGTCGATGCTTCTACTAACTATTTTTACTGCAGTGGTAAATGACTGCGTGTATTCAAATGGCAATTTTTATGTCTTACACTTAGTCTAACATGCACATTTATACACCATTGTATAGATATTGAATAACCCTTGGTTTTGCTCGTGCCCAACGTGGATATGGAACTAGAGAACAATAAGCAATTCTTTTCAAACGTCCCTCGTATTTCTCTACAAAATGACCAAATGAGGGTGGAGCTAAAATCGATTAACCCTCTTACTGTAAATCTTTTCACGAAAGTTTGTACAGTCTAACCTGTCAACAAAGACCACTCAAGGGAAAGAAGAAATATGGTCTTTGTCCACAGGTGGTCTTTATTCAGAGGGTCAGTTTTGCATCAACTGCTCTACCTCTTTAGAAGACAAGGATTATTTCACAGCATTTATGCAGATATGTATTGGATAATCCCAGTAACACCTGAATGATTCACTAATTAAACCCCCTAAAGGTAATATTATGTCAGCTGTTAATAATGAATCACTAAAAACATTAATTTGGCTCAATAAAGCCATTAATTTTGCTCAATTAAAACTTTGGTCAACGCTATTCAAAGCACAAAGTGGTCTTTGTTCAGGGTAAAAATATGCATTTGGGAAGGATTTTGACTGTCCTCTGGTCCTAGTGCACAGGTGGTCTCTGTTGACAGGTGCATTATATAGTCTAATTGGATGGGAGGAATTGGAAGTGGTCTTTGCAGACAGGTAGTCCTTGTTCACAGGTGGTCTTTAAGACAGGTTTGACTGTACATTGTTGCAATATTTTCCAAATGTGTTTGAAAATGACGCCTGCTAAAGTTGTGATTGTCAATTTCAGGACTGACAAGGCAAAAATTGTGATGAACTTGTACCGCTTCCTGAAAGCTTCATGGGCAGCGATTTCTTCTGCGATGTATTCAGAAGTCTCCGTGGTGTAGTGGTTACGTTACTCGCCTTGTAAACCAGGGGTCGGAGGATAGATACCGGGCTTCTCCAAACTTTCGGATGAGTCTTTAAACCGAGGTCCTGTCTCCGTATGAACTTAGTTGTAATCCGCGATGTATTTAGGAACAACTTAAGGGAAATAATTCAATCAGTATGAAAAAGATGGATACAGCATGGATTACATGCCCGCGTGCCTTAATTAAAGAACAGGTAGCACTACAGGTTAATGAAAAATACCTTACAGTCTGTGCTTGTCAGGCTCGCTGTCAGCATATCTTGAATAAATAATTCACCTTATTTTAAGCGAATTATAGATTACATGGCTAGTTGTCTCCCTTTCGAAAGCGAATACTTTTTTGGGTTTTGCTTTTACGGCCCTTTCAAGATTATTTCACTCTCATCGAGCCGATCGTTAATCAGAGGTGGGTGAAACCCGGAGTATGCGGAGAAAAAACACAAGACATACCGTTGCAGGACTTGGCGTCTCAAATGTGACCTGAGCCAGGCTCGAACCCACAGTGGTGAGGTACCTAATGAGCCCCGCCAAGCGAATTTGTGTCTTCGAGCATTCCGTCATGACAAATTTTAACTGCGCATGCCCAGCCATTCAGAGGGGCCAGGGATATGGCTTTCTGTCTGAAGGTTCCTCTTGATTAACAGCTTGTATGAGCGAGCAGCGAAGGTTCTGGCGAGACTGCGCGGATGCGCAGGCTCGCCTGAACCTTCGCTGCTCGCATAGGCGATAAGTACCAAAATCGCTTGACGGGGCCCTAATGATTAAGTCAGCGCTCTCATCCATTCAGCCACGGAGGCCCGTTTAAATTGAGTATTACGTAGGGCGATTATATTTAGGTGCAAAGTAGAAGTGAAGGCAATGTTAAAATTACCCACAAACAGAAAAGAATTTAAAACAACCTTGTATCTCGTTTTAACGACTTTATATGCCCATGTGCTCATCTAACCGACCTTTGCAGAACCTGGCGTCTCACATGTGAACCGAGCCATGCTCCAACCCACAGTGGTGGAAGACATAATAATCAAGAGTCAGCGCTCTTATCCATTGGACCTAAAGTTAATATTACGTCGGTATTGCCAGAGTGTCTAGTCATGTAACTGACTTCAAAACCCGTAATTGATTATTAACTGCCAAACTTCTTTATCAGGGTAAGCGGTATCATAAACTAGACAAAGTCTTTGACGCCATGCCGATTTCAGTGCTTGACTCTTCTGCAACTAGGTCTATCGGAATCCGAATTTTATGTCGACTTAGTATATAAATTCAGAAAATATATATTTGCAATGACTTCAGTACCCTATTTAGTAAAATCATTCTTCAATATAAAATGATCGGTTCAACTTAAATGTTACACGACAGACTGCATGTATGGTAGTTAACCCAATCACGGTTGTTAACTTTGCTTCCCTCTTTATTTGCACACCGGTGGGTCAGGCCTCAGATTCTATGACGGTTCCAGCGTTAAAGCTTACTTAGAATTAAAAATTAATTTTACGTAATGTTTGTTGGTACCTGATGCTCTGTCTCTGGTCGAGCCCATAGGACTCTAACTGTTGGTTTTCTTTTGCTCCAGCACTTAATTTATCTCTTGCTGTCAAGTCCTCGCAGTGGTTTCACGTCTGTGGTTTGTTTGTGTTTTTTGAATTGAGGGTAAACGTCCCCGTTAACACTATTAAGGTCATTTTGGAGACGTTGCTTCCAATTTTGAGGGGATTTTATCCGACATTGACATGAACTTACATCTCAAGCCCAGACAGTCTGACTCCCATAACTTTGCCTCGGCAGGCATAGTCATTCTAAGCTGTTTACCAGTACGTGCTCATGTGTGGTCAATTTCATCTCTGCGTAGAAGCTCCATTCAGCCCAATCTATTTCTCAGAGCCCCGGTGGGCGGTGGTGAATTGATGTCTATGGTTGTTTGATTTTGTGGTCTCGGAGATGTTGCGTCGATGAGTCGAACTTAACAAATCATTTGTCTACATCACAACGGAAGTAAGGGCGAGGATTGCGGCCGCGTAAAATCGATTAAAGCCTCCCCCATCCCCCCTCCCCCCCCCACACACACACATTGAAATACTTTTCACTAACCGTTCCAAGGCGGTTCTTCTATCGCGTTTTTTTTTATTATATTTCGTCCTAGAATATGAGTATCGCTTGTATCTTTTTGTTTTGGATAGCCCATTAGCTATTTTGTGGGAAAGTAACTGTCCTTTTGGCTTTGTACCATTGATGTTTCCATTAGGGTCTAATTATTTCATGTCTGTATTATTTCCCTTTGGTATCTCTGATGGGAGGTGTGGGTTAACTGTGTCGATAACTGATCATTGACTCCACTTCTATTTTGTTCACGTGATGAAACAACACAAATATCGTTTAATTCCAAAAAGTTTGATTCTGAGAGGCACTTTTGAGGGGCAGTTTTGTCAATTATTGCACAAATGTATTCTGTGTAACACTTGGCCTCTAACTGTCAAGGATATCGTGGGATTAGCTGGAGGCACAATTACACCATCAGACATTACGGTAACACATCCGTGTGATATAGTGCATTTTTAAAACATAAAAAAATGCAATTTTTCTGATGAAAATTTGTGATATTTTTCTTATTTATACTCCAAACATAGGTTTTGGGTGCTCGTTAGAAGCGCCTCATTGAGGCGGTTCTAATGAGTACCCACAACCTATGTCTTGGAGCAGAAATAAGGAAAATAATGTTCACCCCCGTAAACCCCAGTTTTCTCTATATAAAGTGGGGTTTTGGGGGGGGGGTCTTTATTTCACGGACTTGTTCACGTGATGACGTGCACTATTGTCAGTTTTCCGTGATGTTTCCATTAGGGTCTAGTTATTTCATGCTTGTGTTTCTTTCACGTTGATGTCACTACTGGGAGCTGTGGGTTACATGTAATTGTATCGATCCCTGATCATTGCCTTCACTTATATTTTTCAAACTGGGTAACTTATATGACAATATATCTCATGATAATAGAAGTGAAGGCAATGATCAAGAATCGATACAATTAACTCCTAGCTCATTGCAAATACAATCCTTGATGATTGGAATAATAAGAGCATAAAATGGATGTACGGGGAGACCTTTTACAGTCACCACACTTCACAAACAAACATTTCTGATATGCAAAATAGAAGTGAAGGCAATGATCAGGAATCGATGGAATTAACCAAATCATCATGTAAAACTGACTGGACGCCGGAGTAAATAATCACAGCCGGACTCGCACGACAAAGCAAACAAACAAGTAGAACGATGCTGGTCCTACGCATCAACATAGGATGATCGGGATCTTAACTGTTCGTATGAAGCTTAGGTAGTCTTTGGGCAAGTAGTGCCATCTTAGACTTTCAATCTGCTCTTGCTTGGGATTTTCAAAAATAAGGAAAAACTCACTTAAGAGTTTTTCTCCAAGTAAGGGTGTTATTATGTGCAGCAAAATAGTCAAGAAGGAGTACAGTAGACTTTCGATGGCTCGAACACCGATGACTCGTTTACCATGGATGAGTCGAACACATTCTTCAGCCCCTAGCGAAATCATCTACATAAGAGATAGTGGGGGATAATTAAGGAGATTTCAGTCTTTTATCTTGCAAATGTTTGCTGTGTGTACTCATTAGAATCGCCTCGATGAGGCGATTCTAACGAGTACACACAGCATACATATTCATTATAGAACACCGAAAAGATGTCAAAAAGTATCTCGTTATGCCTCCTGACAGTAACCTCAGAGGCTCGAACTACCCCTGTCTCGAACAGATTTTTGATGTCCCAAAGGTGTTCGAGCCATTGAAGTTCGACTGTATGTGTTCTTAGAATTCTTCAACTCATAGGCGGTGAGACCTACCTTTGGAATAATTTATTATCAGAAAGTACCAAATCACCCAATCATGTGAATCCAAATGTAACACAAACAAAGCTGTGGTGTACATAACCATTTGGTCCGCTTGCAAAAACTTGCGAAAGGCACTCTACCGAAACTTCTAGTGGACTAAGCGAATTTAGAATATACTGACAACACCTGATTTGCTCCGCCCTGTCAATCTTACCTGTGCTTACTTCAGGCAATACATCATCGAAACAAAATGTCACTCGCGTGTATACTATTGCCTAACACAATATATGTAAAACAAAGGTCAGGAATCGATACAATTAACTTACTTCTCCAATCAAAGACATTAAAGGGAAAGAAACACAAACATGAAGCGACCAGACCATAATGGAAACCTAAACAAAGGAAGGCTATAAGAACAGTTACTTTCCCACAAAATGGCCAAATGGCCATCCAAAATAAAAAGACACAAGTGATACACACAGTAAGTAACAAACAACAACATAAATAAACCGCCACAGAAGAACCGCCTTGGAACGGTCAGTGGAAAGAATTCCACTAGGGGAGCTTAAATCGATTTTACATGGCCATAATCCTCGCCCTTCTCTGTCGCAGTATACACTAATTTTGTTTAGTCCGCATGAAGGCTTCCTAACTCACCACTGTTACATCTCCGAGAACATACAAATCGAAAAGCTACAGAGATGAAACAAGGTTGAGGACTCGACAGCATACAACAACAGCATTGTTGGAGCAAAAGAAAACCAATAGTTAGACTCCGAGGGGCCCGGCCAAAGACGGAGCATCAGGCACCAACCAACATAAAGATTACTTAAATAAAATAAAATTCCTTTTATGCTTTTACGCTGGAACCGTCATATAATCTTAAGCCTGACCCACCGGTGTGCAATCAAAGAACCTGTTTTAGCAACCTACCCGGCCTGATCTTAAAGCATAAGTTTGATACATGTTTCTTCGTTTCTGTCGTTAATGAGGCGTGACACAACTGAAATAAAACAATTGCTAGGAGGAAACTTTCTGAAGCTAAAAAGTGGCAAATCGTGGGCTTGAACAATGTCGGTCTAAGATCACGGATTATTGCTGGCCGAGTTTGGGTAAACAAGCTAATTAGTGTGCGTCCCCGGCAACGTCATCGAGCCGATGGGACTGTATCCGAACGTCAACGGTCAGGGCGACCTCCAAAGACTGGTTTCCGTGGAAAGAAGACTTTTGCATATGGCACGTGCAAACCCAACAACGTCTTGACGTCCTTTCAGAAACCAGTGGCCTGATCATGGACCTATCGCTGTTCGAACGGTTACTCGAAGGCTCAATATTGTATCAAGGCAAAAACACCCGTTAAGTGCCCTTTGTTGACTCCCAGGCACAGAGAGAAGATTTCGAATGGGCTCGCGAGCGACGTAACTGGAATGTTCGCTCGTGGCGTCGGGTACATTGGTCGGACGAGCCAAAGTTTGTTTTACGACACTTCGACTGCAGGATCGTTTGGACTACAGCATTCGGCGGAGTCTCGGTTACTCTTTGGGCATAATTCTCATATGCATGTAAACTGGATATGCACGTTTGTATGGAACATATACGGGCGTAAAGTATAGAGATGATGTGCTTAGAAACATCGTTGTGCCCTATGCCCGAGTAGTATTTGTACAGGAGTATGTCAATCAGGAGCAAGTGACGTCTTTCCATGGCCGGCGTTTTTGTCAGATGAGCCCAATCGAAAATGTTTTGGACCAGATAAAACGTCAGTTGGACAAGCGCAATCCTCCGTGTCAGAGTATGAATGAATTAAAGGCTGCAATTGTACAGTAATGGAACGTACTCTCACAGAATAGACTACGGAGGTTAGTTCAAGGGATGTGATGTCCTGTTAATGAACTTTACGCGAAACATGGTGGGTATTCAAGATATAAACACGTGTCTCTATGAGGATTAGCTTTACATCTGTTACCATGACTGTTACAAATCACACAAACGAATGAGTACTATCTCGGAACTTTTTTCAAGGTCATATTTTCACTTTTTTGGAAACCATCTGTTTTGAATGACGTTATCGATCGAAATGTGTCCCTTATTAGCACACTATTGCCCCAGAATACTTTTTACTATTCAATGAAATAAAATATTTGTTGAAAAATATGGGTTCATATGATCTTTGAATGTTTCGACCAATATAAATGTTTAATTGTAAATAAAATCGGGGTGAAGCTAAACTTATGTCTGACTATAGAATGCCCGCCCCTCGGGGCTTGAAAAAATATATGGGCGGCATGATGCTTCCACACAGAGCTGAGTCCGACCGCACACGAGTACTGGTAAACCACTTAGAGGATCTAAGTCTGCCCAGGCAAAGCGGTGCGAGTCGGACCGTCCATGCTTATAAACCCTATTCGTTTCATTGGGCGACAGGGTTTAAGAAGTCCTCAAATCAAACAAACATCAAACACGACTATAGAATGCACTGCGTCACGCGGATGTTTTAGCGTGATAAATAACCATGTGAATCCCAGTTTACATAGAGAAAAATATGCATAAAGAATACCTATTGTTCTTGCCGAAAAACCTACGTAGCCCGGCCATGCTTAACGATCGGCTCGAAATAATTGAAATAATCTTGAATGGTCTGTAAAACCAAAACTGAAATAAATTTTTATTAGACTAAATCAGCCGGCATTCCCACTACATCAAATGCAGGCCACATTGAAGGCGTTTTCATCACGAAAACATGCCTATATAATTTTGACCCCCTCGAACCCCACTTTTATATAGTAAAGCTGGGGTTTCCGGGGGTATACTTTATTTTTCTTATTTCTGCTCAACAATATATATTGTGGGTACTCGTTAGAACCGCCTCGATGAGGCGGTTCTAATGAGTGCCCACAATCTATATTTTGAGTAGAAATTAGAAACATAATACAATTTTTCATCATAAAATTTTCGTTTTTTCGGCGATAAAGGTGGCAATGTATTTGTATAGGCGTGTTTGCGTAATGTGGAAGAATAACTAACAATACTGCACCCAGCAAAGACTCTGACCTGGCTCCCTGGGTGCACAGGCTGACGTAAAGTATTCACTTGGTACAATGTCCAAAAGCACATTTTCACGATATACAACTGGATCTAGCAACCGTAACTCTTCTTCTGTTTTCGAGATTAAGTACATCATCATACACTCCCTTGCATTAGAAATAAAATTATTCATAAAAGACAAACTTACCTGTGGATTGACTCCGAGTTTCATTCAAATATTATCCAGACACATACAATTTTACAAAAAGTATCCGAATATCTTTCCACACTCAGTATATACGCCTTTCTACCGTCTCCGTGGCGATGCATTGAATAACATCTGTTTCGAACAAATCCATTTCATTTAAGATTCAATTCTGAAGAATAGAACCACTCTGCGTGACTTCGCGGTATTCTAAACACACCTTCTTATTGTGATGCATGCATACGTCCATATGTTACTGCTCCATTAACATTATGACAAAATCACAGTTGTTGTTGATTAAATCCATAGGTAAGATAGGCAAAAAACAAAATCTAATTAATTTCGAAACGATTTATATTGACAAAATGTACAGATTACAGAGAAATTATAACTAAATTGTGTGATATACATGAACATCAGCGTCGCACTTTAAACATTGTTCTTGCATAAATACCTATGCGCATGACTGTTTGAAGCCATTGTCAAATGGACCGAAAGCCGTGCTCAAACAGCAAAAACCATGTTCAAATCATGAAATTCGCGTGCTGTTTGAACATAGATTTTGAGCTTTTGATATTTTGAGCGACGTAACGTTATCGCCCTGAACGTAGCGTTTTAGAGTTCTATGATGACGTCACTGCATGACAACGTCATTGTAAACAACATTCTGAACTGGCCGCCATTTTGGTTTGCCTGTCGCATTTGAAGAGTTTAAATGGAATTTATATGGAGCTTTTGGGCGTTTTCGTCAAAATTTGCGGTCGGATTCGTAAGTTATGCAAGAACAACGATCATCCATGGTTATTTCAATGCATTAACATTTGCCGGATCCCTCGGAAGATATTTGAACATTCGGCCTAGCGGCCTCATGTTCAAACAGCTTCCACGGGATCCGGCAAATGTTAAAGCATGAAAAACCATGCTTGATCCCTATATTAAAAGACGTTCACAATTTTATTAAGAGTGCATATAACAAATGTGGCACGCATTTTCGTTGGAGGAACCCGGTCACGTGCAAGTCCCTATACTGCAGTAGAAGCGAAAAATGTGCACTATCACCTGATTTGGAACGGTCCAGATCGTATGGTAGAACTCGATGATTGTTTTTCATAACACCTCTCAGTCTGAAGATCATAGCGAAAACATGCCTATACAAATGTATTGTAACGTTTTCCGCCGAAAAAAAAGTTTTAAGATGAAAAATTGCGATATTTGTCTTATTTATGCTCAAAATATAGATTGTGGTACTCGTTAGAACCGCCTCATCGAGGCGGTTCTAACGAGTACATACAATTTGCATTTTAGAGCAGACATAAGAAACATAAGCTTTTATCCTTGTAAACTCCAGTTTTACTATACAAAACTGGGGTTCAAGGGGGTCAAAATTATATAGGTGTGTTTTCGTGATGTGTTGTCTTTATAGATATAGATACTATGAATATTTACAGATAAATACTTGCGTTGAATGCCAGCATATGGGAAGAAAAGTACTGACGCTTTGGTGATGTCAGCCAACGAACGTCAGTTACGAAAACGCGACGTGGCTTTATAACGCGCCAACAGAAACGTAAAAGCTCAATACTGTTAACTCTTATCTTGCTGTTCACGACGACCCCTACATCCAATCAGGATCTACACTGTTTGGCGTTCAGTTTATGAATTTGTAGCAATAAAATACATCAAATAATTTGGTTGGTTGATAGAAAGAAATGGGTGTGGCTTAAATGAATATTCAGCAAGATAAGGGTTATTATCAGTTACCCTCTACATTAATTGCACTGCAGCACATTGACATGATAAAGATACGCTATCTCAGGACAAGTGAGCTTTATCTGGTCAACGTGACATTGCACTTTTATGAATGAACCGGGCTACTAGAAAAATGGAAAAAATGTTATTATTATTGGACAAAATTGGAAAATTACTTGAGAAAAAGTGATAGGAAAACATATGGTCAGCTGATACAAAATATATCGACCTGCCGAATGTTCCGACGCACTGAGGACCATCGATAACTGATCGAACATTGCTAATTAAAGAGTGTACAAGGGGGTAAGCTGATAAATAAAATACCAAATTCGTGTCATTTGATATCAAGTTTATCAGGCTCGGCTTCGAGAACGCATGTAGCCTTGCCTGATAAACTTGATATCAAAAGCCACGAACCTGGTATTCTCTATATATACGTAGTAGTAATCGTTCATTACGATAACACATCCGTGTGGCAAAGTGCATTCTTTCATACTCCCCAAATGGCAACAATCTATATTTTAGAGCAGAAATAAGAAAAATACGGTTTACCCCTGTAAACCTCATTTTACTACATAAAAGTGGGGCTGAAGGGGGTCAAAATTATGTAGGCATGTTTTCAGGATAAATTCTTCGGACTTGTTTGCATGATGTACGATACAGGTGTTTCCTAATACAATAATTAGTGTTTCAATGACAACGAGCAAGTAATACTTATATAACAATTGTGTTTGTTTGATTTGAGGTTTAACGTCCCCGTCAACACTGTAAAGGTCATTTTGGAGACGCTGTTTCCAATTTTGTTGGACTTTTACCCGACATTGAGATGAAATGACATCTCAAGCCCTGCCACCCAATGAAACCAATAGGCTTTATAACCATGGACGGGCCGACTCGCACCGCTTTGCCTGGGCAGGCTTAGATCCTCTAAGCTGTTTACCAGTACGTGTGTGCGGATTGGTTTCAGCTCTGCGTGGAAGCATCATGCAGCCCATCTATTTCTTCAAGCCCAGATGTAACAATGTTCGTTACAACTAATTATACATGTACCAGTGCTAATTTGAAGCATTGTTGAATCATAAAATTGAACATCCTTACAAATCCTATTTTAAATACAGATAAAGAGATTAATAGATTCAGGACGGCAGAACTAATAAAATGTATTTTAAATTTTTCAGCGAAATCAATACATAAGTTAAACAAATAAAAACGATATTTTCACATTATGAAAAGCTACTATATGCTGTTTTCACATTGTGATCAAAAACAAACAAAAACATGACCATGATATATTCACAGCAGCAGCCAGGACTACTTTTTGTATAAATAAAACGAACATTTACTTTTTTCGGTACATGTAAGTAACCAAATCTATATCATCTTTTTAGCAGCAAACGTCAAAAAACTCTCGTCTTTTCGCACTCTCGAAAATTCTGATTTTTTTCAACCCATTCAATGAAATAAATTGGCAGTTACCTAATAAAATAAATATTCTCAGTATACACACATTTTTAAAACGTATTAATCATTACGCAAACACGCCTATACAAATACATTGCCACCTTTATCGCCGAAAAAAATGAAAATTTTATGATGAGAAATTGTGATATTTTTCTTATTTCTGCTCAAAATATAGATTTTGGGCAAAATATAGATTTTGGGCACTCATGGAGGCGGTTCTAACGAGTACCCACAATCTACATTTTAGAGCAGAAATAAGAAAAAATAAGGTATACCCCCGGAAACCCCAGTTTTACTATATAAAAGTGGGGTTCAAGGGGGTCAAAATTATATAGGCTTGTTTTCTGGATGCATCTTTTTAGCAGCAAACATCAAAAAAATTCTCGTGCTTCGCACTCTCGAAAATTCTGATGTTTTCAATGAAATGAAATTCATTCATTCAATGAAATGATGTTCAATGAAATAAATTGGCAATTACCTAATAAAATAAATATTACAGTATACACACATTTTTAGCACGTTTTAATACAGACATGAAAGAAAACACTATCTTACACAGGCATGATATCCTTATCATATATTTTGTCTCAAAACCGCAGCAGGTAAAAACAAATGGCAATATATTTTTTTCGCAACATCAACACTGATATATCACGGATTACCATTACGCAAACACGCCTATATAAATACATTGCCACCTTTATCGCCGAAAAAAAACGGAAAAATTAAGATGAAACATTGTGATATTTTTCTTATTTCTGCTCTAAAATATAGATTGTGCTAACTCGTTAGAACCGCCTCGACTTTTCTTTTTTCTGCTCAAAATATGGATTGTTTGCACTCGTTAGAACCGCTTCATCGAGGCGGTTCTAACGAGTACCCACAATCTATATTTTAGAGCAGAAATAAGAAAATATAGGTATACCCCCGGAAACCCTAGTTTTACTATATAAAAGTGGGGTTCAAGGGGGTCAAAATTATATAGGCTTGTTTTCGTGATGCCGCTTTAAGAATATTTCTTAATATCACCATTTTAATGCTCAATCTAGAAGGTAAACTATGATAAAGAGCCTAAATCAAGTGAACAAATAAAGATAAAGGAATCAATTGAAAGCGTAAATTAAATGTTTTCAGAAATGCGATATTTTTTACACATAAATGAATATAAATTGGCCTATTTTATGAGCACGCACACGTGATTGAAGAAAATAAGTACTAAAAACACTCTTTCTGGAGTAAGAAATGTCATTTTAGAGACATTAAAATAACTATGTCCTCCTAATGAGGCATCGACATCCTAACCAAACAACCCTGAACCCACCCCTCCCCCCCCCCCCTCCCCAACACACACACACCTGCCAATACATACAAGACGAACGAACACTCGTAAGAAAAAAAAAAAGAAATGCCCGACGACCATACTAGGTTACATAACGGGCCAGCGTATTGTATTATTGAATCATTTCTTGTCCCGGACCTTGTGTTATATTGAAAATGTTATATTAGAACCTTAGCAGAAGCCTCCGTGGTGTAGTGCTTATGATACTCTTCTTGTAAATCAGGGGTCGCCGGATCGATCCCCGAATTTTCCAGATTTTCGGATGAGTCTTTCAACCAAGGTCCATCCTCCGTATGACCTTAGCTGTTGGTGAGACGTAAAACTCAAACACTCACACATTGAAACTGTAGCACTTTCTACCACTAGCCATTACCACACTGGTAAAGGCAAGCGCGCAGGGTAAGGAACAAACACACCGGATAAGGAATTTTTTCCGCTCAGGATAAAAAAGAAAATGGCGGAATGGGTATCACATGTGCAGGTTTGTTGTTGTTCTAGATCTCGTGTTATGGTTACTTATCAATACGGCTGCTCACATTAGCTTCACGGAAGACACATATTATTCACAAATTTATCTTCGATGGTCAGAATTCGACAGTTACAGCCAGTCAAACGGAGAACCGGACACAGTGGAGCTACTCCACCGCGAAATCTCATTATTTTACATGGAACGTTCTTCTGGGAAGATGGCATGCACTTTTTTGTTGGTTGTAGACATGCATATGATAAATCGGACTGTTGCAAATACGATTTAAGGAAAATTTGAAATTAGAAGGCCCACAGTGAGAAATCCTAGTTCAATTTTCAATACAACGCCCACGGGCAAGGAAATGGGTACAACGCATATGATAAGACACAAAATTTTCCGGCGAAAATGGTTCTTGTATGGTCGTAGCACTAGGAAATTTCCATCTCAGCTTAGGTTTTCCGATATTAATAATTAGTCCTACATAGTTTAAAGCACCAATTGTGACCTTTAGGAAACGTTCAAAATTATGTGCATTGTCTTGGCATATGCATTGCTCTGGTTCTAGCAATATAATCATCCCCTAAGAGGGGATAGATGGATTTGGTTTATCGCGATCATGAATTGGAGAAATGATATTTATGTCCATGTAGTATTTGTGGTAGAAAATTGTATGTTTGTTCTTTTGGCTGAAAATAAGATAAATAACTTCGCCAAATCCGTTAGACATACCTATTGCATGGTTTCGCCAAGTTCTGTTTCTACGACAAATACTGCATGGACTCAAATATCATTTCTCTAATTCATGATCGCGATGAACCAAATCCATCTATCCCCTCATAGGGGATGATTATATTGCTAGTGGATGATTATATCGTAGAACTGTCGCAGATAGTCCAACGTCGCATTAAATACGCAACTGCGGCTCCCGCCCGTCTTGGCTTGAAGAAATTGATTGGGCTGCATTATGCTTCCACGCAGAGCTAAAACCAACCAAACCAACTGCACATGAGTACTGGTAAACCGCTTAGGAGGTCTAAGCCTGCCCAGGCAAAGTATGGTGCGTGTCGGACCCGCTATGCGTATAAACCCTAAATTGGTTTCATTGGGCGGCAGGGCCTGAGATTCCATTTCATCTCAATATCGGGTAAATTAAGTCCCACAAAACTGGAAGCAACGTCCCCAAAATGGCCTAAATGGTGTTGACGGAGACGTTAAACCTCAAGTCAAACAAACAAACATAAGCAAGTGCATTAGAATAAGGGCTTGCTCTCTTCAAGAGGAAGCAAGTTCTTTACACCTTATTAGCAAGTTCTTTACTTTAAGGGGAATGGGAACACCTAGCAGAAGCTTCCGACATTTTTCAAAGGAAAACATCTTTCGAGACTTCCTTTTCGCTGTTCCACTGAAATGGTGGTCAACTCTTAAAGGAAAGAATTTGCTAATTTTGACCCCTATTGACATGGGAGACAAAAATTCTTTTCTAATCAGGCAATGTGGTGCGTGTCGGACCCTCTATGCGTATAAACCTTAATCGGCCCCGCCCATCGGGGCTTGGAGACATAGATGGCTGCATGATGCCTCCACGCAGAGCTGAAACCGACCGCACACTAGTACTGGTATACCACTTAGAGGATCTAAGCCTGCCCAGGCAAAGCGGTGCTAGTCCGACCGTCCATGCTTATAAACCCTTTCATTGGGCCACAGGGCTTGAGATGTCACGTCATCTCAATGTCGGGTAAAAGTCTCACAAAATTGGGAGCAACGTCACCAAAATGCCATATTCAGTGTTGCCGGAGACGTTAAACCTCAAATCAAAAACAAAATTATAAACCCTGAATTTGTTTAAACCCTAAATTGTTTTCATTGGGCGGCAGAGCTATCTCAATGTCGAGTAAATTAATTTTCACAAAACTGGAAGCAACGTCTCCAAAACGACTTAGATAGTAGGCCAGTCAAAATAGCATTGAACCTCAAACAAATTCCTTCAGAAGGGTTTTCACTATTTTCAGAATCAGTGAGGTATCCTGATTTACAGGAAAAAAATCCCCAAAAATATTCCCTGGCGAAATTGATTTTTTTGGGGAAAATGTTCGAAATTTAAATAAAAATCGCCAAAAACAGGAATTTAATTATAAAAATTTCATTAAATCATATCAAATTTATTTAAATAGCCAAAAATAAGCTAACTGTTGTCAAGTAGCGATAAAAGAAGTTTCAGCTTGATATGTGCACAGAAAGCTGTCTTTTTTGGGGTAAAAACTTGGAAATATTGACAAAAAACGCAGAAAATGGGAATAAATTTTTAAAAAGTTACTGGTGTGGATTCTTGAAAATGTTTTGATGTTAAAAGTTATATATGCGTATAAGTTAACTACAGGAAAAAAATAAAATTTTTATATGTTTAAAAAGTCACATTTTTCGGGGTATGAAAATGCACATGTTTACATAAAAAAATCACCCAAAATCTAGTATTTTCCGGTCAAGTAGAAATTACATTAAAAAATAAATTGTATGATTTCAAGCTAATTTATATAGCCAGATGTACACTGACTATATCAAGTAGCTCTCAAAAATCCTTCAGCTTCGTGCCTGCACAGCAATTTGACTTTTTAAAGGCAGAAAATGTAAAATTTTGATAAAAAAACATGGAAAATAGGAATATGTTTTTTTTTAAAGTTAGTAGTGAGGATTCATGAAATTTTTTTAATGTAAAAAGTAAGATATCAGTTAACTACAGGAATAAAATAAATTTTTAGATATTTGAAAAGTCAATTTTCCAGGTAGGAAAAGGCCGGCCTCAGTGGCTCAGTCGGATGCGCGTCTGACTGGTGATCAGGAGGACGCGGGTTCGACTCCCGCCGGGGTCGGCAACATTCTTTCGTGGAGGTTGATCATGAAATCTTTTCTACGGTCATTCTCTCCCTTCCGCTGATTCAAGGAGGGCAGTTGTCAGTTTCTGGCGAAAGAATGTGCACTGTACTGGTTAACCGCTTACGTGTAAGCCTGCCCAGGAAAGTGTTGATAGGTAAACTGACCGGCTCAAAAATGACCTAAATAGTGTTGACTGGGCCGTTAAACTCCAATACAAACAAACAAACAAAATCCAGGTAGGAAAATACACATTTTTACACAAAACCCTCAAAATCCATTATATGCCACCAGTAACACTATACTACTTAATATAGGGCTCTAACAATATACAAAATAGTACCGTCTTGTTCACTTTAACTTGTCTTTCACTGATCATTATTATGTGTCCTGCAGGAAGGCATTCATATATATAAATGTCAAAAATATACATACACGTACCGTCAGATCATGAACCAGCTTATATTGTGCAAAAATGGTGTTTATATCCAACAAAATACTGTTTTAAACCAAGATACCACGGCCCCCGCCCATTGGGGCTTGAACAAATAGATGGGCTACATGATGCTTCCACGCAGAGCTGAAACCGACCGCACACGAGCACTGGTAAACCGCCTAGAGGATCTAAGTAGAAGTAAAACAAAGATCAGGAATTGATACAATTAACTTACTCCATCCATAAAAGACACCAAAGCCTGCCCAGGCAAAGCGGTGCGAGTCCGACCGTCCATGCTTATAAACCCTATTGGTTTCATTGGGCGACAGGGATTGAGATGTCATTTCATCTCAATGTCGGGTAAAAGTCCCACAAAATTGGAAGCAACGTCTCCAAAATGACCTTTACCGTGTTGACGGGGATGTTAAACCTCAAATCAAACAAACAAAAACCCAGATACATTATTTGTTGGGATGATTTATTTGACAAATCCACTCTTGTCTAATATGTGTATTTTCTTAGCTATATAGCAGTTATGCTTCAAGCCAACATGCCCATTTGGAGACAAAGAAGAAATGCATAAAACTATGCACCAAGAATCAGAAAAATATGTTCACTTTTCCATGATAGAAGCCATCATTTTTTTTGACAATCACAAAGACCAATAACAGAACAGAAGAACAGGAATTATAGAAGAACATGCAAAATGTTACTAGATCAGAAGCAACATTGAGTTAACTAAATCCATGTCCAAACTATAGTAGACCTGTGTTTCACCCTGGATTAATTGTTCTTGTAGTGTGAAGCTTGGCAAAACAATAAGGAAATTTAAAAAAAAATAGTACGTGGGACAGGGCAACCATCCAGCAACTGGAAATATGTTTCCTTTCCTTCTTATCCAATAACATTTTATTAATAATGTTTTAGATATATTTTTTTGCATTCAAAATCAAACCACAAACGCTGCACAACTAAAACCTTGATTTAACAATATCACGGTGTATCATGCCATAATCTAACATGAATAAGGACAACAGCAGCAACAAATAGCATTTTCTGCTTATTTCTAAAAATATGCAACAAAGTTACTCAATTAACATACTTTAAGTTAATACTGGAGGAAGGAACAGCCAAACAGTTTTAAAGCAAGAGAACCATGATGGTCCTGCATGTATATCCCTCATCAAAGCTAACATATTTGCATACTGAAAATTGAAATTTCACATGAACTTTTACAGTTTTGTTTAAATTTCATCTCAAAGAGTGGCAATGTGTCCTGTACTCAATACCATTTTTGACAAGCAGTGCTTAAATTTATACCATTTAAGGACAACAAGGCACACCAATTAATCTCTACACCACTGATTAATTTGAATAACGTTGGTGGAGGGCCACCCAAGGAACATTTGTGTAAAATTAGGGTAATGCAATTCTATGAAAACTTTTTAAGATCACCCGAGGATTATTCCTGCACAGTTTAGTTGAAACCCTTGCAGTAAAGAAATTGTGAATGGATGGACGGATGATTGAAATGGTCCCAATTACATGGCATGAGCACCTTGATAAAGGTTAACTTGATGTAGCTACACATGCTTACCAAATATCAAAGGCCCTGGGCCTTCTAGTTTCAATGTTGTTTTAAAGCTTTTCCCTATATTAGTCTATGCAAAATAAGTGACCCCCCCTGGAGTTGGGCCATTTTTATTCCTGGGCTATAATATAAACAATGTTGGTTGAGCAATACTATATAAAGGTATACCAAATATCAAAGGCCGTGGCCCTCTGTTTCATCTGGGCCTTCCAGTTTCACAAGACGATTTTAAAATGTCTGTGTAAAACAAGTGATTCTGAAGGCGGGGCCCTTGTTGATAACAGTGCTATGATTTGAACATTCTTGGTAAAAGTCAACTAGATGCATATACATGTATACAAATAGCAAGGACATACATTTTTTTTATAGTTTTCCCTATATGAATTAATTTTTTAACAATCTTTACAAAAATTCACTATCTGAAGCTATATTTACCAAACATAAAAGGCCCGACCCTTCCATTTTCAGGCAAGAAGATTTTTAAAGTTTTGCAATATGGGTTAATGTAAAACAAGTGTCTTGGAAAAAGCTACATACGAAATCTCTAAGACCTTACAGCTTTATACAAGATGATTTTAAAGATTTTACTTATTCTCCTTTTTTCTGCCATGGCAACAAAAGCTGCATGGGATGGAATTCTTCGAACAGCAGACCCCAGTGTTGGCCAATTGGTATCTCAGGCCTATACTCGGGGCAATCTTAATTGGCAGAGATCCACTAGCAGAGGATACCTATTAAATATAAAATTCCAAGATCGTCTAGTTTCAGGATGTGAGTTCATGTAAAACATTTGTACCACCAGGGATGGGTACACTTTTGACCCCAAGGCTATGATTTAAACAGTGTTGATAAAAGCTGCTCGCCAAACCTTATAAAATACCTCCTTGTTCTGGTTTCGGATAAGTAATCTTGCTAATTTCCCCATTTTTGTTGCCATGACAATCAGAGTTGCATGGAATGGATTTTTGAATAACCCTGAACAAGATTTAGTGACTTAAGAAATGTCATTTAAGAAAATTGAGAACAGAAGGGCAGACGGATGACAGTGACGACCATGGACAGTGACCACTTACAATAGATTCCCAGAAGCCTTAAGCTTATGAAAGCTAAAATATATAATACATGTTCATTTTTATGTTTTTTTTTCTGTAAAAGTATTATCTTTTTAACCTGAAAAGCTAAAAAAGCTATGTTTTCAAAAGTCTTTTACCAGATACATGTATTAAAAATGTTCGTTTTCTATGTTTTTTTTTGGGTTTGGCAAATTTCCAACAACCTTAGAAAGGAACATTTCTGTGAAGGTATGAAGTTGAAGCATTAAATAGCTGCTTCAAAGTAGTTTGTGCATAACTGGTAATACATACCAGCTCTACGTCAGACATGTATATACTATGAAATTTTGATAAGTAATTCCTACATGTGAAAAAATATGGTATTTTTCGGTAAAATTCAACATTTTCATTGCCTGAAAAATGAAACTTTATAAACATTTCAATATCTTTCTTTGTTTCTGTAGTTAACGGTTATCCATATGTAACTTTTTGCATCAAAACATTTTCAAGAATCCTCACCACTAACTTTTAACAAAAGCATTCCCGTTTCCCTCGCTTTTTTGTCAAAATTTTGAATTTCTCCCTTGAAAGGCAAACTTCTGAGCAGGCACAAATGTGAAAAAATGTGTATTTTCCTACCAAGAAAATTGACTTTTCAAATATCTAAAAATTTATTTTATTCCTGTAGTTAACTGATATCTTACTTTTTACATTAAAACATTTTCATGAATCCTCACCACTAACTTTAAAAAAAAAACATATTCCTATTTTCCATCTTTTTTATCAAAATTTTACATTTTCTGCCTTTAAAAAGTCAAATTGTTGTGCAGGCACGAAGCTGAAGGATTTTTGAGAGCTACTTGATATAGCCAGTGTACATCTGGCTATATAAATTAGCTCGACATCATACAATTTATTTTTATAATGTAATTTCTACTTGACCGGAAAATACTAGATTTTGGGTGTTTTTTTTATGTAAACGTGTGCATTTTCATACCCCGAAAAATGTGACTTTTTAAACATATAAAAATTTTATTTTTTTTCCTGTAGTTATCTTATACACATATATAACTTTTAACATCAAAACATTTTCAAGAATCCACACCAGTAACTTTTTAAAAATTTATTCCCATTTTCTGCGTTTTTTGTCAATATTTCCAAGTTATTACCCCAAAAAGACAGCTTTCTGCACACATATCAAGCTGAAACTTCTTTTATTGCTACTTGACAACAGTTAGCTTATTTTTGGCTATTTAAATTAATTTGATATAATTTAATGAAATTTTTATAATTAAATTCCTGTTTTTGGCGATTTTTATTCAAATTTTGAACATTTTCCCCCAAAAAATCAATTTCGCCTGGGAATATTTTTGGGGATTTTCTTCCTGTAAGTCAGGACACCTCACTGATTTGGAAAATTGTGAAAACCCTTCTGAAGGAATTTGTTTGAGGTTGAGGGTCTTTTTGGGCTAAAATGACTGGCCTATAGTGTTGACGGAGACGAAACCTCAAGTCAAACAAACATACGCAAGTGCATTAGAACATTACGAAAACACACCTATACAAATACAGTGTAGCCCTTATCGCCGAAAAAATGAAAATTGTTGGATATCGTGATATTTTCCTTATTTCTGCTCAAAATATAGATTGTGGGTAATCGTTAGAACCGCCTCGTCGAGGCGGTTCTAACGAGTACCCACAATTTGTATTTTGGAGCATAAATAAGAAAAATAAGGTTTACCCCTGTAAACCCCAGTTTTACAATATAAAAGTGGGGTTCAAGGAGGTCAAAATTATATAGGCATATTTTCCTGATGATAAGGGCAGGAAGCAAGTTCTTTACTTTAAATTACCCATACCTTATTAGCAAGTTCTTTACTTTAAGGGGAATGGGAACATCTAGCAGAAGCTTCCGCCATTTTTCAAAGGAAGGCAACTTTCAAGACTCCTTTTCCCTTTTCTGTCCACAGAAAAGGGGGTCAACTCTTAAAGGAAAGAATTTGCTCCTCGGGAGCAAATTCTTTCCTATAAGAGTTGACCCCTATTGACATGGGAGACAAAAATACTTTTGCAGGATTTGCCTCCTCTGAACCTTAGATTACCCATATCTTCTCTGCAAATTACCCAGCCTTTTCTTTATTGGTCAGTGATAATCACGCGGACATTCGCAGGTAAGCTTCTGAATCGTAGGTTTAGTTACATTGGGTCGATTTACCCAAAGTTACTGATTAACAATCGACGCAAAGTCACCCAACCCGGAGCTAGGCGAAGAGAGCCACGTTGCATCAAGCCACTCGATCCAACTCATTCAAACCTTGGCCGCTGTTTTCATTGTTGGTAATTAGAAGCTGAAGCAAATAAGTGTTGTCATTCTTGTTCATTGTACGTCCCACATCATTTCAGAGGAACGTTTGCCCAAGAAATCTAGAAAATGGGCATGGTGGTCAGAATAAGCGATACAGGGACACCGACCCTCAAAGCATCCCTTGAGGACTTCAACATTCCAAACGAATCGATGGAACAGCAAAGTGGCGGGGTCTCATCAGAAGGGATGCAAATGAATATGAGGCAAAAAGAATCAGCGAAGCTGCACAGCGCAAAGTCAGAGATAAGGCATCACAAACAGCAATATAGCTTTCTCCTCTGACCTCTCTTGCTCTATCTGCAGCTTCGGCTATCTTAGTTACATTTCTTGCATGTGATTAAGATTGGTCATTGTCATTAATGACTGACGAATTATTACGTCCCACAAGCTGTTCCTTGTTTTGCCTCGGTAGCTCAGTCGGATGCGCGTCTGACTGGTGATCAGGAGGACGCGGGTTCGATACCTGCCGGGGTCGGCAACCATTCTTTCGTGGAGATTGATCATGAAATCTTTTCTACGGTCATCCTCTCCCTTCCACTAGCTTATGACCCACAGGGTTGACGCGTCGTTAAACACGAAATCATCATCATCATCCCTTCCACTGATTCAAAAAGGGCAGTTGTCAGCTTCTATAGCGAAAGAATGTCCACTGTACTGGTAAACCGCTTACGTATAAGCTTGCCCAGGCAAAGTGTGGATAAACTGACCGGCTCAAAAATTACCTAAATAGTGTTGACTGGGCCGTTAAATCCCAATAGAAACCAACAAACAAACAAATCAAATACTTACATGTTATAGTTCTCAAAAGACGGAGTTAGATTGAATAACTCGAAACGTAAGACAACATATCAGTCATATTCATATCGCGATCATGAATTAGAGAACTGATGTTTATGTCAATGCAGTATTTGTGGTAGAAAATTGTATGTTTGTTCTTTTGGCTGAAAATAAGATAGATAACTTCGCCAAATTCGTGAGACATACCTATTGCATGGTTTCGCCAAGTTCTGTTTCTACCCAAATACTGCATGGACATAGATATCATTTCTCTAATTCATGATCGCGATGAACCAAATCCATCTGTCCCCTCATAGGGGATGAACAAGAGCAATGCACATGCCAAGACTATGCACATAACTTTGAACGTTTCCTAAAGGTCACAATTGGTGCTTTAAACTATGTAGGACTAATTATTAATATCGGAAAACCTAATCTGAGATGGAAATTTCCTAGTGCTACGACCATACAAGAACCATTTTCGCCGGAAAATTTTGTGTCTTATCATATGCGTTGTACCCATTTCCTTGCCCGTGGGCGTTGTATTGAAAATTGAACTAGGATTTCTCACGGTGGGCCTTCTAATTTCAAATTTTCCTTAAATCGTATTTGCAACAGTCCGATTTATCATGTGCATGTCTACAACCAACAAAAAAGTGCATGCCATCTTCCCAGAAGAGCGTTTCATGTAAAATAATGAGATTTCGCGGTGGAGTAGCTCCACTGTGTCCGGTTCTCCGTTTGACTGGCTGTAACTGTCGAATTCTGACCATCGAAGATAAATTTGTGAATAATATGTGTCTTCCGTGAAGCTAATGTGAGCAGCCGTATTGATAAGTAACCATAACACGAGATCTAGAACAACAACAAACCTGCACATGTGATACCCATTCCGCCATTTTCTTTTTTATCCTGAGCGGAAAAATTTCCTTATCCGGTGTGTTTGTTCCTTACCCTGCGCGCTTGCCTTTACCAGTGTGATTACGGCCCCCGCAAATCGGGGCCTGAAGAAATAAAGGGGCTGTATGTTACTTCCACGCAGAGCTGAATCCGACTGCACACGAGTACTGGTAAACCGCTTAGAGGATCTAAGCCTGCCCAGGCAAAGCTGTGCGAGTCGGACCGCCCATACTTATAAACCCTGTTGGTTTCATCGTGCGACAGGGCTTGAGAAGTCAGTTCATCTCAATGTCGGGTAAAAGTCCCACAAACTTGAAAGCAACGTCTCCAAAATGACCTATACAGTGTTGATGGGGATGTTAAACATCAAATCAAACAAACAAACAAAACCAAACCACTAGCCATTCCTTTGAAAAGTATTACGAAAACACGCCTATAAAAATACATTGTAATCTTAATCGCCGAAAAAAATGAACATTTTAAGATGAAAAATTGTGATATTTTCCTTATTTCTGCTCAAAATATAGATTGTGGGTACTCGTTAGAACCGCCTCATCGAGGCGGTTCTAACGAGTTCTCACAATCTATATTTTAGAGCAGAAATACGAAAAATTAGGTGTACACCTGCAAACCCCAGTTTTACTGTATAAAAGTGGGGTTCAAGGGGGTCGAAATTATATAGGCGTGTTTTCGTGATGGGTGGACAATAGGAGATAATATGCCTGGGGCTAGTTGTTCAAAACAAACGACGTCGTTAGTAAACGTATCGTTAAAATTTTGATCATATAATATTGAAAATATGCTAAAATTTTTGCTGAAAAAAAATTTCATCAAAAATACCAACATTTTCGATATTTTTCTTGCTAGAACAGTTAACAATTTGACCACTAACGAGCTCGTTAAGCTAACGATGCTTTGAACAACTGGTCCCTGATATGCAATAAACTGTATTTGTTTCCATTAAAGGAATTGGTAGATACATTATGTCACATTAAGAAGTCAATGAAATGAACACCCCTGTAAACTCACTTTATGTAGAGAAACTTGGGGTTTACGGGGTATACATATTTTATCTAATTTCTGCTCCAAGACACAGGTTGTGGGTACTCGTTAATGAAGAGCTTCTAATCAGCACCCACAGCCGTTTTTGCTGTATAATTAAGAACCAAAAAAAAAAAAAAAATCATGAATTTTCATCAGAAAATTCACCATTTTGGAGATGTGAAAAAATGCACTATGTCACACGGATATGTTATCGTCATGAATAGCGGAAAGTATGGCTTACAAGGACTTTGTTTCTTATTTATGGGGAATTGGAACACCTGGCACATTTTTCCAAAAATTTTCAAAGGGAGACGACTTTCGTGACTTCCTGTTTAGCTTTTATCATGAAATTTTTTCAGAGAACAACTTCAAATTGGTTTTATTTATTTATTAACACAACGTTTCGTTTAGCTTTTATATAAGCCTTGTCTCACTGAAAAATGGGTCAACTCTTAAAGGAAAGAATTTGCTCCTCAGGAGCAAATTCTTTCCTTTAAAAGTTGACCCCGATTGACTTGGGAGACAAAAACACTTTTGCAGGAGTTGTCTCCCCTGAAAGTGTTCCCATTCCCACTAAGCTAACATAATTATGGTAATTAGATTATAATGGACAACCACAGTGTATATCTGGAAATGAAATAAGAAAACAAATCAGCATTTAGATAACATGTTTGTGCAATATCACACTCTTTTTCATGCCAGTTATAAGACAGGTTTCAGAGAAAAGAATTCCGTCGAGAGCTATGTCGGGCCTGTTGGGAGGCAACGTCATCGAACCTTTAAAGTCCAATCACAAGGTTAAACATGGATACTTGCATAAAGGTGTCATTCCTATAGATGAAAGCTTGAACCAAGTATTATTAACCCTTTTTGTACCAAATGGAATCTTCCTCCTTACACATGGCAGGAGTTTATTTCGAAATTTACGGGTATCAGGTTGTGTTTTCATCAAAATTTATTTGGAAAATGTCTGAACTTTTAGCAAACAGTGGAGGCCCTGGTCAGACGCTGCGTTCTGTGGCGTCTGATCTGGTCCTGTAATGTTTGCCAGGGTACATGATGTACCCGTTTTGGGTTTCTGGTACTAAAAGGGTTAATGGATCTCTTATGGTTTTGAACATGGTTTGTCGCAAAATCTCGCTAAGTCAGTGAACCATGAAATGTAGGTCAAGGACAACGATGGATGCTTGCATTATAGTTGACATTCCTAGATGGGATGTCGTTCATGTACCAGATTTCATAAATGAAACCTATAGTTTTTGGGAAATGAACTTGAATATTTGGGTGAACATTAGCTTTGACGCAATACCTCAAAATGTCAATGAACCATGAAATTCATGTCAAGGTCAAATGTGAATGCCTGCATTAAAGTTACCATCCCTAGATACAAGTCTCTATCATTAATGAAGCACTAAATAGAAGTGGAGACAATGATCAGGAATCGATACAATCAACCCACGACTCCCATCAGAGACACCAAAGGGAAAGAAGCGCAAATACGAAACAACAGACCTAATGGAAACACCAATAGCGGAAAGGACAGTTACTTTCCCAGAAAATGACCAACAGGCTATCCAAAACAAAATAATATCAGCGACACAAACACCCAAAGACAAACCATAACAAAAATAAACCGCGACAGAAGAACCGCATTGGAACGGTCAGCTGAAACGAATTCCACTGGGGGGGGGGGGGGGGGGGGGGGGGCTAAGTCTTATAGTTCTTGAGAAATGAACTTGAATATTAGGGTGAACGCTAGTAGTGATGGCTTGACAATCGGACGGACGGACAAATGGTCGGAAAATCGGACTGCTATATCGCGCCATGTTAATAGCAGGCGCGACGACGAAAACTTCTATTGTTCTTATTATATGCCTAACAATGTTCGCTAGAGGTGGTTCTAACGAGTAACCACGAACATCATTTCAGACTGGAGATGAGAATATATTATAAGGACATTTTAGAAGGTTCTGCATCGCGTAAACATGTGCATGTGTTAAATACCCCTATACATCTCGTTTTATATAGAGAAAACTGGGGTTTACAGGGGTATACATTATTTTTCTTATATCTGCCCAAAGACATAGGTAGAACCGCTTAAGTGAGGCGGTTCTAACAAGCACCGGATAGCCTTTGAATGAACCGGCCAGTAATAATAAAAATATAATCCCAAATCTCCATAAAAATGACCTGAAATAGTGCACTTTTTCACACGGATGTGATTTCGTTATGTATTTCACAAGCGCGATGCTGATTTGCATATTCACGAAAACACGCCTATTCAAATGCATTGGAATACATTGGAAACTTTACTGCCGAAAAAAACCCGAACATTTTAAGATGAAAGTTGTGATATTTTTCTTATTTCTGCTGTTCTTCTGTGTTTGAGTTTTACGTCCCATCAACAGCTATGGTCATACGGGGACGGGACCTTGGTTTAAAGACTCATCCGAAAGTCTGGAGAAGCCCGGGATCGATCCTGCGACCCCTGGTTTTCAAGGCGTGTAGCGTAACCACTACACCACGGAGGCTTCTTACGTGTACCCACATCCTATATTTTTAGCAGAAATGAAAAACATATCACAATTTTTCATCTTAAAATTTTTGTTTTTCGGCGGTAAAATTTACAAAGTATTTTTATAGGCGTGTTTTCGTAATGATCAGGCGTGGTAAACGAGCTACATAGAAAACTAAATGTAAGTTGAACGAGATATTTTCGAACAAATATACACGCACATGTAAATTTCAAACATTGCAACGTAACTCTATGTAAAGTTTTATTTACGGGCACATATCGTTGATTCAACGTTTTGTGTGTTTACTTGGAATTGAAAAATACAAAACGGGTCTCGATATTATTTCATCAGAACCATCTGATTCTAACAGGAATAAGTGACGATAAGTAACGCATAGTTTAGATATATATTTGATGCATATAAGTCTAATACAGAAATAGCATTGACCAAAATTGAACGGGCGATTTTTATTATGCAACATTGATATTTCATATACTGAATAGATATAAATCTCAGTCTTGTAAGTCTTAATGAAATAACAACAGCCAAAATCGAACGGGTGATGTTTTAGTAAGCAAGATGAAAACTTCACTTATGAAATACAATTTGGGTATATTACATTAACCATATCTCTTCCTAAACTATAACATGTTTATACAGTTAAGGAAATCACACCTCTGCGCCGTCTTAAGCATTTTTGAGCCATATTTACAGCTGAAGGGATTAATTTATCATCAAACGGTGGCAAAATACCTACTATGTGGATTGGGTACACTTTGGAGAGAAGGTAATTGTTTCAAACCATTATTGTCCCTACATCACGTACCAATACAGAGCTACTCTTAAAGAGTAAGGAGCAAATTTTGTCCTTTAAGAGTATATCCTGCTTTTCTTTTTTGAGGAAAAACTGTGCTTCTTCCATTGATTATTAGACGCCTTTGATTTTAGAAGGGGCACGAATTTATTTGTCGTTTCTATAAAATTACAAAACAAAACGGCTTCGACATCAGTGGTGTCTGCCATCGCGAAAACACGCCTATATAATTTTGACCCTTTGAATCCCACTTTTAGATAGTAAAACTGGGGTTTACACGGGTAAACTTTATTTTCTTATTTCTGCTCAAAATATAGATTGTAAGTATTCGTTAGAACCGCCTTATCTATTTTATTATTTCTGCTCTAAAATATAGATTGTACATACTTGTTAGAGCCGCCTCGATCAGGTGGTTCTAACGAGTACTCACAATCTATATTTTGAGCAGAAATAAGACCGCCTCGACGAGGCGGTTCTAACGAGTACTCACAATCTATATTTTGAGCAGAAATAAGAAAAATATCACAATGTTTCATCTTAAAATTTTCCTTTTTATATGGTAAAGTTTACTTTGTATTTGTACATGCGTGTTTTCGTAATTAATTGCTAATCAGGTGTATTTTGTTCACCAGTTTCAACTCTACGACTTACCTAACCTGTTACTCTCCTAGATGTTTGTTTCCCCAGGAACTTGCTACTGTTAATTCCAACGCTTTACCGAATTTCAAGCTAATGCAGCAATTACTATTATACTGAATCGCACAAGATGACGTTTAATACCAGTTTGTTCATTAACTGATCTCAAACCAACCAACTGTGCACTGTTTCCTGCGGGATTCGCAACAAACCTTATCACAATGTTGTATTCTGCAGTTTATAAGTAAAACCAGATGGTACATGCATTCGAATAATAAAGAACAATTGTTACGTAATGTTTGATCTAAAAGTACGCATACCAAGATGAATCGACTAGGTGTTATAAATGGGAGAGTTATGGTCATTCAATAAACCATACAATTTGCTTGGGTCTCTGGAATAAACATTTGCAGGTATAAAATAAAACTATTTTAGATAATTTGGATTCGTGTTCAACAGTTGTTATAAAAGATGCATCTGATGCATTTGATGCAAATAAACAGATGCACCTTTTGCAACGAAAGTACCAGATGCGACCAACAAGAAAGAAAAACATACCTATGTAACAAATGTTTTTTTTTTTCAAGTCTCATTACAGGGTCACTGATGAGGCTTTATTAGCCGAAACTACGCAGTATGACCCATCTTCTTTCTTATGAATGTTTTCATTGCTCTTAAAGGAACTCATTTTTGATTTTTATTTTCCTTCACTGCAGCTGGTGTTTTGCCGTGTTGCGGCCGTAAAACGTCTCCCCGTACATCAACCATAGTGCAGTTTATATTTTACTTTTGGTCCTTTGAGATCAGCGTGAATATTCTGAGAAATCGGAAATAAATTATTGGTTTAGACTCATATTCTAGACAGGTTTTTAATTAGTTGGACCACATTTTGATTTATATCAGTCTTTGAAACGACTGCCTATTCGAAATTCGCAAAATTGCAATATGTTTCCTCTGGCTTTCTTTGCCGGATCATTCCAGGGTCACTGATGAGGCTTTATTAGCCGAAACTACGTAGTATGACCCATCTTCTTTCTTATGAATGTTTTCATTGCTCTTAAAGGAACTCATTTTTGATTTCTATCTAATATGAGGATCTTACATGAGTGCTCATGTATTATTGAATTTATTAAACGAGTTGAGCAAAAGGGATAAAATGCGAGGCTTGCCGAGCATTTTATTCCTTTTCCTCAACGAGTTTAATAAATTCAATAATAAAAGAGCACGAATACAAGATTCTATTTATCATATGACATTTAAAACGCATTTTTTCACGATTGTATACAAAAATATCAATATTTCGCCATTAGTAAACCCGACGTCGTTAAGGACGTCGTACATGTAACGTTACGGGACGTATCTAGCTAATTTGCATATTTAATCCACTAGTGGATTATCGAAAATATGACATGGCGTTATTACACTCTCAGACGCGACGTCATATGATAAAACTTGCTCTTGTCTGATGAAAATTTGTAACACTTTCCTTTTTATGCTGCAAACATAGTTTATTGGTGCTCAATGAGGCGGTTTTATTGAAAATCCACAATTAATATTCCTGACAAAAATGATGGATACCCTATATGTACTTGGTTTTATAAGTTGCACGACGAAAGATGCTTAAAACCATATTAACAGAGAAAATGGGGGCTAAATAGGCAAATAATAATTTCCTTATTTTTATAAGAGAGCATAGCATGTTGGACATTTTAAGAACCGCCTCAATGAGGCTGTTCTGAAGTTTATATACAGTCTATATTGGCAGCACAAATGATAACGATCTCACAAACTTTCTCAGCGAAAATGTCATTTGCACAATTGACTATGGCCAACAAGTATGTTATCCTGGTGACTCTTTATACGAATTTAATTTACCCTAGGAATAGTTTGTCGCGTTTTGCATAGATGTAAAGATGCATCAGTTATATCATTGGCCGTGACCTAATTTCCATGCAAGGTCTCTTAGCCGTCTTGTTTTATGGTGGTGGTGGTTGAGGCTTGGGTGCGTCGGAAGACTAAATCAATGCATCTATGTCCCACCTGCTAATGAATCAGCAATCGATACAATTAACCTACAGCTCCCATCAGAGACACCAACGTAAAAGAAACACAGACATGAAACAACTAGGCCTAATGGAAACACCAACAGCTAAAAGCCAAAAGCACAGTTACTTTCTCTCAAAATGACCAATTGGCGATCCAAAAACAAAATAATATAAGCGATACACACACACACACTCAAAGACAAGCCATAACATAAATAAACCGGGACTGAAGAACCGCCTTAGAACGGTCAGTGAAACGAATTCCACCGGGGAGGGGGGGGGGGGCTTAAATCGAGTTTACGTGGCCACAATCCTCGCCCTTACTCCTGTCAAGATTTAGACAAATAATTTGTTCAATCCGCATGAAGGCCTCCTAACTCAACAGTGCAACATCTCCGTGAAGACAAAAATCAAACAACCACAGAGATGAAACAATGGTGAGGACTCGACAGCAAGAAAGATGCCAAATATAATTTAGGAATTATAATTTAAATACATTAAACATCATAGAGAAATATTAAATTGGACAACATTTTTTGGCATCCAAACAATCTTTTTGGCTGTAGTTGAGGTTGCTTTAGTTAATATAATCATGATCCAAGTCATAATTAATTAGTAAAACTGTGTTGTCCATTTGATTACTGAGAACATTAATTTCCCCCATAGGCAATGTAGTTCTCACAACTCGTTGTATATAATGTTAATTCGTAAATGTGTCCACCAGCTGTCCAGAACTCAGTTGAAAATTTTAACCTTTAAGATGAGAAAAACATGCATGCCTATGTGTGTTTAATACTGTATGTATCGTCATACGGTGGAAGATGTTGCACTTTCATTGTAATACCAATGTTTTTTCTTGATGTGATACCGGAACCTGCTCATGTCGTTTCGTATAAACTTTCGAATGGCGGATGTGGAATAAATCTATAGCACAGTCATATATCTCCATCTGTTAAACTGTAGACATTGACCTGACAATCGATGTCAATTTGTCCTGGAAACCTTACCGATAAATAAGACCACATGCAGCTCTAAAACGGGTACATTATGGCCACAGTCCAGAAAAAGGAAACGCGGAGAAATGGTTCTTCAATAACAATGGGCGTAGTTGACGAAATGGAATTCGTTCAAAGAAAGCATGAAGTGACGGAATACTATCAAATGCAATGTAGTTTGATAATGTAGTTTTTGGTGGGTCAGGCCTCAGATTCTATGACGGTTCCAGCGTAAAGGCTTATTGAGATTAGTGAGAATCTAATTCTATGTAATGTTGGTTGGTGCCTGATGCTCTGTCTCTGGTCGGGCACATCGGCGTCTAACTGTTGGTTTTCTTTTGCTCCAGCATTTCAGTGGTTTCTTGCTGTAGAGTCCTAACCGCTGTTGCATCTCTGTGGTTGTTTGATTTTTTGTGTTCACGGAGATGGTGCACTGATGAGTTAGGAGGCCTTCATGCGGACTGATAAATTATTTGTCTAAATCGCGACGGAAGTAATGGCGAGCGTTGTGGTCACGCAAAATCGATTTAAGCCCCCCATCCCCACCCAGTGGAATTCGTTTCACTGACCGTTCCAAGGCGGTTCTTCTGTCGTGGTTTATTTTTGTTATGGCTTGTCTTTCAGTGTGTGTATCGCTTATATTATTTTGTGGTAAAGTAACTGTCCTTTTGGCTTTCCGAGGGTGATGTTTCCATTAGGGTCTAGTTGTTTCACATTTGTGTTTCTTTCCCTTGGTGTCTCTGATGGGAGCTGTGGGTTTATTGTATCGGTTCCTGGTCATTGCCTTTACTTTAATTTATTACCTATGAAACTTAAAAGGAATAGCGACATTAATATTTAATTGTTTCTACCAGTATGATCATGGTGTGTATGAAATTTTTAATTGTTCATTGGATCAATGTTGTGCCCGCTAGGAAAAAGTGTTATAGTCAAAGTATTTTGGGCTTTGCTTTAACATGAATACAGTCGTTGGTAATCTAATATTGTAAAATGATTTATCTATTGTATGCGGGAAACCCATAAAGGGATACCTAAGCAAATAGTGCAGGCCCAGATCAGACGCCGCAGAATGCAGAATGCGGCGTCTGGTCAGGGCCTGCACTATTTGCTAACATAATTGTTTTCGTCAATAACTGAATAAAAACGCAAAAGTAGGCCTGATACCGCCCGCTTATATGACAAATGAACCTACCCAACATGCAGCAATGGAAGAGTCCACTAGTATAAAATGCGTTAATGACTTACCTAGTCCCTCAGACGCCTCACGAAACATGTGTAACGGTTTTAGTCCTGAAAATATAAGGTATGAAATGTTTAAAAATAAAAGCCAAACAAACAAACTAATCCTAGGCGGAGCTTCTGTTATGGTTTGTTATGGTTTTTATTGTATATGTCGTCGCATGTATATCCTGTTAATACTGTTTATTATTAATTGATTATCCTGTATTACACCTTGTCAACCAATATTCAAAAATCATACATCATGCCTTTAATTGCGTCAATTGATAAAATTGTCATTAATCGAGTAATTTCGTATTGGCCAAGTTACAGGTCCTCGGTCAGCTGTATTGGCCTCGGCCCTCGGCCTCGTGCCAATACAGCAGACCACGGACCTGTAACTGGGCCAATACGAAATTATTTGATTAATAACATTATATTATAAATACAATGTGGCTATTCTTAGAAATAAACTGCCGTTTTGGCTTTCCGCTTGCGACCCTCTTTTCCTGTAGCGGCTTAGGTAATTGTACCTAATCCAGATCACTGTCTTTATTTCTCTTTGCAATCGTAGCTTTTTTGAATCTGTATTACGAACGATTATGGCAGTTTTGTATGTATCACTGTGTGTATCACTTGTGTCTTTTTATTTTGGATGGCCATTTGGCCATTTTGTGGGAAAGTAACTGTCCTTATGGCCTTCCTTTGTATAGGTTTCCATTATGGTCTGGTCGCTTCATGTTTGTGTTTCTTTCCCTTTGGTGTCCTTGATGGGTGGAGTAAGTTAATTGTATCGATTCCTGATCTTTGTTTTACTTCTACTTTGCATAACAAATATAGAGATTACTTATGAAACAAACAAAAAGACGATTCACAGAATAGAATAGATCATCATGTCTAGAGCTGCCCCGCCCATCGGGGCTTGAAGAAATATATGGGCTGCATGATGCTTCGACGCAGAGCTGAAACCGATCTGCACACGAGTACTGGTAAACTGCTTAGAGGATCTTAGTCTGTCCAGGCAAAGCAGTGCGAGTCGGCCCATCCATGCTTATGAACCCTATTGGTTTCATTGGGTGACAGGGTTTGAGATGTCATTTCATCTCAAATGCCGGGTAAAAGTCCCACAAAATTGGAAGCAACGTCTCCAAAATGACCTGTACAGTGTTGATGGGGACTTCAAACCTCAAATCAAACAAATCATATCTAGAGGGATTGCTTTAAAAAGATTGCAAGTAAATATGCTGATCTTCCCAATGAATCAAACAGTGCGAGGTGTGACTCGGATTTACTATCGAGAACTTTTAAAGCTATCTGTTTCTCAATCATTTAGCTCCCACAACAAACAAAGTTTAGAAATGAACATAGAAGTGAAGGCAATGCTTAGAAATCGATAAACTTACCTCACGCCGCCCGCCCAAGACACCAAAATGAAAGAGACACTACATTAAACAACTCCAGCTTAATTGAAACTCCATAAACTACGCAAAGCCTTTTCAAAATTTTATAGACGCCATTCTGATTTAATTTCAAAATTCAATATTGGACTTAAATCTCTTCTGCAACAAGGTCTATCGGAACCCGAATTTTATGGTGACTTAGTATATAAATTCAGAAAAATATATAACCGCAATGACTTCAGCACCCAATTTCGTAAAATCATTCTTCGATATAAAAAGATTGGGTACAACATGGATATTATACGACAGACTGCATGCATGGTAGTTAACCCAATCACGGTTGGCAACTTTGCTTCCCTCTTTAATTGCACGCCGGTGGGTCAGGCCTCAGATTCTATGACGGCTCCAACGTAAAGGCTTATTGAAAATTAAAGAGATAATGTTGGTTGGTGCCTGATGCTCTGTCTCTGGTCGGGCTCATCGGAGTCTAACTGTTGGTTTTCTTTTGCTCCAGCATTTCAGTGGTTTCTTGCTGTCGAGTCCTCACCGTTGTCTCACCTCTGTGGTTCTTTGATTTCTGTGTTCACGGAGATGTTGCACTAATGAGTTAGGAGGCCTTCATGCGGACTGAACAAATTATTTGTCTAAATCGCGACGGAAGTAAGGGCGAGGATTGTGGCCACGTAAAATCGATTTAAGCCCCCCAGTGGAAATCTTCCACTGACCGTTCCAAGGCGGCTCTTCTGTGGCGATTTATTTATGTTGTTGTTTGTTACTTACTGTGTGTATCACTTGTGTCTTTTAATTTTGGATGGCCATATGGCCATTTTGTGGGAAAGTAACTGTCCATATGGCCTTCCTTTGTTTAGGTTTCCATTATGGTCTGGTCGCTTAATGTTTGTATTTCTTTCCCTTTGGTGTCTTTTATGGATGGAGTAAGTTAATTGTATCAATTCCTGATCTTTGTTTTACTTCTACTTTTCACAAGCGAAAAGCCAAAAGAGCAGTTATTTTCCCACAAAATGGCCATGTGGCTATCCAAAATAAAAATATTTTATCAATACATACATGCAAATACGACATATAATAATAATAAACGACAACAGAAGAACCGCACTGGACCGGTCAGTATTTTTTTTTTTTGTACTGGGCGGGGCAGGGACCATCAACAAACCCGGCTACCATGCGACATATGCAATATATTTCAGCAGTAAAATTGTTCAAATTTTGTTCGACCTTCACGAAATTTGCAGGAGATATATAATCTCAGACAAGTTGATGAACCGGTAATTTCCAGTTTTTATCGATACCGTTACGACAATATTTGACATTCTGAACAGTATATTAACTTCAGTACTAGCCAGACCATCATGCAACGTCAAGATAGCCAAGTTAGGCATCGAATTTAAAAAGGTTAACTTCATGTTGAAAACAGCAGTAAAGAGCACACAGTCAATCTTACATTCACTAACACTTTCCCCCAGCCCGCCCTGTTTGTTGGTCTCAAACGTCTAACCCACATGACCAATTTTAGCAATAAGTAATGTATTATTGTCCATCGTTCTTGTTTTTACATTTTTTGAAGCTGCATTATGTTTATTTATTTATACTTGTGTACAAAGTGAAGTGGCAAACTCGACATGGGGCACTGGTAGTTTCAAATGGGGTTTTATATATGAACAGTAGACCGGGTGCGCAAGTGTCTGTTTTGCACGTTTTAAATCCATTTATTAAGCAATGCAATTGTAATCATAATACCTTACCAGCGTAAGTGCAAACAGAAAAATAGAAGTGAAGGCAATGATCAGGAATCAATACAATTAATTCACAGCTCCCATCAGAGACACCAAAGAAATAACTAGATCCTAATGGAAACACCCATAGCGGAAACGACACCAATAAAAAGAAGTTAATATACTACTACTACTACTACTACTATTACTACTACTACCTACGGCATGATAGACATAACAAAGGAAAGAAGCATAGCTTGAAAAAGCATCCGCCTATGGTGATTTGAACCCGGGTCGCTCGGGTGATAGCCCAGTGCTCTATGCACTGACCCAAAGGATCGACTCCTTTATGCAGTTGTCATAGAGTGGCGAAAAAACCTACAAGACTATGCATTATCTTCCAAGGTAGATAACTGAATGGAGGAAATGCTGTCCGTAACACACTCCCTCTTCAAGTAAGCCATCAATTATGATGGCACGAAGCTATTTTGGTTGAAATAAATATGTTCTATTAAAAGATTATCCATTGGAAGCAAGGAATACACCACAGAACTGAAAAATATGGAGTGTGCACGTTTTCTGGGCGAGACAAGCTAGTTTCGGCCATTAGGCCTCATCAGTGACCCTCAGATATCTTCAAAATTCCACAATGGAATCAATGATCCCAAAGGAAAAGACAATATAATCTACACTATGATGTAGGGTAGGGAGACGTTTTACCGCCGCCACACATTCCCACATACCAGCTGTAGTGAAGTTAAATATGTTCTATAAAAGGGTTATCCTTTGGAAGCAAGGAATACACCACAGAACTGAAAAATATGGACAAGCCCCCATCTTACGGCATGAAAGTCGTAACAAAGATGAAGCATAGCTGAAAAAAAATATCCCCGCCTATGGTGGAATTCGAATCAGGGTCATCCTGGAGAAAATTCAATGCTCTAACCAGTGAGTCAAAGAGTCGTACCACTAGTTACGGACAGCATTTCCTCCATTCAGTTATGATGTGAGAGTGGGTATAAACCTAGATAACCAAAGGCCCGGAAATGCGGTCCGTAACATACTACTAAAACTTCTTCTACTACAACTGCTACTTCTACTACTGCGTATACTACTAATACTACTACAAAAAAAAACACATTACTTCTGACTACTTAATATTTTATTTCTTAGTACAATAATACATTCGTTCCAAATTTTACAATTTTATAAATAGACACAAAACAGGTCTCCGTGACCTAGTAGATAAGAGCGCTGACTTAATCATTAGGTCTCTCACAGATGTAGTCACATGTGAGACAACAAGTTCTGCAACGGAAGGTCACGTAGTTTTTTCTCAAGGTACTCCGGGTTTCGCCCATCTCTGGTTAACGATCGACTCGACATGAGTAAATTAATCTTGAAAGGGCCGTATGACCAAACTCAAGAAAAAAAATCGACACAGATACAAGGGCACAAGTTCTGAAGGTGTATATGTTTACAGATAAAAATGTTTTATGTGTCAAAATTGATTGACAAGGAAGCATATATCAAACATGTATCTGATACGGGAATTGTGCTTTCAAATAATTCAAATGTTTATCAGCTTTTCACTGTCATAAGTAGGATAATGCACTCTAAATAGATCAACATAAATTCCACTATTCTTGTGTTATAGTGAACATATTTAGGGGATAACCGTGTTTAAAATTACCACTTGGGGAGGTAAATCGGCGGTTTTAAGGTCGGAAATTCCGTTTTAAGGCGAGACGCATTCATGCGGACTGACCAAATTTTTTGTCTAAACCATGGCAGAACCAATTGCAAGGATTAAATCACCCCGCAACCAAGTAAAAACTGTTTGCTGGCCGTTCCAGGAAGGTTCTTGTGTTGCGGTTTGTTGTTGATATAGTTCGTCCTTTCATATGTGTGTATTGCTAATATTTTTTTTGAAAGTCATTTGGCCATTTTGTAGGACAGTCACTCCTTTTTGACTTTAAGCTTGTGAAGTCCCCATCATAGTCAAACTGTTTTATATTGTGTCTCCTTCTCCTATTTACAACATCAAAATGACTGCCAATGGTTTGTCCGTTTTGTTTACTGCCGTCACTTCATGTTTCGACTTCTTTCTCTAATGATATTGTGGGAACATTTTGAGATCTGATTGAATCAATTCCTGATCGTTTCTCTTTTAAATTGGCCTACGAATATTGCACGAATACTTCAGCAAATGTATTTACTTTATTCATGCAGACGCCGTGTCATATTCGCAGATGCTATACAATAATATGATGATTGGGCGATTATCACAGCCAGTTTGTATTTGTTTCAAACATAAGGACCATATTCAGAAAAGACAGATGCTCATTATAATGCAAAAGCCACCAGAGGCTATTTCTGTTTCAAAAACCGTTTCCGCCAGTGAAATCAAATGCAGTTTGGTTGTTACATTTCACTGAAAAATGACATTAAAACGTTATTCTGATGTTGCTCATTAACTGTACCAGGTGCGGACTTGGCTCTTGAAATTCATACCATCATAAAAACAGTCCCATTTGGACGCTACAGCGATGAAGGGGCTTTATCATGTGGCATCGCATCTGAGAATGTAATAACGCTATGTATTAAATTCGGAAATCCACTAGTGGATTTAATATGAAAATGATTAGGTACGTCACGTAACGTTAGACGTCCCTAACGATGCCCAATTTACTAATGGCGGAATATTGATGTTACTATAAAAATCGTGAATAAAATGCTTTTCAAATCTCATATGATAAATTGAATCTTGCATTCGTGCCCATGTAGTGTTACATTTAGTAACATCGTTTAGGAAAAGGGGTAAAATGTTCGATGAGGCCTCGAATTTAATTCCTTTTCCTCAACTCGTTTAATAAATTCAATGATACATGAATATTCATTTAAAATCCTCTTTGTAAGAGTGGGAATCAAGATAGACAGTATAAGCCTCGTTGAGAAAACGGATAAAATGTTGGTGAAGCCTCGCATTTTATCCCTTTTCCTCAACTCGTTTACTAAATTCAATAATACATGAACGCCCATGTAAGATTTTGTTTGTATTGGAGTTTTACCGCCTAGTGAACACTATTTTAGGTCATTTTTGAACAGGACAGTTTACCTATCCACACTTTTCCTGTACAGTGCGTAATCTTTCGCCAGAAACTGACAACTGTCCCTCTTGATTCAGCGGAAGGGAGAGAATGACCGTAGAAAAGATTTCATGATCAATCTCCACTTAAGAATGTTGCCGACCCCGGCAGGTATCGAACCCACCTCCTCCTGATCACCAGTCAGACGCGCTTCCGACAGAGCTACCGGGGCCAGCCACCCATGTAAGAACCTCCATGTGATAGTACAAAACCAAGATGGACAGTATAATGTAGAAGTAAAACAAAGATCAGATATCGACACAATTAACTTACTCCACCCATCAAAGACACCAAACGGAAAGAAACACTAACATGAAGCGACCAAACCATAATGGAAACCTAAACAAAGGAAGGCCATAAGGACAGTTACTTTCCCACAAAATGGCCATATGGCCATCCAAAATAAAAAAATACAAGTGATACACACAGTAAGTAACAAATTACATCATAAATAAACCGCCACAGAAGATTCGCCTTGGAACGGTCAGCGGAAAGATTTCCACTTGGGGGGGGGGGGGGGGGGATTTTACGTGGCCACAATCCTCGCCCTTACTTCCGTCGCGATTTAGACAAATAATTCGTTCAGTCCTCATGAAAGCCTCCTAACTCATCAGTGTAACATATAAGCCTCGTTGAGACAAAGGGATTGAAAGCTCGGCTAAGCTTTGAGTTCTACCACTTTTCCTCAACTGGTTCAATAATACATTGTACATGTAAGATCCTCTTTGTAAAATGGAAACCAAGATAGATAGAATGAGCCGCGGAAATTAGAGATTAACGAATAGCCAGGCGTCAAACTAGCCTGTTTATCAGATTACGAAAACACGCCTGTTCAAATTCATTATTAATTTCAACGCCGAAACAAACAGGAATTTTAAGATGCAAAATTGTGATAATATTTCTTATTTCTGCACAAAATATAGACTGTTGGTACACGTTAGAGCCGCCTCATCGAGGCGGTTCAAACAAGCCCACATGATCAGGAATCGGTACAATTAACCTGCAGCTAGAAACACGAACACGAAATGGCGAGACCCTAATCGTAACACCACTAGCGGAAAGCCAAAAGGACAGATACACACATATTGGCCAATTGGTTATCCAAAACAAAAATTTATAAGCCATACACACATTCACACAAACTTCTTGGTGAAGAGGCTGTGTAAATATTGAGGCAGCCATTTGTTTTGTAATGTTGCGTTTCGTTCCAAAAGTAACCTTTACAGATTACCCTTTTTTTCAGAACATTTAACCTCGCCACATCTGGTGTTAAAGGGATATGTGGCTGCCGTAAAACATCACGAAAACACGCCTCTATAATTTTGACCCCCTCGAACCCCACTTTTATATAGTAAAACTGGGGTTTCCGTGGGTATACCTTTAAGAAAAATATTGCAATTTTTCATCATAAAATTTTCATTTTTTCGGCGATAAAGGTGGCAATGTATTTGTATAGGCGTGTTTGCGTAATGGGTTTCCCTACACCATAGTGTTGGTTGTTGGTTATATTTTCTAATTCTTTGTGATCACTGGTTTCACTGCGGAATTAAGAAAATATGAAAGGGTCACTGATGAGGCCTATTGGGCGGCAACTAGCTGGTCTGGTCCAGAAAAACCTTGCACAATCCACAGTTTTCAGTTCTTAGCTGTAGTTTTGGCTCCTTGGTTCCAAAGGATTACCACTTTTTACAGAACATTTAAGGTAAAATGTGACTGGAAAAAAATCAATTCATCATATTTTTCCGTATCTGGAGGAACTGAGCAGCAATAAGGCATCTGCCTAACAGTACAAAACTGTTCAGTGTTAGGGTGGGATATACTGAAGCAGCAGCTGATTATAAGCTCTTGTTTTGAGAAGTGAAATTTATTTGAGTGTGTGAACTTGGCTTGGGATTCGCAGCTTGGAATATCGATTTTGCCTAACATTCAATGATATTTTACTATACTTTACTACTACGGAATAAATCAAATTCCAAACTCCATACTTCAGACTCCAAGCCAACTTCATTCACCTAATTTATTTTACCTATCAAACTCTCGTGAATGGATAAGTATGTGAAAGGCGCAAGGTCGGAGCACCGGAACTAATGGGAAAGAGTGTTGGCTCTAATCGCGCTGTTGATTCGAGCCTCGGTCGGGTCACATATTAGACGCAAAATTCTTTAACGGAAGGTCAGGTTTTTTTTTCTCCTGGAACTCCTGTTTCTGCCCACCTCTAATAAATGATCGGCATGAAATCAGTGAAACAATCCTGACAGGGCTTTAAAACAAAGCCCCAAAAACAACAAAAACATGCATCTACCAAGTCTGGTCGCGCGCCGCGGTGTTATAACTGATCATAGAATAATAGGTTTGAACATGCGGACTGAACTAAATCGCGAAGGGAGTAAGGGCGTAAAATCGTTTTAAGCCCCTAGTGAAATTCTTTTCACTGACCGTTTCAAGGCGGTTCTTCTGTCGCGGTTTATTTCTGTTATGGGTTGCCTTTGAGCGTGTTTATCGGTTGTATTTTTTGTTTTGGATAGCCAATATGCAATTTTGTGGGAAAGTTACTGTCCTTTTGTATTTCTGCTATCGATGCTTCTATTATGGTCTAGTTATTTCATGCTTAACCTTTGGGTGTCTCTGATGGGGGGTGTGGGCGAATTGTATCGGTTCCTGACCATTGCCTTCACGTTTATTTTTTACCACTCACTTGTATACAAAAGGCAAAGCTTACATGTAATTTGCATCATTTTGGTTGATAAATAATGGCAATATATTTAAGGAGTGATTGAAAACGGTGACATGAGATGATGGTCACTGCGTAGTAAATAAGCAGACACTAATCAGAAAGCATGCGAAAGGCACTCTACCAAATTTTTGGTGGACTCAGCGAATTTGACATATAGTGAAAAACCCTGAATAGCTCCGCCTAGTCAATCTTATCTGCGGAGCTATTCAGGTGTTGTCAATATATGTCAAATTCATTGAGTGCACCAGACGTTCGGTAGAGTGCCTTTCGCATGCTTTCTACAAGCGCACCGAATGACCAAATACGTCACAGATTTGTCTGTGTTATCTCTATATTGACAACGGGAAGCTTACTACCAGGCTGTACGATAAACCAGATGACTTCAATTTTCCCATTGTTAACTTTCCCTTCCTGAGCAGTAATATCCCGTCTGCACCAGCATATGCAGTTTACGTTTTACAGTTAATCCGTTATGCAAGAGCCTATTTCAAGTATCATGACTTTATGGAACGTGGGAAGGTTCACATTACCAGGTTGTTATGTCAGGGGCATAACAACCTAACTGGTATCAACACTAAAGAAGTTCTATGGGAGGCACCAGGATCTTGTTGATCCGTACAGTGTGGCCATTTCCAGAATTATTTCTGATGTGTTTGCAAATAGAAAGCCATAGGAAGTAAATTCGCTGAGTCCTTCCAAAACCTCGGACATACCTTTTCTTCGTTCAGGTCGATAGGCATGGTGGGGGAAGCTTTCTTACCAGGTAATGCTTACTATCCGCGGACGCCTGATTACACTCTTCTGGAGTCCATGTCTGTTGATCTGAACATTGATATTTGCCATTTGTCTATGGATTAATGATTTTGGTTTAACGCTTTGGTAATACGACCTGAACTACTACTTACAGTTGATATCACACAATCATGGGACTTGCTTTACCTTTTTGTCAATAGATCATTTCAGAGGCAGATGCAAACGATAGCACCGACTAGACAGTTTTATCTGCGACTATTATACTATAACTTTGAACTATCGCAAGGTCATTAACAGCAGACCTACTCTCGGTGTGCAAGTTTTTATAATGCACCGCAATATGCCATAATATGTACACCTAATAACTACAGCGTCATTCATAACGTGGTTGTTGGTTATTAACATAAACGAATCATTAATTGCGTCGTCTGGCATCGGTTAATTATTTAGATTCCTGGCTCTGTCTTGCAGGTGTCCCGAAACATATTTTCGTGCAAAAAGTCAGCAAGTGATCCTCTAGAACATTTTGGCTGATACAAGCTTTGTCGAAAATTTCGGCTCATATTCCAGAAAGTCTTCGCGTACAGAGGATCCAAATTAAACAAAAAAAACAAACAAAAAAACATGAAGTCGGCTGTATTTGTACTCTAATTGTGAATGTTCTGAATCTAAAATACATTAAGGAAACCCCGGTATCGTGAGCGATAAGTTGAAAATGTGTTAGACAATGACGCCATGGAGCTTGCCAATGATGCCATGATATAAAGTTGCCAGCGGTTATTTTACATGTTAAGGGTACCACTTATTAACCGTCGTAGTAAAATAAAGAAACGTCGATGTTGGTTTGTTCCAAATAGTCTTCCTAAGAAACTATCAAATTATTTGTATTCATACACAATGAAAAACAAAGTTTGACACAAATCAGGGGCTCCGTATACACGGACTAGTCACTACAGTGTAAGTGATTCTATTTATCAGAAATATGTTGTCGTGGCTGAGCGTGGCTGAGCCAAAAAGTTTTGCAAGCTACAATTTCATTGCTGTATATAACTCTTATTGTATTAGATTTGTATTATTTTATTCTAAAAAGCAATAGTTGAATGCATCGCTTCCAGAACTGTAGCATTATTTTAATGAAAAGTTCAACAGTTTTTGTAAATTTAGACCAGAACTCTAGGCACCTATTACAGGTATTTTCTGCACTTTTGGAATAAATTCGACCAATGTAGATGCTTCCAGCTGCGTTCAATTCAATCGTAATCAATACACATTAATTCTATTAATTTTTGTCAACCACACTGCCAGAATTGACAACTAACAATTATTGCTAAAATTCATTATCATTAATTTTCGGTGACTATAATTAATTAAAATGGCTGTATGATCAAGACACGCAACATATTTTCGCAGCTCAGTCAGTTTCTAGTCCGTGCATATTGGGTCCGAGCACAATTGCATCCTGATGGAAAAAATGTCCATATTTTCGAAGAGTTTCGAAGAGGTTCTTCTGTCGCGGTTTATTTTTGTTATGGTTTGTCTTTGAGTGTATGTATCGCTTATATTATTTTGTTTTGGATAGCCAATTGACCATTTTGTGGGAAAGTAACTGTCCTTTTGGCTTTCCGCAATTGATGTTTCAATTAGGGCCTGTTGTTTCATGTTTGTGTTTCTTTCCCTTTGGTGTCTGTGATGGGAGCTGGGTGTTAATTGTATCGATTCCTGATCATTGCCTTCACTTCTATTTTAAGTACATAATGTTTATTCTTCCGGTCTTCTACTGTGTTTGAAATAACGGTTTTCATTGCGTTTCAAGATTCAAATTGACGTTTCGTTGACATCTGTTACAAAACGTTTGAAAACAAAGCTTCCCTGTACCTTAAAATCGCAAGCAATCGTAAATTGATATACAGTTATTTCATGGCAATTTGGTGTATAGTTAAAACTTTTGCCCGAGGTGCTGTGGACGACCTGATGCACTTTTGTCTGAGGCCGAACAGATATACAAACTTTCAGTCTTCTGATCCAATCATTGAATTCAGTTTGGTAGTCTTTTCGAGGTATACTGTTAAGGCACTGGAATATTGCAGAACGGAGGTGTTTGCGCTGTACAAATTTTCGACCAGAAAGGTGTTTTTTCAGCCGCGGGAACAAAAAAAAAAAAGTCACACGGGGCAAGGTCAGGGGAATACGGTGGGTGAGGGAGTTCAACAACCTTTTCCTGTTTCAGATATTCTTGCACAATGAACGCATTGTGCGATGGCGCATGGTCATGTAGTAATCTGACATTGGCCAAACCAGTTGCTGGTCTTCGTTCTTTGAAATATTTCTTCAGTTTTCGAAGAACTTTATTCTTGTAAAACTTCGCATTTACAGATGTGCCTTTAGGCACAGCAACCTGAATAACAGGGCCCTGATTTGAAAAGAATATGACATGCATTACCTTCTTGACGCACCTGGTCCGCTTTGCAATGCATGGTCTTTTGCAATACTTTGTTGCCCATATTTTGTTCTGAATCTTTCGTTTTGGCTAAAAAAAAAGTGAAACCATGTCTCGTCACCTGTGACGACATTAGCGAAAGACCGTGCATTGTCGTTTGGAAAGTTTTTAAGCAACTTCTTGGCGCACTGAGCGCGTGTCTTTTTCTGCTCATCTGTCAACAGATTGGTAATCCATCTAGCACAGATCTTTCTCATTTTCAAATCCCGTTTCAGAATTGTATGAGCTGCTCCTAATGAGATGCCAACCATACTAGCTATTTGCCTAGTGGTGTATCGTGCATCGGTAGCAACTATTTCTTTCACTCTAGCAACCATCTTGGCAGATGTTGCTCTTTTCGCTCGTGGGAAATAACTGTTTTATTACCATATCGACCGAATGTATTGTATAAAAGACCAATGAACACCGGATTTAAATAGATATGATACTTTTTGAGATCTATTCAAAAATAAATCAGTCAATAAATAAATCAATCAATAATTCTTATTACTTTAATAGTATGTTAACACAACGCATATAAACAGGTAGAAGAAAGTTGTTTTATTTAAAGATAGTCTGTAAATTTAAAGACTGACACAAATAAAATCATGAAAATGGTGTGAAACGGAAAAATCGCACTTTGCTTTTTATAGTAATTTGGATGTTATCTGTGTAATATTTTATTATGTGTAACTGCAAATTATATAATTGTCTTTATGTAATTAAATCCCGTCAACAATAATTGAAGAGTTCTCAGAAAATCAGGTTTGTAAAGAGATTCATATGTAAAATGAGCTATGAAATGAAGGTGTATAACGCCTTTATCATTTTGCCAACATACTGATCACTCCCATCGACAATTAGTTTTTCTGACAACTAAAAATTCATGAAAGATTCAAACAGTAAAATGTCCAAAAACGAAACGACGTCAGTACGAAACTCATCTCATGTTCGACCTTTGACAGATATTTCCTCCGTTTCTGCCGTGTTTCGCCGCATTTTCTAAGGAAAGGAAATGTGTTGTTTTATTTATTAATTATTTTCTATCATTAAAACGTTATTTATAGATACAAATAGCCATCAGAAGAGATGGCAAATCCCCCGACCAAAAGCCAATATGGCCTTCAAAGGTTGTTCACCAATAGAACATACACCAGAATTAAACCAGCAATATATCAAAAAAGTATTGCAGTTATGGCCATCACAAAATTATACTGTCAAGGGACATAACTAAAAAACCAGGGCACTCAGAATTGTGGTTCTTGCGAATGGCATGCCTGCTTAAGCTCATGTATTTCTGTACAAAGTACCATCAATATATCTCAAAGGGTATCGGAGATATGGGGATCACAAGCTGGCCATACTATTATATTGGAAGGGTAGATAACTCAAATACCACAGCAACAACAGTTGTGGTTCTGTACGTTGTATACAATTGTGCCAAGTTCCTTCAATATATCTCAAAGGGTGTTGGACGTATGGCCTTCACAAGATTATATGGTCAGAGGAGATTACTCAAAAACCAGAGCACCAAGAGTTGTATTTCTTGAGCATGGCACACCTGCTTAACCTCATGTACATCTGCATCAAGTACCACCAATATGTCTCAAAGGTATTGGAGGTACGGAGATCACAAGGTGGTCATACCGTTTTATTGGAAGTGGAGATAATTCAAATATCATAGCACCCAGAGTTGTGGTTCTTAGGCATGAAGTGCCGTCTCAACCTTGAAAACAATTATGCCAAGTACCATCAATATACAGTCAAACCTGTCTTAGTGGTCACCTCTATTAAGCAAGCAACTTGTCTTAAGCAAGCAGGCATTCAGTTCCCCCAAAAAGGAAAATGCATTAAAATTCACCTGTGTTAAGCAAGCACCTGTCTTAAGCAAGCACTTTTGAATATCCCAGAGATGCTTGCTTAATACAGGTTGGACTGTATCTCCAAGGGTATTGGAGTTATGGCCATCACAAGATTATATTGTCAGGGGAGATAATTTAATAACCAGGGCACCCAGAGTTGTGGTTCTTGCACGTGACACATCTGCTTAACCTCACGTACAAACGTACCAAGTACCATCGATATATCTCAAAGAGTATTGGAGATATGGCCATCACAAGGTAGTGATTCTATATTATTGGAAGGGGAGATAACTCAAAAACCATGGCACGCAGAGTTGTGGTTCATGTGCATGACAAGGTAGCCACTCTATTTTATTGGAAGGGGAGATAACTAAAAAACCATGGCAACCAGAGTTGTTGTTCTTGTGCATGACACGCTGTCTCAGCCTTGTGAACAACTGTGCCAAGTACCATCAATATATCTCAAAGGGTATTGGAGTTATGGCCATCACAAAGTAGTCATTCTATTTTATTAAAAGGGGAGATGACTCAAAATGTATGGCATCCAGAGTTCTGGTTCTTGCGCATGACACGCCGTCTCAGCATTGTGAACAAGTGTGCCAAAAAACATCAATGAATCTCAAAGGGTATAGGAGTCATGGCCATCACAAGGTTGCGTCTACAGACGGACGGACGTCAGGCTAATCGCTATATCCACCGAACCTATTCGGTCGGGGGATAAGGGGGATAATAAAATACATACAGCCTTCGGCAACTCTTTATTTTCAAATGAGATGAAGAATGAGGCTGCGTATGAGAATACGATTTTTTCGTGTTTCATCATTTTCATGATTTTCCTTGTGCTCTGTTGTGTGAGTCTTCAAATATACAGACTAAAAAGTCTTTAAATTTACAGACTGTCTTTAAATAAAACAATTTTCTTCTACCTGATAAAGTACACATTAAACGTTTTTTCACTTGATTCTCAATTATACCATGGTTCAATCATGGATACCGAAAACTGCATATTTTGCAGACCATAGACCGTCCAATATTAAAACATATTGCAGGCGATGTAGTTCACTCTGGTTAAATCTGGTTTAAACTCATCCAATAGCCAAAAAGTTCATCGTATCATTTTATTTTGTAGATTGGGTAATATTTTAATACAAAATATATAGTGTAATCGTGTAATATATAGTGAAGGCATAGAAACACAACAACAGAAGTGCATCAATGAATGGAAAATAAGCTGCCATCATGTTAACAAGTCCGTGAAATGAACACCCCATAAACCGCACATTATATGGAGAAAAATGGGGTTTACGGGGGTATACATTATCTTTTATTATTTCTGCTACAATACATCGGTTGTGGGTACTCGTTAGAACCGCCTCAATGAGGCGGTTCTAACAAGCACCCGCAACCTGTGTACTCGTTAGAACTGCCTAAATGAGGCGGTTCTAACAGGCACCAACAACCTATGTTTGCAGCACAAATAAGAAAAAACATTGCGAATTTTCATAGGGAAAATAGCCATTTTGGGGATGTTTTGTTTGTTTGATTTGAGGTTTAACGTCCCCGTCAACACTGTAAAGGTCATTTTGGAGACGTTGCTTCCAATTTTGTGGGACTTTTACCCGACATTGAGATGAAATGACATCTCAAGCCCTGTCGCCCAATGAAACCAATAGGGTTTATTAGCATGGACGGTCCGCCTCGCACCGCGGTTCCTTGACAGGCTTAGATCCTCTAAGCGGTTTACCAGTACTAGTGTGCGGGCCGGATTCAGCTCTGCGTGGAAGCATCGTGCAGCCCATATATTTCTTCAAGCCCCTATGGGCGGGGGCCGTTTGGGGATGTGAAAAAATGCACTATGTCACATGGTGAAATGGTTCCTAAATCCGGTTTGAATTTTTGACCAGGGGTAATTACATGGAGGATATTTCTTTCTTTCTTTTTTGTTTTTGTTTGGACTTTTTAGGCGGATAGCAAAAATATTCCATCGAGTGTGCACGATTTTCATGTGTGCGAAGCACGAGTGCACTGAAAGTATCCACATTTTCATGAGTGCGAAGCACGAGTAAATATTATGGTGTTTTCAGCACATGAGACGAAATATTTTTGATATCCGCCGAAAACAACTAAATTATATTCTAATTTTTCAAAAGAACGCATTATTTTAACGGAATTTAAACAAACAAAAAGTAATCCCGGGTCGCTACACTGATACAATATAAATGGTAGAAGTAACTATTGAACTGGTATGATATCATTTCACTTGTGTCTGATGTCATATGCATACATTTCATTGCTGATATAAAATAAAATGAAATTGTCGGCGAGGCTGCTCCAGTGTTTTTGACTTTTGGCCGATTGGAAATAATAGATTCACAATTACTTTATGCAGCCAAGAAGCCCAACATATCTATACCGAAACGTATTTATATTTCAATTATCTAATCAGAACGATATATTGATGTTTCAGATAACCCCTAAATGGGAAGAAGAGGATGATATGACAGTTATTGCATCGTTATTCTCACTGTTTTATTTAACAAGCCAATTTTGCCCGATAACTTAATTGGCATATAGGCAGTTGGCCAGAATAAAAAGGTAAGGTCGGATAATGTTGCTGTTTTGAGTGGTTTAGCATCTCTTCGTGGAAAAAGTATGGTTTTAATATTGGAATATAGATAAAAAGTTATATTCTTAGTTCTGCAACTGCATTCACATAAAGATGAAGCCAGTCTGTAAACAGCGCCCGAACACGGAGCATTGAAACGCAATGATTTGTAATGTGCTCCTTATTTCCAAAAGCAACGGTTTTGGATAAATCATCACTTACCCCGGTTTAGACGAGCAAAATCACTGAAGCGAAACTAATTTCACAGATTAAAATTTCGGCCTTTAAGACGACAATTATTAATTTAGCGTTAGTTCATTACTTTTAACACCTCTCTTATCAAAGCAGTCCCAAAGCCCCCATGATTTTAGTGGTTATGCTACCCGCGTTATAAACCAGGTCTCGTTGGTTCGATAAAGGGCTTCTCCAGACTTTTCGAATGGAGGCTTTAACCGATGTTCCGTCTCCGTATGACCTTAGCCGTTGGTAGGACGTGAACCTCGAACACACATCAATACAGTCTTCCCAACAGGAACGTGTAGCGAAACCGATGTAACTTAAAGAATATATGCTTTGCACCCCACACCCCCTCCTACCCCACAAAAATTGGAATCTGTACAAAACGATAACGAGATCAGATATCGCATTCTGCGGCATATGGACAGGCTCTATACTGTTTGCTTAAAGTGCATTTTTTATATAAATAACCACAAACCATTATGAAAACACGCATATACAAATACGTTGTAAATTTTACCTTCCCCTACCCCCCACCCCCGCAAAAAAAAAATAAAATAAATAAAATAAAACAACAACAACAACAACAAAAAAAAAACAAAAAAAAAAAAACGAAAATTTCAAGAAGAAAAGTTCTGATATTTTCTTACGTGTACCAACAATCTGTATTTTAGAGCAGAAATACGATAACTAATTATTAGGCCTGTTAATCTCAGTTTTACTATATAAAAATGTGATTCAGGGGAAGTTTTTTCAAGGGGGTCAGAATTATATGGGTGTGTTTTCGTGATGCAAAACAAACAAACTGACACATTGACCTGTCTCAAAGTCGAAGATTATATTGGCATATGGTATAAAATGAATGTGTTCTTTCCATTCAGTCGAATATAGTTTGGTTGCGCTGAGTGTGAGGCTTCTACGCAAACCGGAACGTAATTGTCTAGAATAATGTTGGAATTATAAAGAGGGTCTGGCCATAAAATCGTTTAAAGCCCGCCCCCATCTCCCCGACCCCATCTCAACCCCGCTCAATACAGACGCGGTGGGTGTTATCATAAATTCCTTGCAATAAATACCCTTGTAAACCCAGCCTCCTATAGTAAAAAGAGCGCCCCGCACATCGGGGCCTGGAGAAATAGTTTAAAAATCGTTTAAAGCCCGCCCCCACCTCCCCGACCCCATCTCAACCCCGCTCAATACAGACGCGGTGGATGTTATCATAAATTCCTTTCAATAAATACCCTTGTTAACCCAGCCTCCTATAGTAAAAAGGGCGCCCCGCACATTGGGGCCTGGCTTCATGGTGCGTCCGCGCAGGGCTGAAACTGACCATACTTTTGAGTACTGATAAAGCGCTTAGAAAGTCAAAGCCTGGCCAGGAAAATTAGTGCGAGTCGAACCGTCCCTGATACGCCGCTTTTTCTTTGGGCGGTATGAGATATCATTTCATCCCATTTTCGGGTAAAAGTCCCACACAATCAGAATCAACATCTCCAAAATGACTTAAATAGTGGTGACTGGGACGTTAAACCTCAACAAACAAACCAACAGACAAACAAACACATATACAAACAAGGGTGTTTTTTCTCCTATTTGTTTCTCACTGCAGAGCTTTTATCTAATTGCATAGATTTGCTTGTATTTTAGGAGGCTCCTTTTTACTACCTGCGTCAGGTTTAGACGCCACTGTGTTGTAGTGGTTATGCTACTCGCCTGATAAACCAGGGATTGAAGGATCGACCCCGGGCTTCTCCAGACCCTCGGAAGAGCATGACGAAAACACACCGATATAATTTTGACCCCCTTGAATCCTACTTTATATAGTAAAACTGGGGTTTACAGGGGTTAACCTTATTTTTCCTATTTCTGCTCTAAAATTTAGATTGTGGGTACTCGTTAGAACCGCCTCGATGATTGCGGGTACTCGTTAGAACCGCCTCGATGAGGCGGTTCTAATGAGTACCCACAATCTATATTTTGAGCAGAAATAAGAAAAATATCACAATTTTTCATCTTAGAAGTTTCCTTTTTCCGGCGAAAAAAATTACAATGTATTAGTATAGGCGTGTTTTCGTAATGCTTTAAACCGAGGTCCCGTCTCCGTATGACCTTAGCTGTTGGGGAGACGTAAAACTGAAACTCTCACACTCACCTGGCGTCCGCTCATGCATAAAGAAAACTTATCACGTGATGACAAGAAAAAGGTCAGCCGAGCCGGCACAAGAGACTAAAAGGTTAGATATACGAATTCTTAAATGAAGCTATAGTCAGCCATCTTTATAACGCCATTCGATAAAACGACAAAACATGCTATAAAGACAATTTCAATGGAAACAATCCTTAGCTCAAGATGGGAATCGCCTTGGCGAGGCGATTCTAACAAATTTCCGCTACATTTGTTTCTTTGAGTGATTAACCCATTTAGTACCAGAAACCCCAAAACATTAACCCTGGCAAACAGTGTATGCCCAGATAAGGCGGCGTCTGATCAGGGCCTACACTGCATCAGAAAAACACGCCTAAATAATTTTGACCCCATTGAACCCCACTTTTATATAGTAAAACTGGGGTTTACGGGAGTAAACATTATTTTGCTTATTTCTGCTCTGAAATATAGATTGTGGGTATTCGTTAGAACCGCCTCAATGAGGCGGTTCTAACGAGTACCCATAACCTATATTTTGAGCAAAAATAAGCAAAATATCACAATTTTTCATCATAAAATTTTCGTTTTTTTCGGCGTTCAAGATTACAATGTATTTGTAAAGGCGTGTTTTCGTAATGGTTTGCAAAAAGTTCAGCCATTTTCCTTATCGATTTTGAAGAAAACACAACCTGACAGCTCTAAATTTTGAAATGAACTTTTGCTATATATAAAGAAGAAGATTCCATTTGGTACAAAAAGGGTTAAGCAAATAAAAATGTCCTTTGGTACATGTACCAATCATTACAATAACACATCCGCGAGGCATGGTGCATTTTGTTCTACTCAAAACCGGACGGGGTTCTGGTAAAAAGTTGTGATATTTTTTTCTTATTTTAGTCCAAACATAGGTTGAGGGCCGAAGGAAGGTTTTCTAACTCATCATTGAATCAATTAGGGTATCAAAGACATCAGAATTAAAGCCAGGTTGATTCAAAGTCGAGGACTTCTGTATGTTTGGCCGGTACCCCAGTGGGTCTACTCTGAATTTCGCCTGCTACAAAGGCTTGGACCCAGCATAAAACATACCTAGATTAACAGTGTATTCCACTCATTGAGGCGGTTCTAACGGACACCCACAGCATATTTTAGGGGTGAAAATAAGAAAAATATAATAAATTACATGTATCATCAGACAAAAAGCGTTTTGGAGTTAATAATTGAATGCACTTTGTCCCACGAATGTGTTATCGTAATGCTATATTAAGACCACCTTTGGGATTGTTCAAAAGTGGTCTTTAAGACCACTTTTGAACAGTCCCAAAGATGGTCTCATACTTTCATCGTTTGGGGAGAATGAAAGAGTGCACTAAATCACAGGGATGTGTTATTGTAAAGAGTTGACATTTTGGCATGACCCAGGGTATTCGGCATTTGCGTAACTTTCGATCTTTATATAAACGATATCAATGAGAATGCGATGGTGTAAATGAATGATTCTGTTGCACAAAACAGATGTTTTATAGGTAAAGAAGGAGAATTTATCTGTCTGTCTTAATGCTTTATATGCATTCCGGAAGATAAAGTAATATTTTTGATATTGGAATGAATTATTTTATCATAAATCAAATTTCAAAATGATGCGAAAGCCAAAATTATCTAAAGAAAATAAATCTACACTGAAGAAGTTTGGAATCAGTGGAAAATTTCGAATCTTCTAAAATAAGTGTTTCTAATTATTCTTGAAAACTGTAACTTAAGAAATAACTACTTCGGTCTCAAAATCATCACGAAAACACGCCTATATAATTTTGACCCACTTGAACCCCACTTTTATATAGTAAAACTGGGGTTTACAGGGGTAAACCTTATTTTTCTTATTTCTGAGAATATCACAATTTGTCATCCTAAAAGTTTCGTTTTTAGGCTAAAAAAATGACACTGTATTAGTATAGGCGTGTTTTCGTAATGGTCTGTCATGAGCTGCCTTCCAGTCAAGAGCATTCGTTTTCAATGTGCAATATGTTTTTATCATATGACGTCGCGTCCGTGAATGTAATAACGGTGTGTAATACATTTGATATTCCGTTCAATACATTGGGATTAAATATGCTCATTAGTTAGATACGATCCACAACGTTACATGTACGATGTCCTTAACGACGTCGCGTTTACCAATGACGGAATAGTACATTTTTGTAAAACGATCGTGAATAAAATGCGTTCTAAATAAAATGTCATATGACAAATAGAATCTTGCATTCGTGCTCATGTATTATTGAATTTATTAAACTCGTTGAGTGAAAGGCAAAAATGCTAGGCAAGCCTCGCATTCGATCCCTTTTCCTCAACTCGTTTAATAACTTTAATAATATATGAACCCTCATGTAAGATCCTCTATACAATTTATTCTGTGGAATTGAAAGAGGTCATTATTTTCCATTAGGAAAACACCAGCCCCCACCATCGGGGCTTGAAGAAATAGATGGGCTGGATGATGCTTACACGCGGAGCTGAAACCGACCGCACATGAATTCTGGTAAACCGCTTAGAGGATCTTAGCCTGCCAAGGCAAAGCGGTGCAAGTCGGACCGTCCATGCTTATAATCCCTATTGGTTTCATTGGATGACAGGGCTTGAGATGTCATTTCATCTCAATGTCGGGTAAACGTCCCATAAAATTGGTAGCAACGTCTCCAAAATGACCTACACAGTGTTGACGGGGACGTGAAACTTTAAATCAAACAAACAAACATTAGTAAAACACACCTATACATCTTCATTGTCAATTTGACTGCCAAAAAAAAAAAAAAAAGTAGAAGTAAAACAAAGATCAGGAATCGATACATTTAACTCACTCCACCCGTCAAAGACACCAAAGGGAAAGAAACACAAACATGACGCTACCAGACCATAATGGAAACCTAAACAAAGGAAGGCCATAAGGACAGTTACTTTCCCACGAAATGGCCGAATGGCCATCCAAAATAAAAAGACACAAGTGATACACCCAGTAAGTAACAAACAACATGAATAAACCGCCACAGAAGAACCGCCTTGGAACGGTCAGCGGAAAGAATTCCACTTGGGGGGGGGGGGGGGGAGCTCAAATCGATTTTACATGGCCATAATCCTCGCCCTTACCTCTGTCGCGGTATAGACTAATTTTGTTTAGTACGCATGAAGGCTTCCTAACTCATCAGTGTAACATCTCCGAGAACATACAAATAAAAAACTACAGAGATGAAACAAGGTTGAGGACTCGACAGCATACAACACCAGAATTGCTGGAGTAAAAGAAAACCAACAGTTAGACTCCGAGGGGTCCGACCAAAGACGGAGCATCAGGCGCCAACCAACATAAAGAATACTAAAATAAAATTCCATTTATGTTTTTACGCTGGAACCGTCATATAATCTTAGGCCCGCCCCACCGGTGTGCAATCAAAGAGGGAAGCAAAGTTGCCAACCGTGATTGGGTTAACCACCATGCATGCAGTCTGTTTTATAACATTTATGTTGTACCCAATCTTTATATATCGACGAACGATTTTACGAAATTTGGTACTAAAGTCAGTACAGGCATGTATTTTTCTAAATTTATATACTAAGTCACCATAGAATTCGGGTTCCGATAGGCCTTGTTGCAGAAGTGTTTTAAGTCCAACATTGAATTTTGAAACCAAATCAGAATGACGTCTATAAAACTTAGAAAAGGCTTTACGTAGTTTATGATACCGATACCCCTGATTAAGATGTGTAGCGGTTAATAATTTATTACGAGTGTTGAAGTCGGATACATGACTAGACACTCTAGCGAATCGAATTAACTTAGAGCGTCCCCGTCAACACTATTTAGGTCATTTTAAAGATTTTATGGGACTTTCTTTGCCGGGTCATGACAGGGTCACTGATGAGGCTTTATTAGCCGAAACTACGTAGTATGACCCATCTTCTTTCTTATGAATGTTTTCATTGCTCTTAAAGGAACTCATTTTTGATTTTTATTTGCCTTCACTGCAGCTGGTGTTGTGCCGTGTGGCGGCCGTAAAACGTCTCCCCGTACATCAACCATAGTGCAGTTTATATTTTACTTTTGGTCCTTTGAGATCAGCGTGAATATTCTGAGAAATCAGAAATAAATTATTGGTTTAGACTCATATTCTAGACAGGTTTTCATTTTTTTTAGACTCCACTTTGATTTATATCAGTCTCTGAATCGACTGTCTATTCGAAATTCGCAAAATTGAAGTATGTTTCCTCTGGCTTTCTTTGTCGGGTCATGACAGGGTCACTGATGAGGCTTTATTAGCCGAAACTACGTAGTATGACCCATCTTCTTTCTTATGAATGTTTTCATTGCTCTTAAAGGAACTCATTTTTGATTTTTGTTTGCCTTCACTGCAGCTGGTGTTGTGCCGTGTGGCGGCCGTAAAACGTCTCCCCGTACATCAACCATAGTGCAGTTTATATTATACTTTTGGTCCTTTGAGATCAGCGTGAATATTCTGAGAAATCAGAAATAAATTATTGGTTTAGACTCATATTCTAGACAGGTTTTCATTTTTTTTTAGACTCCACTTTGATTTATATCAGTCTCTGAATCGACTGCCTATTCGAAATTCGCAAAATTGAAGTATGTTTCCTCTGGCTTTCTTTGCCGGGTCATGACAGGGTCACTGATGAGGCTTTATTAGCCGAAACTACGTAGTATGACCCATCTTCTTTCTTATGAATGTTTTCATTGCTCTTAAAGGAACTCATTTTTGATTTTTATTTTACCCGTTATTGAGATGAAATGTTATCTCAAGCCCTATCGCCCAATGAAACCAAAAGGCATATGTGCATTGGGCTATCTGACTCACACGGCTTTGTTCGGACAGGCTTAGTCCTTCTAAGCGATTTACCAGTACTCGTGTCTGGTCAGATTCAGCTCTGCGTGGAAGCACCATGCAGCCCAATCTATTTCTCTAAGCCCCGATGGGTGGGTGCGAATACAATAGTCAGTATTATAGGTATCGGGCCTATAGTGATGCACTGAAGAATTCCTTTTTCCTGAAACTATTCCTCAGTGGAATAGTCTTCCCTCCTATGTGGAAAATGCAAAAAACTGCAGAAGAGTTCAAAGCCCGCAAGGTATAGAATGGGACTCCGAGGTATACGTTCTAGTACATCTATAATAGATTTTAACTACTTTAAAAGACTCATTCATTGATTTTGTTTTGCTAAATTTAGCGAACCACCTAACTGAGGTAATGGTCAAATGTAACAGACTCAGTATCTGATACACTCGGGGGAGCTAGAGCGTGTATTGAGAGCTGCCGTGATGATGTTGGAGCTACTTCGCCTGAAGATTTGCGGCATTACCCCATTCACTGTGCATGGATTGATCAATTTGTCACGTGTAAATGATGAATGAGGGCTGACATACCCAGAATATGCGCCAAAGGATCTCGTTCTGAGCGAAAACTTACAAAACAATTGGTTCATTCATTCGTGCTGACATAAAACTAAAGTCAGATTACCCTGTGTTCGATTTTGTTACGGTCGCCTCTTTTCAGCAACGATTTTTCAATATTTCTTTCGGCCTGCTTAGAAAGGTACATCATTTTAACATCGCTTAGCATCGCCGAAACTTTATATTGTTCTCTCATTCATCTACAATAAATCAAACATACACAAGGGTACCGACCTTTGTTTACTATTTCCAGATCCTATGAACTATCGCAAGAGTTTCCGGAAGTGTCGTGGGAGCAAGATTACGTTGACGCGATTTCGCGATAGCTCCCCTGATGTCAACCCGTGCCTCGGCCTCGAGCCAATACAGCAGACCTCCGACCTGTAATTGGGCCAATTCAAAATTACTTGATTAATGTCATCAAAATATTACATTCTCCAAACATTTTCCCTTAAACCTGTCTTAGCTCATTGACGTGTTTTTTGTTGGAAATTTAAACCCCTGTTGAACACAAAGTAAAGTTGTAGGTCATTACGCAAACACGCCTATACAAATACATTGCCACCTTTATCGCCGAAAAAATGAAAATTTTATGATGAAAAATTGCGATATTTTTCTTATTTGTGCTCGAAACATAGGTTGTTGGTACTCGTAAGAACCGCCTCACTGAGGCGGTTCTAACGAGTACCCAAAACCTATGTATTAGAGCAGGAATAAGGAAAATAATGTATACCCCTGCAAACCGAAGTTTTAACTGTATAAAAGTGGGGTTCAAGGGGGTCAAAATTATATAGGCGTGTTTTCGTGATGTAAAAAACAAAACAGAAAATAATAATAATAATAAAAAAAAAGCAAGTGCATTAGTTTTGTGTATAGTGTTTAGTTAGTTTTACAACAATGTACGTACTGTAAGCAAACAGTGTACACTCAGATCAGACACCGTGGCGTCTCATCTGAGACGACATTGTTTGCCAATGTTCCAAAAATGAGCCGCTAGGTATATATGGGTTAAGTTTTACATGCAAGTTGGTCAAGGGATATTCTAAAACTTTTGCAAATGACACGTATGCTTGGAGATCCTAATTAAAAGTCAATCATTTTGTCTGTACCCGCGAAATATCCTCCTTAGCCAGGACACATCAAGTCAATCTTTTAATCGGATTGTTCGAAACAATTTTCATACTCATCTTTGGGAACACCAAACAGACTCTTTCATCAGGAAATGACCGTTTAAGAAAAATAAAAGAGTACGATGTCACTCGGATTTACATTATATATAATTGTAATGATTGTTAATTTGTTCTATTTACTTTAAGTCAAATCTTTATAGTAGTGTTGCTTGGTTGTTCTGTTTGGGTTGTATGACACGTTAAGCTTTGTGGGTCACATTATTCCAATACATTGTAAATTTTACCGCCGAAAAACGAAAATTTTAAGATGAAAAATTGTGATATTTTTCTTAGTTCTGCTCGTCGAGGCGGTTTTAACGAGTACCAACTATCTATATTTTAGAGCAGAAATAAGAAAACTATGTTTTAGTTTATAAAAGCTGATTACAAGGGGGTCTAAATTGTATAGGCGTGTTTTCGTGATGATGCTGCGACGTCACCCAGTAAAAACGGAATACATCACGAAAACGCGCCTATATGATTCTGACCCCCTTGAACCCCAGTTTTATATAGTAAAAATGGGGTCTACATGGGTAAACCTTATTTTTATTATTTCTGCTCTAAAATATAGATTGGGGATACTCGTTAGAAGAGGCGGTTCTAACGTGTACCCACAAACTATATTTTGAGCAGAAATAAGAAAAAATATCACATTTTTTTCATCTTTTTGGTACGTTGGTGGTAAAATTTACGGTATATTTGGATAGGCGTGTTTTCGTAATGAGATATAAGCGGTAGAAGAGGAGATAAAAGATGTAGTAGAGGAGATAAAAGATGTAGTAGAGGAGATAAAAGATGTAGTAGAGGAGATAAAAGATGTAGTAGAGGAGATAAAAGATGTAGTATAGGAGATAAAAGATGTAGTAGAGGAGATAAAAGATGTAGTAGAGGAGATAAAAGAGATGGGACAGGAGAGAAAGAGGAAAGCGAATGAAAGTGAAGAAACAGAAAAAATAACAGATTTCACCCTCTCCCCTTACCTGCTACAAGAACAACATGTCTTGCCTAACTCAGTAACTGCAAGCCAATGCTAGTTGGACGCCCTGGGCATCTTCACCTCACCCATTCCTCCCAATTTCTTGTCTTCATCACATAAGCCTCCGTGGTGTAGTGGTAACGCTACTCGCCTTGTAAACCAGGGGTCGCAGGATCGATCCCGGGCTTCTCCAGACTTTCGGATGAGTCTTTAAACCGAGGTCCCGTCTCGTTATGACCGTAGCTGTTGGTTGGACGTAAAACTCAAACACTCACTCACTAGTCTTCATCACGAAAACACGCCTCTATAATTTTGACCCCCATGAAAGCCACGTTATATAGAAAAACTGGGGTTACATGGAACAGAGGTAGACATTATTTTCCTTATTTCGGCTTTAAAATATACGGTGTGGGTACTCTTTAGAACCGCCTCGATGAGGCGGTTGTAATAGATACCCGCAATCTATATTTTGAGCAGAAATAAGGCGGTTCTGAAGATTACCCACACTTTATATTTTAGAGCAGAAATAAGAAAAATATCACAAATTTTCATCTGAAAATGTTCGTGTTTTTTTTTTTTTTTTTTTTTTTTGGCGGTGAAGTTTTCAATGCATTTGTTTAGGCGTGTTTTTCGTATTGAAAGCATTGTATTAGAATAACAATAATTATGTCATTTTGGACAGAATTTTGAAACAAAGTTTGAGTCGTTGGTATTGTATCTTCAAACCATACTAAAAGATTGGCAGCTTGGCAAGACTTTTATCAAAACGTAAATGCTATGCTTAGCAGTTGTTCATGCGTGACGCCATAAAACATTTTGCAGTTACTTCACTTTGTGCTAAGATTCTATGATCAGCTGCCATTATAAAAACGGAATTAATGAGTTTGGAAACAAAACAGAGAACTGTTTCGCGAAGAGCCAACACCGGTTTTCACTAAAAGCAGAATACAAATAACGAGTGAACCGTTAGGATCAAACATTGAATTCTTTCATGTCTGTGAAAATGGTCTGTCTGTGTTGAAAATCTGCGGTATGTTTCTTTTATCTGCCACAGATATAGATTGTGTGTGCTCTTTAAAACGCCTTAGCATTACTATAACACATCCGTGCGACATCGAGACCTCCTTCATATCTCTAAAACGGCTAATTTCCACAGAAAGTTTGTGATTTTTCTCATTTGTACTCAATACATTAGGTTTATGTGCTCATAAGGACCGCCTCGGGTACCCACAGGCTTTGTCTTGGTGTGTAAATAGTAAAAACGGAGTGGCTATTTGCAGTCAACTGCAAATAGCCAGAAAACGTTAAAAGTACTATTAGCAGTCAACTGCTGATAGCAAAAATACGTTAAAGTGGCTATTTGAAGTCAATTGCGAATAGTAAAAAACGTTAAGCTGGTTATTAACAATCATTCTATATACCAACAAGTTACATGTGCGCCCATCAAAGACTCGGATCAGGTTGCACATCCGCGCAGTCTATTCATAGTATTCGTTGTGCACTTTTAAGAGTGTTAAAGACACATGGAGTCTTTTGGATGGCCATCAAAAACAGCCATCAGTTTGAATTAAAGTTAGTTTGCGAACAAAACTTGCATGGTATGTATAACAAAATAGAAGTGGCACAACAAACCTGACACAACATTTTCCAAGAACTAGTTTGACTTGAAAATAGTTTAAGATTTCAAAGTTCGAGACCACTAGTCAACTGTATAAGATTGACTATACATTATTTGCCTGCACATGTGTCGCGCACGGTAAGGTTCATACCGAGCACCAAATTGTATTAAATACCGTGGTGACTTTTTAAACATGGTTAACCATGCACGAGGCAGGTATATGCAGCGGGTATCACTGTACACAATGTCAGTTGTTAACTGTATATGCAAGTCTAAATTAACTCTCGTCACGGCTCATTACAGCAGTCTGTATTGCTTGTTTGTATTGGAGTTTTAATTGCCTAGCCAACACTATTTATAGCATATCGACCCGGTCAGTGTACCAATCCACACTTTTTCTGGTCAGGCTTACGCGTAAGTGGTTTTCCAGTATTCGCGCCATAAACTGACATCTTCCGTTCTTGTATCAGCAGAAGGGAGAAAATGATCGTAGAAAATATTCCATAATCAGTTTAGTTCTTCGAATTTAGCCGTTTTAAATTTAAATAATAATACGAGCCTCTTAACAAATTTGTTACCTTCAGATAAAGGTTTCTTGAGGAATACAGAAGTAGAGGCAATGATCAGGAATCGATACAATTAACCCACAGCTCCCATCAGAGACACCAAAGGGAAAGAAACACAAACATCAAGCAACAGACTCTAACGGAACACCAACAGCGGAAAGCCAAAAGGACAGTTACTTTCCCACAAAATGGCCAATAGGCTATCCAAAATACAATTATATAAGCGACACAAACACAAACACCCAAAGACAAACCATAACAAAAATAAACCGCGATAGAAGAACCGCCTTGGAACGGTCAGCGGAAACGAATTCCACTGGGGGGCTTAAATCGATTTTACGTGGCCACAATCCTCACCCTTACTTCCGTCGCGATTAAGACAAATGAAGGTCCACATGAAGGCCTCCTAATTCATCAGTGCAACATCTCCGTGAACGCAAAAAGCAAACAACCACAGAGATGAAACAACGGCGAGGACTCGACAGCAAGAAACAACAGAAATGCTGGAGCAAAATCTGTTATCAGTGTTTTAGACCGGGAAAGGCACAAACCGGCCTACTCAGTTGAAAAGACTAAAATGAGTCGTGAATTTATTTTATATCAAAAATGTATTCCTCTATCCAATCAGCAAACGCGAATGTACTGATCAGACTCGATAGAGGCGAGGCGGTTCTAAGGGGCAACCACAATCTAAGGTTTTAGCTGAAAGAGGAAAAATAATGTATACACACTTTAGACCCCAGTTTTACTGTATAAAAGTGGGATTAAAGAGGGTCATAATTATATAGGCGTGTTTTCGTGATCAAAAAGTAACATTTTTCTGAAATGTACAATATCTGATGCACAGAGATTCATTAGGAAAACATGTCCGTGTGAAATAATGGCGTCAAACATGGTGCCAGAAGTGATACTTTTTAGGTAAAAAATGATTACATCTTTCTTATTTCTGCTTTCAACATAGATTGTGGGTGCTCGTTAGAACCGCCTCAATGAGGCGGTTCTAACGAGTACCCACAATTCTATGTATGTGCTCTTGGGATAATGTATACCCCACTTAACCCAAGTTTTCTCTATATAAAGTGGGGTTTAGGTGGGTGTTCATATCACGGACTTGTTAACGTTATGTTAATGAAAAGTTGTGAGTAGCGTTTGCATTTGGAAAAGCCTCTCACATTTGTCTTCAAAATATTACATATTAGCCATATTAAATTATCAAAAGTTTAACGATATTTTACATGTAACTGCCGCCATTGCTAGATTTAAACGATTGTTAAAAACTAACGATGGCGTTATTTAACATATTGTTAAACCATTGATCATTTAACCATTTTAGTACCAACTGGAATCTTCCCCCTTATATATAACAGGAGTCCATTTCAAAATTTAGGGGTGTCAGGTTGTGTTTTCTTCAACATTTATTTGGAAAATAGCTTGGCTTTTCGCAAACAGTGCAGGCTCTGATCAGACGGCGTCTGATCTGGGCATGCACTGTTTGCCAACTACCCGTTTTCGGGTTTCCAGTACTTAATGGGTTAATGCTGCAAATACATACATGTTCATATATTTTGCCGGATAAAATTTGGAGAAGCTGTTGCAAATGCAAAAAGCAATTCCAGTTTTTGAAGTAAAAATACCAAAGTATAAGATATTGTACTTGCAAGAACAGTAAATTGTATAAGCATCACGAAAACACGTCTATATAATTCTGACCCCTTGAACCCCACTTTAATATAGAAAAACTGAGGTTTACAGGGGTATACATCATTTTTCTTAATATTGCTCAAAAACATAGATTGTGGGAACTCGTAAGAACCGCCTCACCTCAATTTTCAGGCATTATTGATCCCAGACACCCTCAGATATAAATTTTAGCGGCCGGTTGGGCCTCACACCCAATTTTTTTCGGGATGTAACGGGGGGGGGGGGGGGGGCGCGAAAAAACAGGTCACTTTTTTGCCCAACAAATCCTAAAGCAAAACATAACTATCCATGGGTAGAAATGCAGATTTTAGGTGCTTCTGGGGCTTAAAATGCGGGGGTGGGGGTGCAGACACGTAAAAACACGTATCTGAGTGGTAAAGGGTTAATATTCACGATTCTTTCCCTTTGGTGTATCTGATGGGAGGAGTTGGGTAGTTGACTATATTACTGATCATTGCCTTCACTTCTATTTTGTTTGCTGAGTAGCTTTTATGAAATGCACGGCCCCGCCTATTTGGGCTTGAAGAAAAAGACCTGCATGATGCTTCCAAGCGAGCTGAAACGGACTGCACACGAGTACCCTGGTGCCCGCCTTTTAATTTTATTATCTCAAACCCTAATCACATGTTAAATTTGAGAATCGGCCGTGGTGTGGATTCTAACGGCGCAGCCAACATTATTTAGGTCATATCGAACCGGTAGTTTCTTCTGTCGCGGTTTATTTACGCTATGGTTTGTCTTTGAGTGTGTGTAACGCTTGTATTTTTTTCTTTTGAATAGCAATTGGCCATTTTGTTGGAAAGTAACTGTCCTTTTGGCTTATCGCTATTTATGTTTCCATTAGGGTCTAGCTGTTTCATGTTTGTGTTTCTTTCCCATTGGTGTCTCTGATGGGAGCTGTCGGTTAATCATTACGAGAGCATGCCTATATAATTTTGACCCATTTAAACCCCACTTTTATATAGCAAATCTGAGGTTTACAGGGGTTAACCTTATTTTTCTTATTCCTGCTCTAAAATATAGATTACGGGTACTCGTTAGAACCGCCTCGGTAGGGCTGTTCTAACGAATACCCACACTCCTTATGTTGAGCAGAAATAAGAATTATTCTTATTTTTGCTCTAAAATGTAGATTATGGGTACTCGTTAGATCCGCCTCGATGTCGGTTAATCATTACGAGAGCATGCCTATATAATTTTGACCCATTTAAACCCCACTTTTATATAGCAAATCTGAGGTTTACAGGGGTTAACCTTATTTTTCTTATTCCTGCTCTAAAATATAGATTACGGGTACTCGTTAGAACCGCCTCGGTAGGGCTGTTCTAACGAATACCCACAATCCTTATTTTGAGCAGAAATAAGAAAAAATATTACACTTTTTCATCTTAAAATTTTTATTTTGTCAGCGATAAAGGTTACAATATAGGCGTGTTTTCGTAATGTGAATCGATTGCAGGCAAAGAGTGCGTGTCGGACCGACCATGCTTATAAACCCTATTGGTTTCATTGGGCGACAGGGCTTGAGAAGTCATTTTATCTCAATGTCGGGTAAAAGTCCCACAAAATTGGAAGCAACGTCTCCAAAATGACCTATACAGTGTTGACGGGCACGCTAAACCTCAAATCAAACAAACAAACAATCAATGGGGACCAAACTATATTGGCATGTTTTCGTGATGAGAGAGGCGCTACCGGTTCATTAAGATTTAACACCAATCTGGTACAAAGATTTACTAACAGTCTGGTACAAAGTGTACGAAAATATTTTCCATTTTAGTGGCATAATTTATTGGTCTTCAGATTAGTACAGGTGTGAATTATATCAATATTCCAATGAAACAATAATGTTTATCATATTTGTTGGTGCTCAGCGTGCCAGTAATTCTTAGTTTATTAATCCGAACGGGCTTACTTAATTGTACCAGTTATAATATTAATGCAGTCAGGTTGTTGTATAATTTGGTATGGGATGAGGGGGCTGTCAAACACATGCGATTCATGATTATTTCAGTCGTGTACTATTGATGCAAGCTTATCTATTAATTGGTTGTCTAGACAAACATGCAATCTGCAGCACGCGTGTGCGACTAAAATGTTAATCGAGGAACAGTCAAAACTTGTACAGGACAAGGGAAACAGTGAAACGTAGCTTTTTCACCTTATTTGCATTAAGTGCTGGTTCCTAGTCTGAAGATTCTAAGTGTTGGAAAAACAGGTAACCAGACCCCACCCCCCCCCCCGACCTTTCAGTGTCAGGGGGTCTGGTTACCTGTTTTCCAATATTGACAATGTGCAAGATGGGAGCCGGCAGATAAGACAAATAAGGTGAGTAATTTCTTCAACATATCTGACCTACCGAACATTTCAGTAGTCTATAAACTTCATATCAGGGGCTCAGTAAACTCACTTGAGCAATCAAAAAAAAACAACAAAAAAAAAAAAAAAAAAAAAACAGCCCAATCACAAATGGCAGTTTCAATGTTAGAGAGATACCTGTTCTGACTCGTTGTTGTTTATACATGTAATATGTACAGTAAGTGGGTTTGTTCTTATGTGCAAGTCTCTAAGCAACTACTCGTGAATTAGGACTTTTTTGCAATGACATTTCGATAAGACATCCGTCTGCTAAATCGGTGTCTCTCATATCTATAGAGCTAGCATTTTTGCAGATGAAAATGTGTTGTGTTTTTCTTAAAGAAATGTTTGACCGACCCCCGTACAGGAATATAGTTTAGGTATTGGATTCTGACTTTAACACTACATGACTGATTTTTGGGGGCGAGTGTTATCAACAATCGTCCCATAGTGAATAGTAGAGTTGCAACCGGCCTAATCACCGCCTAGATTCACACGTCAGGAAATTGTACTCTATATTTAACCCTTTTTGTACCAATGGAATCTTCCTCCTCATACATAGCAGGAGTGCATTTCAAAATTTAGGGGTGTCAGGTTGTGTTGTCTTCAAAATTTATTAGGAAACTGGCTAAACTTTTAGCAAACAGGGGAGGCCCTGATTGAATACCTACTTCAACAAACGGGCCTCCATGGCCTAGTGGATTAGAGCGCTGACTCTTAATCATTAGGGCTCTCACCGCTGTAAGTTAGAGCCTGGTTCGGTTCACATTTTGCGTCCTCTCCCAGGAAAAAAAAAAAAGGTATGCTGGACTTCGGGACTTCGAGAAGGCCTTTGACACACACCCCTTATGAACTATTGAAATCCAAATTATTTAGTTTCGGCATTGGGGATAGACTCTCAAATGGATAGATTTCCTTTGCTATAGAAAAACAGCAAGTTATTGTTATCTCTAAATCTTCGGGGTGGGCTTCAGTTTGGTCCACTGTTATTCTCCCTGTACAGTAATGATATACCCAGATTCAATGAAAACGTACCACTTTCTTTAGTTTAAGGTAAAAATGACTGACTTTTTCAACTGATAAATACGGTATTGTAAAGTTGTCACCGAAGCACAAGTTTGTTTGATACGAATACTGCGTGATTTGCTTGATGTGCATTTGCACGTGCGAAATGCGAAAGTTGCAAAATTTTCGTAATCACGATATAATTTACACATTCTTTACTGTCATTATTAGGTCCGGATTTTTAACGTTAAAAAGCCAGCAAAACATTTCATAAGAATTAGCCAATGTGGCGTCTAAGTAACGTCGATCGTCATCGTGCCCTCAGTATGGTTGAAGGTGGGCTTTCATACCGCCGATTTGCAGAGCGTATGGTTTGTTCACACACTATAATTGCTCGATCGGTTGAAAGGCACAACGCTACGGGGTCTGTGGACGATAGACAACGCCCTGGACGTGAACATGTTACTACACGTTAGTAGGATCGGTACATTGTTTTGAGTCATTAACGTGACCGATTCAGGACGTCTGTGGAAACTGCCCAGGAGACAGTGGGAACCCATAACCTACTCGTAAGTGCCTTAACTATACGGCGGCGTCTCCAAGAACGCGGAATTCAGTTCTAGCCATGGAAAGTTTTGACGGCGGAACGTCGAATCGGTCGCTATAAATTGGTATCAACAGCGTATCCAATGGACACAACAGCGTTGGCGTGGTGTACCATTCACGGACGAGTCCCGTTTTTGTGTTGAAATGTTTGATAGGCCGCGTAAAGTATGCCGTCGACGTGGGAAGCGACTTCAAGACTGTTGTGTTAAATAGGTATCACGTTAGGGTGGTGGTAGCGTAATGGTGTTTGGAGGGATCTCATGGCGCCACAAAACTCGTTGTTGATGTCAATTTGACGGCACGTCGATACATAATTGAAATCTTAGAGCCCGAGGTGCTACCGTCTTTACGCAATAATGGTGACGTTACGCTTTTCCAACAGTACAATGCACATGCTCATTCTGTAAGGCAAACAACTGAGTTTTTCAATCAAAATGGTCTGCAAGTTCTTCCTTGGCCTGCATTTTCGCCGGATTTAATACAAATTGAGCACCTATGGGACCAGCTCCGAAAAACGCGCCAATCAACCGGCAGAAGCTTGCCATGGCGCTACAGAAGAATAGGACAACATCACACATGACCAGATACAGCATTTAATTCGAAGCATGAGGCGTCAATTGATGTAATAGGGGACATAACCCGGTTTTAGGATATGCGATCTTAATTTTTCGGGTGTGTGGACTTATTCGAGTCTCCGTATCTCCACATCCGGAGAAATGCTGTAACTCTATAGTGAGTCTGTGGATAAGTTAGTGACAATTCATTAAACGTGATTAAATGCTGGAAATATTGTGAATCAATTAAAATTGGAGGTATAGTACTGGAGGTACTAGTGGTGCGTTTTCATTGAATCTGAGTATATTTCCACTGACATTGACTCAGAAATAAGACTGTTGTTTTCTACCGGGAAATGAGAGATACAGAGGACACACTGAAACTTCAGAATGATATAGACAGACTTGGATTTTGGGCACTAAAATAGGGCATGAGATCCCAGCCCGTTAAATGCAATGTTATGCAGATAACTAGGAAGAGAGAGCCAATAAAACTTAGGCTTCTTACACCTTAGAAGGAACGGTCCTCGATTAAATACTTCGGTGCGACTATCACATACGACTTGAGACGGAATACATACACTAGCAACATGTGAACTAAGGCAAATAGAACACGTGGTTCCTGAGGCGAAATCTTCATCAGCACATAAAGGACTGATTCGCCCAATCTTGGCAAATTAGGTTTATCAGTATTGTAGTGTTACATGTATCTGGGACCCCAACGAAGTGGTCCATAATGAAGAAAAGGAAAAGGAATAAAGCTGCTAGATTATCGACATGTTTAATGAGGATCCGACCAAAAACAACGTCTCTATTGCCCGGACAACAGTGTCCCTATTTATGTCATTGAGAGACTAAAGGGCAAGCTACTCTCGTGTGAATAGTTCGATCTGCCCCAAACTCTAATTTGTTTAAGACTTTATTGCTGTCTTCATCATTGGCCAGACTGATGAAGATTCGATCAATTATTAATTCGCTATCATCTGAACAACATTTTCTTCAGTCTAAAAGGCCCTCGAGGGCGGAAAACTCTCGTGTAAATAGTAGAACATGGGCCAAAATCGAACTTATCCAAGATTTTATATATATTCTCATTAACTGCAAATTCGGTGAAAATTCTATCACAGATGAAGTTCATGTTAATTGGACAACATTTTCCCAATTGTAAGTGAATGGGACAATGGGGCACTACAGGGCAAGCTACTCTCGTTTGATGTATCTGATCTGCTCCAAATTCGAACTTGTCCATGATTTTATGGTTGTACTCATCATAGTAACCTACAAGTGTAATAAGGATCTGATAAATATGAAGTCGCTTATTGCCAAAATAGCATTTTTTTCCATTCGCTGTCATCCGGGTAACACTTTCCTAAGTCTATGAGACCCTCATGCGGTACCTCTCATGCAAATAGTATAAACTGGACCAAAATCGACTTTATCCGATATTTTATGCATGTTCTCAATGACTGCAAAATAGAAGTGGAGGCAATGATCAGGGATCGATACAATTAACCCACAGCTCCCGTCAGAGACACCAAAGGGAAAGAAACACAAACACGAAGCAACAGACCCCAACGGAAACACCAACAGCGGAAAGCTAAAAGGACAGTTACTTTCCCACAAAATGGCCAATAGGTTATCCAATATAAAATAATATAAGCGACTAAAACACCCAAAGACAAACCATAACTAATATAAACCGCGACAGAAGAACCGCCTTAGAACGGTCAGCGGAATCGAATTCCACTGGGTGGGAGTGGGGGGTGTGTGCTTAAATCGATAAAGTTTGATAAAGTTTGATAAAGATTCCACATGAGATAAAGTCACTGTTGCATCTGAAGAATCCGATCTACTTCAAATTCAAATATGTATGTCTCTACACATTACCTTCACGTTTAATGCAAATTTGATCAAAATTAAAGTCGTTATCGGCCGGACAACAATTTCTCCATTCGCTATCATCCGGACAACATTTTTCTAAATCTATGAGGCCCTCAATGGCGGGTAACTCTGATGCAAATAGTAGAAACCGAAGTCACTGTCAAATGGACCACATTTTCCCATTGAAAGTATATGGGCGGCCAAAGGGCAAGTAACTCGCATGTGGGTGATCGGGTCTGCCCCGAATCCGAACGTGTCCAAGACTTTATAGCTGTCCTCATTTCACACAAGTTTGTTGAGGTTCCAATCACAACATCACGTGAACACGTCCGTGAAATGAAACCCCCCCCCCTAAACCCAACTTTATATAGAGAAAACTGGGGTGTACGGGGGTATACATTATTTATCTAGTTTGTGCTCCAATACTTTGGTTGTGGGTACTCGTTAGTCTAAGAACCGCCTCGATGAGGCGGTTCTAACGAGCATCCACAACCTATGTTTGCAGTATTTGTAAGAAAAAAATAACGGATTTTCATCAGAAAAGTAGCCATTTTGAAGATGTGAAAAATGCATTACATCGCACGGGTGTGTTATCGTAATGAATAAAGTCGCCGTCGCCCGGACAAGAAAAGCTAACGACGGACGGACGACGAACAACAGCATAAGCTGAATTGGAGGAGCCTTGCTTCAGGTGAGCTTAAAATAGCGCAGTGGTTAACGCGTTCGACTCATGATCGAGAGATTTTGCGTTCGAATCCGGTACCCGGTATCGAGGTGTGTCCTTGGGCAAGACATATAATGACACTGCCTCCCTCCACCCTGGTGTAAATGGGTAGCAGTGGTGTAATAGTCACCGCCTCTCTCTCGCGCGCGTGAAACATGAGGAATGAATGTTCGAGAGCGATTAAATAAGCTGAAGCTTCCATCGCAATCGAACTAAAATAAATTAGTATAAACCAAAATAGATAGAAGATACAGTGAAGGGGATGAAAGTGATGGACAGGGGAGAAAGAGGTAAATGAATGAAATTGTAGAAAATGAAGAAACAACAACATCACCCTACCTGTTGCAAGGACAGCAGGCCCTATCAAAATGTAAGCCAGTATGAGTTGGACGCCCAAGTAACGCAAGATACACGACAATCTTTGCCTCACCTGACCATCCAAAGCTTATTTAATAATGGGATAACAACAATACGTACAAGATAAATGTAAACACGTAGTTTTAGGCCGCTTCGAAATGAAGATAAATACGTTTATTCGTTGTTTACGGATGCTTGCTTTTGTTTGTTTGTATTTGAGTTTTACGGCCTAGTCAACAATATTTAGGTCATTTCTGAGCCGGTCAGTTTACCTATCCACACTTTTCCTGGACAGGCTTATACGTACATGTAAGCGGTTAACCAGTACAGTGCACATACTTTCGCCAGAAACTGACATCTGCCCTTCTGGAATCAGCGGAAGGGAGAGAATGACCGTAGAAAAGATTTCATGATCCATCTCCACGTAAGAATGTTGCCAACCCCGCAGGTACTGAACCCGCGTTCTCCTGATCACCAGTCAGACGCACATCAAACTGAGCTACCGAGGCCGGCTAACGGATGCTTGCATTTGAAAATTCCCTATCAGCTACAACGACAGAAGGCAATGCGAAACTGTAAGTGTGTGAGTACATCATGTTCATTTGAAAACATGTCAAACATCATGAAAATACACCGACTTCGGTAGCTCAGTCGGATGTGCCTCTGACTGGTGATCAGGGGCCAGTTGTTCAAAGCATCGTTAGCTTAACGAGCTCGTTAGTGGTCAAATTGTTAATTGTTCTAGCAAGTACAATATCGAAAATTTTGGAATTTTTGCTGAAAAAAATGTGAGCAGCTTTTGCATTTGCAAAAGCTACTCACATTTTTTCAGCATATTTGCCATATTTATTGATCAAAGTTTTAACGATACGTTATCTAACGACGTCGTTAGTTTTGAACAACTGGTCCCAGGATGACGCGGGTTCGATACACTGTACCTTCCGGGATCGGCAACATTCTTTCGGGGGATTGAAATTTTTAAAATAAATTTTATTATTTCTGCCGCCCGCAATCTATAGATGTCCTTTTTCTGTACTAAAAATAGGATTTGTTCAATTTTATGATTCAACTTTGCCTCAAAACAGCACTGGAATAATTAGCGTTACCGCCAAATGTTATATAAGCATTGCTGAAACACTACTTATTCATCACGTGATCAAGTCCGTGAAATAAAGACCCCCCTAAACCCAACTTTATATAGAAAAGAACTGGGGTTTATGGGGGTAAACATCATTTTTCTTATTTCCGCTCCAAGACATAGGTTGCGGGTACTCGTTAGAACCGCCTCATTAAGGCGGTTCTATCGAGCACACACAATCTATGTTTGGCGTATAAAAATGAAAATTATCACAAATTTTCATCATAAAATTAATTTTTTAAGGTTTGAAAAAAATGTACTATACCACACGGATTTATTATCGTAATGTGTGTTTAGAAATACATCACGCAAACAAGTCCGAGCCGGGCCCCGGTAGCTCAGTCGGATTCGGGTCTGACTGGTGATCAGAAAGACGCGGGTTCGATACCTGCCGGGGTCGGCAACCTTCTTTCGTAGAGATTGACCATGTGAAATATTTTCTATGATCAGTCTCTCCCTTCCACGGATTCAAGAAGGGCAGTTGTCAGTTTCTGGCAACAGAATGTGCACTATTCTTGTTAACCGCTTAGGTATAAGCTTACCCAGGACAAGTATGGATAGGTAAACTGAGACCTAAATAGCGTTGACTGGGCCGTTAAACTCCAATTCAAACAAACAAACAAACAAACAAACATCATGCTAACAAGTCCGTGCAATGAAGATTCTTGTTAATCCATCTTTTTAATGAGAACGATTGGGGTCTGCAGGGGGAGTCATTATTTGTTTCTATTTCTGGTTGTGGGTATTCGTTAGGACCGCCTGAATGGCTTATGTTTAGAGTATCAGAGCAATAGCACAAAGTTTCATCAGAAAAAAATAACTGTTTGGAGATATGATAGAATTTCACAAAAACACGGATGTTTTATCTCAACCCATATATGACAATGGAATCTTCCATCATATAAATTTGGAGTTGTCCATTTTCAATTATAGGGGTGTCAGATTTGTTTTGTTTAATTAAGTTGTACAAAAATGTATGTTCTTTGAGCAAACAGTGTAGACCCAGATCAGACGCCGCGTTATGCGGCGTCTGATCTGGGTCTACATTGTTTGCCAACGTCCCCAAAAAGGGCCACTAGGCATATATGGGTTAATAGAACATCAGTTGAACATCAGTGCCAAAAGAATCATGAACGTGACACAAAGGCCTATATTTATATCGGTTCAGTGATACAGTCAAAAGTTTTCATTTTGATGTAGACGCCCCCGTTCGACATAGTACATGTTTACACATCTCCAAAATGACATTTTTTTCTGATGAAAATCCGTGATATATTTCGTATTGATTCTGAAAACATAGGTTGTGTGTGCACGATAGAACCTTGCAAATACATGTACCAACAAACTATGTCTTGGACAGAAATAAGAAATGTAATGTACATGTATAAGCCCGTAAACCCTAGTTTTCTCTATAAAAAGTGGGGTTTAGGGGGTGTTTTTATGGACTTGTTTACGTTATGACTCAACAGAATAACGCATCAATGTGGCTCTGTAATTTTTCATGTCTAATAAATATATGCTCAGATTCAATGAAAACGCACCTCTTTTAGAATTTTGATTTCTTTAGTTTATGGTAAAAATGACTGACTTTTTCAAATGCGGTTCTAACAAATACATGTACCAACAATCTATGTCTTGGACAGAAATAAGAAATGTAATGCATAAGCCCGTAAACCCTAGTTTTCTCTGTAAAAAGTGGAGTTTATGGTTTTTTTTTTGTTTTTTTTTGGTTTGGATTTTACGGCCCTTTCAAGATTATTTCACTCATATCGAGCCGATCGTTAATCATAGGTGGGCGAAAACCGGAGTACCCGGAGCAAAACCACCTGACCTTCCGTTGCAGAACTTGGCGTCTCACGTTTATGGGTGTTTGTTTCACGCACTTGTTCACGTGATGAATTACATTTATAGTCTCAACAGAATAACGCATCAATGTGGCTCTGTAATTTTTCAAATCTCATTATTCTGCGTGGGACAAACCTTTTTTTCTAATAAATATATATGTATGTGTCCTATTTGTACTCGAAACTAAGGTTTAGGGTGCTCCTAAGAACCGTCTAGTTGAGGTGGTTCTATCAAATACAACTAAGTTTGGAGAAGAAAAGAAACAAATAATTATTCATAGTTTTGTAACACCATTATTCTCTGCATAACGTCGGAATTGCATAAACGTTCTTTTCACATTCTTGTTTATGGGGTTCAATTTTACTATTTAATCCGTATTTATAGATAACCATAAAACGAATTATGGATATATCGTAAAATCGATTTATGGATATCCATAAATCAGCCGAATAATGGATATCCATTATTCGATTTATGGATATCCATAATTCGAATTATGGATATCCATAAATAATTATGGATATGCATAAATAATAATTATGGATATCTATAAATACGGATTAAATAGTAAAACGGCGCCCCATACTGGTTAACGTAATATGACGAACATGAGCCTGTGTGTGTGAATTCGGGTTTAACGTCGCTTTCAACAATTTTTCATATCACGACGGTGTCTGGTTGCGACAGGGAGCTCAATGCTCACTTTTATAACGCTGCCTCACTGAAGTATCATGTCCCATACACATTACATGATACCACACCCAGTCACATTATCCTGAAACTGGGTCGACCAGTCCTAGCTCTACCCCATAAATCTGAGTGCCAAGCGAGGAGCAGCTAGTACCATTTTTAACGACTTTGGTATGTCGTGGCCCGGGATCGAACCCATGACCTCCCGTTCCCGAACATGAGCCTGTCTCATTAGGATAAGACATCCGTAAGGCATTGTGCATTTTTTTCCAATCTCAAAAACGAATATCATTTTTTTTAATGAATATTGTGATATTTGTCTTATTTACACTCCCAAACATAGGTTGAGGGTACGCGATCTCATCGAGGCGGTTCTAATGAGTACCAACAACCTACATATCAGAATAGAAATATAGAAAATAATCGATACCCCGGTAAACCTCAATTTTCTCAACATAAAGTGGGGTTTAGAGGGTTTCTCAATTAACGGACTTATAAACATGGTTTGGGATCAAATTGGGCTTGTCTGGCATTTCGGAAACACGCCTATACAAATACACTGTAAATTTTATCGCCGAAAAAAAGAAATATTTAGATGAAAAATTGTGATATTTTTGTTATTTCAGCTCTTAATATAGATTGTGGGTACTCGTTAGAACTGCCTCGGGTACTCGTTAGAACCGCCTCGATGAGGCGGTTCTAACGAGTACCCACTATCTATATTTGGGAGGAGAAATAACACAAATAACATTTACCCCTGCAAACCCCAGTTTTTCTATACAAAAAATGTGGTTCGAGGGGGTCAGAATCATACAGGCGTGCTTTCGTGATGGAACGGAGGTAAATATATGGGAATCAGATTCCTTTTCATATTAGTTTTGTCGCCCTTTGACAACAATGGCGAAACCCGCCTCTACCCACACAAAACGGTCTATGCCAAGCGAAAACGGGTATTCAAGGAGACCCAAATTAGTCTTAGCTGTACGCTATATCATCACGTGAATAAATCCGTGAAATGAACACCCCCTAAACCCCACTTTATATAAAAAAACTGGGGTTTACAAGGGTAGCCTTATTTTTCTTATTTCTACTATAAGGCATAGGTTGTGGGTACTCGTAAAAACCGCCTCGATGAAGCGATTCTAACGAGCACGTACAACCTACGTTTGGAGACTAAATAAGAAAAATATCACAAAATTTCATCAGAAAAATGACCGTTTTGGAGATATGGAAAAATGCAGTGTCACACGGGTGTGTTATCATAATGTGGATGAGCACGGCGACAAAGCATCTACATGTGGTTTCAAAAGCATCTCCCTTGACCTTACGAAAACACGCTTATACAAATACATTGTAAAATTTACCACAAAAAAATGAAAATTTTCAGATGAATTTTTTTTTTATATTTTTCTTATTTCTGCTCAAAACAGAGATTGTGGATACTCGTTAGAACCGCCTCGACGAGGCGGTTCTAACGAGTACATGTACCCACAATCTATGTTTTTGAGCAGAAGTCGAGGCGGTTCTAACGAGTAGCCACAATCTATGTTTTGAGCAGAAATAAGAAAAATAATGTGTATCCCTGTAAACCCCAGTTTTACTATATAAAAGAGTGGTTCAAGGGGGTCAAAGTTATATAGGAGTGTTTTTGTGATGAGCGGAGACTAAAATCAGTCTTAGCTGTACGCTATATAGATGAACTTGGCGACAAAGCATCAACACGTGGTTTCAATAGCATCTCACTTGATGTCGGTTTAACAAGCCGGTGCATTACGAAAACATACGTATACAAAGACAACGTATATCCGCCGAAACAACAACAACAACAACAACAAAAAAAAAAGAGGCCCATGGGCCACTTTGCTCACCAGAGCTCAGGGGGCACTGCCCACTGGCAGCAATGCATTTTAATTAACCATGGAAGCCCTGCGCCCAAGGATACTACAAATAGAATTTGGACCCAATCAGCCTAGTGGCTTCAGAGGTCTGATGTCGCTTGAATGTGTTGTTGCAGGACAACAGATGACAATTGACAATTTCCCATCTGTGGCAACTAATAGGCCTAAAAGAACATTATTAAAAGAACATTTCTAAGTAAGTTTGACGAAATATCTTGAAAGGCATAAATGTCATTTTTCAATTTTCCCCATTTATAAGTCAATGGAAATTCTTAACTTGCCATAGCAAACAAACCAAAGAGCCAAATTTCATAAACCATAGCTCTGGTGGGCACTGCCCATGAGATTGTCTTTTAACAGGATATGATTTTAATCTACCAATTATAAAGTCTCCCAAACAAACCCCATACCCAAATGAGCACTCATGTTGACTGTATCTGAAATATTAGGTGTTTTATAAAGTAGAAAGGGTGGGGCATGAACCCAATGGAGCCCTCGTTGGTGTCACTAAATGCATCTTATCAAAAGGAACAGAGACATGGTTTAGCGGTGGGGATATGTATGGCTCCTGAGATGTAAGGCTTTTTAAGCAGTGGAGGGATTCGGGCATGGTGGATCCCAGAAAAGCCCAAGATTGCTGTCACTGAATGCGGAACGGATTCTGAGATATGAGGCCCTTTTATGAAGTGGATGGGAGAGAAATGGCCCCTGCGGACCCCCCAAGATGGGGGTGACTGAATGTGTCTAATAACAGTGAACAAGAATATATGTGATTATGGGGTGGGGATTTGAATGGTTTCTGAGATATATGGCCTATTATGAAGTGGGTACATATCATAAGGAAGAAGAATATATATGGTTAAGGGGTGGGGATATGAACAGTTTCTGAGATATATGGCTTTTAATGAAGTAAAGGGGTGGGACAAGGCCGGTGGCATCCCGGGAGTTCCCCATGCTGGTGGCACTGATTGCGTCTTATCATAAGAACAAGAATATATTATGGTTTATGGGTAGGGCTCTGAACAGTTTCTCAGATATATGGTCTTTTGTGAAGTTGATGGGTGGAGCATGGCCCGGGCATGCCCTGGGTGACTCCTTGGTTGGTGTCACTGAATGTGTCTTATCATAAGGAACAAGAATATATATGGTTTAGGGGTGGGGATCTGAAATGTTTCTGGAATATTTGGCCTTTTATGAAGTGGAGGGGATGGGGCATGGCCCCGGAACATCCCGGGGGACCCCTAGGTTGGTGTCACTGAGTGCGTCTTATCATAAGGAACAAGAATATATATGGTTAAGGGGTGGGGATCTGAATGGTTTCTGTGATAAATGGCATTTTATTAAGTGTAGGGGGTGGGGCATATCCCCTGCACATCTGGGGGAACCCCCAAGTTGGTGTCACTTAATGCATCTTATCATAAGGAACAAGACTATATTTGGTTTATGGGTGGGGATTTGTAAGGTTTCTTGAATATTTGGCCTTTTATGAAATGGAGGGGGTTGGGCATGGCCCCGGCACATCCTTGGTGTCCCCCTGGTTGGTATCACTGAATGCGAATTATCATAAGGAACGAGAATATATATGGTTTAGGGGCGGGGATCTGTATGATTCCTGGGATATTGGGCCATTTATGAAATGGAGGGGGTGGGGCATGGCCCAGGCACATCCCGAGGGATCCCCATGTTGCTGTCATTGAGTGCGTCTTATCATAAGAAACAAGAATATATACGGTTTAGGGGTGGGGATCTGAATGGTTTCTGAGATAAATGGCATTTAATGAAGTGGAGGGGGTGGGGCATGTCCCCGGCACATCTGGGGGAACCCCCAGGTTGGTGTCACTTAATGAGTCTTATCATAAGGAACAAGAATATATATGGTTTAGAGGTGGGGATCTGTAAGGTTTCTGAGATATAAGGCATTTTATGAAGTGGCGGGGGCGGGGCATGGCCCTGGCACAACATACGGGACCCAAAAGTTGACATAAAAGCATATGGCTGAGAGAAGTTTACTCAAGGAACGTTTCTATGAAAATTTTGTCAAAATATCTGCAAAGGCTTGGTAGTTAATGTCATTTTCAATTTTCCCCATTATAAGTCTATGGAAAATCTAAGTTGCCATAGCAACCAAACTAAAGAGCCGAATTTCATAAAAAACACAAAACCTGTATTGGCAAATATGGTGAATATTTCCATAAACTCTCAGCCTCATAGAGCATACGGTTTCAGAGGAGATGATTTTTTAAGTATTTTTTTCTATTTTTTTCACTTTGGTTTCCATGGCAACCAATACAAATGAGCAGCAGCCCTAAATTCATATGGCAGAGAGTAGATTGTCTAAGGAACATTTCTGTGAAAGTTTTGTCAAAATATCTGCAGAGGCTTGGCAGTAAATGCCATTTTTCAATTTTCCCCATTATAAGTCTATGGGAACTCTAAGTTGCCATAGCAACCAAACTAATGAGCCGATTTTCATAAAAACACAAACTTTCAATCCCCCCCACCCAAGGATGCTGCAGATAAAATTTGGGCCTAATCGGCCCAGTGGCTTCAGAGGAGAAGTCGTTTGAAAGTGTTGACGACGGACATACGACGCAGACGACGACGCAGACGCAGACGACGACGACGACGGACAACTGCCTATCCTATAAGCTCCCCCGGAGCCTTCGGCTCTGGTGAGCTAAAAAATAAAAAATAATAAATAGATAAATAAATAAATAAAAAAAAAATAAAATAAAATACACGAATATTTTATGATGAAGAGTTGTGATATTTTTCTAATTTCTACTCAAAATATAGGGGCGTTTCTAACGAGTACCCAGAAACTATATTCCAGAGCAGAAATAAGAAAATAAGGTTTACTCCTGTAAACCCCAATTTTACTAAATAAAAGTGGGGCTCAAGGGGGTCGGAATTATATGGTTGTGTTTTCGTGATGGATTGTACTCCACTGTAAACTTCACTTAATATGAAGACGAATCGGTGTTCCAAAGGTATACCCTTGTTTTAGCTCAAAACATGTACTTGAATACACGTTAGAACCATCTCAATGAAACGAGTCTATAAACCTCAAATTTTCTGGTCAAAACCAGAAGATAAATACCGGCTATGTTACAACGCATAATGTAGTAATGTAGTAATTTCTTCATTTTGAAATTTTTACTACATTATGCGTTGGCATAGTCGACGCGAAATGAAATAAAATGTCGTTTTTACTTCATTATGCGTCGATACTAAGAGGTTTGAGCAAAATGAAAGAATTATTTCATTTTGCGGCGATGGGTGGCATACTTAATTTTACTTCATTATGCGTCAACAGTTTGTTTGTTTGATTTGAGGTTTAACGTTCCCGTCAAGACTATTTAGCTCATTTTGGAGACATTGCTTCAAATTTTATGGGACTTTTACCCGATATTGAGATGAAATGACATCTCAATCGCTGCCGTCCAATTAAAAGCAATAGGGTTTATATGCATGGATGGGCCGACTCGCAGCAGTTTTCCTGGACAGGCTTAGACCTTCTAAGCAGATTACGAGGACTCATGTACGGGCGGTATCAGCTCTGCGTGGAAGCATCGTGCAGCCCATCTATTTATACCCCCGGCATACGAAGTATGCAAGGGGGTATATAGTTTTTGTCCATTCTGTCTGTCTGTCTGTCTGTCTGTCTGTCTGTCTGCCTGTCTGTCTTTTGTTTGATTTGTTTGATTTGAGGTTTAACGTCCCCGTCAACACTATTTAGGTCATTTTGGAGACGTTGCTTCCAATTTCATGGGACTTTTACCCGACATTGAGATGCCGCCCAATAAACCTTTTTCTTTGTGATTTTGACCTTCAGTGTGCTTTTGTGGAAGACCGTCTTTTGGACTGTTCAACTGTGGTCTTAAAGACCACTTTTGAACCGTCTCAAATGTGGTCTAAATTGTAGGAATTTAACTGTATTGCTTCCTAAGTCTTTTCGAAGACAGCTATGTTCTACCATCATTACTCTTAGATAGTGGTGCTAATCGGACCGTCCCTGATTATAAACCCAATCGGTATGTTTGGGCGGCAAGGCTTGAGATGTCATTTTATCTCAATGTCGGGTAAAAGTCCCACAGAATTAGCAGCAGCTTCTCCAAAATGACCTTAATTAGTGTTGGCGGAGACGCAAAATCTCAATTAAAAACATTTACACACGAGTATGTTATTCATTACGATAACACGCCTATTCAAATATTTTGAAGATTTTCCATGTATCACTAAAAATGATAATTTTCAGATAAAAATTCTGATATTTGTTTACTTTTTACTGCAAACATAGATTGTGGGTACTCGTTAGAACCGCCTCATCGAGGCGGTTCTAACGAGTACCTACACTCGATGTTTTTGATCAGAAATAAGAAAAGTATTGAAAGCTCCTGTAAACCCAGTTTTCATTATGAAAACACGACTATACAAATGCATTGTAAACTTTACCGCCGAACTAAACGAAATTTTAATATGAAAAATTGTGATATTTTTCTTATTTCTGCTCAAAATATGAATTGTGGGTACTCGTTAGAACCGCCTCGTCGAGGCGGTTCTAACGAGTACCCACAATCTATATTTTAGAGCAGAAATAAGAAAATTAAGGTGTACCCCTGTAAACCCCAGTTTTACTATACAAAAGTGGGGTTCAAGGGGGTCAAAATTATATAGACGTGTTTACGTGATGTACTATATGTAAATTGGGTTTAAGAGGGTCTAATTATATAGGCTTGTTTTCTTGAGGCCTGTAATACTGTTTAAAAAAAAGCTAATTTATGGGGAATTGATATACCTGCCAGATATTTCCCCCGTTTTTCAAAGGGAGACAAATTATGTGACTTCCTGTTCTAAACTCTCTCCCACGTACCACATTTTATGAAAGTACGGTATGTATGATATGATTTTCTATCAGCACGCATGAACAGAACTGAATGGCTCATTTCCAGAACTTAAGCATATGGTCAAATTATCAAAAGGGCCAGACAACATAATCATGCCAACAGAAATCATATTTCTTACATTAATGGGAACTGATCATGTTTCAGGGACGACAACTCTCCTAATAACTGTATCTGTCTACAGGTACCTTGTCGATAAAGATCCGCTTTTAAACCTGGTAAGCTAGTGTTTTTTTCTTATAGTCTCTACAATTACAATGTTCTTGTGAAAACCTGTGATATGCATATTATTTCTACTTCAAACCTAGATTGTGGGTGCTCGTTAGAACCGCCTCATAGAGGCGGTTCTAACGAGCAACCACAATCTGTGTATTACTACAAAGATTGTAAATGTTCGTTAGAACCACCTCACTCAGGCTTTTCTAACGAGCAACCCCCACTACCTGATTTTGACAAGAACAAATGAAAATCATGTATACCCTGTAAACCCCATATTTCCCTATATTAATACGGGTTTGCAAGGGTTTCCATTTTTCTGTTTGTTTGTGTTGAGCTTTTACGACTCCGTCAACACTATCTAGATCACATTGGAGACGTCGTTTCCAATTTTACGGGACTTTTACCCGACAAAGAACTGACATATTAAGCCCTATCACCCAAAGGTGCGGACCGACTCGAGCAGGCGTCACTGGCCGAAACAAGCTAGTCTGGTCCAGAAATATTTGTACATTCCATACCTTTTCAGTTTTGTGGTGTATTCTTGGCTTCCAAAGGATATAACCCTTTTACAGAACATATTAGACCTTCTAAGCGGTTTACTGGTACTCGTGTTCGGTCGGTTTTAGCTCTGCGAGGGAAGCACCATGCAGTCCATTCATTTTCATAAAGGCCAGATGACAGTTGTTTTGTTTGTTTGATTTGATATTTAAATTCCCTGTCAACACTGTATGGGTCATTTTGGAGATGTTGCTTCCAATTTTGTGAGACTTTACCTGACGTTGAGACGAATTGACAAGCCCTGTCGCCCAATGAAACCAATATAGTTTATAAGAATGGACGGTCCGACACGCACTGCTTTGCCTAGTCAGGCTTATGTCCTCTAAGCGGTTTACCAGTACTCGTTTGGGGTCGGTTTCAGCTATGCGTGAAAGCATCATGCAGCCCATCTATTTCTTCAAGTCCCGATGGAAAAATGAATTTTCTTTAAGCAAGCAGTGTAGACCCAGAGCAGACGCCGCGTTCTGCGGCGTCTGATCTGGGTCTACACTGTTTTCCAATGTCCCAAACAATTTAAGGGCCGCTAGGCATATATAGATTAAGCAGACCATTTTCCATGGGGACATAGTTTGCTGGAAGCAGAGGAGGAGTGCCAAGAGTTGTCGCCCTTTGAGTAGTTGAAAACATATCGGAAGTGTGTGATACCCTATAAATGTTATATTTTTTTTTTTCAGGTGTAATGATAGATAAAATAAATGAGTTATAGCATCTGATTAAGATTAATCATAGCACGTGTACACTTTTATTTATTTTTATATAAATTATCAGTTAAACTAGATAAGAAATAATGGATTAGTTCGGAATGATTAATGTTCGGTATACGAAGAGCTATGGCAAATCCTAAATCCGCGGTGGTTATCTATACAAAATAATATGGTTTGCACAAATTTCATTTGGCTGTGCGACAGAAATTATGTCAAGATTATGCTTAAGTGGAATGGGTACACCTTCAGGGGAGGCAACTCCTGCAAAAGTATTTTTCTCTCCCATGACAATAGGGGTCAACTCTTAAACCTGAGGAGCAAGATTCTTTCCTTTAAGGGCGGACTTCTTTTTATATGGGAGAGAGTTTTAAAACGGGAAGTCAGAGAATTTGTCTCCCTTTGATAAACGGGGAGAATATCTGGCAGGTGTATACATTCCCCTTAAATTAGCTGTTTGAAAAATACCAAATACAAAGCCGCTCTGTAAACCGCTTAAATACAGTCGAGTCCGGTGCTATAACATATCCTTTATGCTGTTTCAAAACAGCAAGGCAATAATAATAATAATAATAATAATAATAATAATAATAATAATAATAAAAAGACTGTGTTTCCACTAACATACCGAAAACGGGTATGGGTCGGTAGGTGGCCAAAACGTTAAAACCAAACAAAAAAAACAAAAAAAAAAAAAAACAAAAAAAACATTAAAACTGCTTAATTTTAACAATATTAACTGAAAACATTCAAATACATGTTACGAGGTTAAAAGCATCAAGGACGCAAACGAACAGGGTTTTTTTTTATTTTATTTTTTTTGGTTTGGGTTGTACGGCCCTTTCAAGACTATTTTACTCATATCGAGCCGATCGTTAATCATAGGTGGGCGAAAACCGGAGTACCCGAAGAAAAACCACCTGACCTTCCGTTGCAGAACACGAACAGGGTTTCAAGTATCAGTTTAGTTTAGCTATTTTGGGAGTTTTATGAATTTGTATCGAAAGTGCTAGAAAATATTAAGGTCGGTAGGTAAGAAAATATTTTTTTTTTCTGGATGACAATAAAAATTGCAGGGTCGGCAAAAAAATCAGGGTGGCTCGGCTTAGCGGAAACACAGTTTTTTTTTTTTTTCCTAATTAATACTTTGTTTCGAAAAAATATTGTGGATACTCTTTAGATCCGCCTCGTCCATGCGGTTCTAAGGAGTACACGCGATATTTGTTTTTGAGGAACTGTATGTTACATGCACAGTAATTTGTACTACAAAATGTATTGCGTTTGCGCGTGTAATGATAAAAATAACAATGAAAATGGTAATACGAACAATAAATCCATCTCTAAGTAACTGTTAAATTAACCAGTCGCTTTCTTTTGATCAGTATTATTCTAATGCAAGTAAGCATCTGTCAAAGTCAACTGTCATAATGATCAAACCTTTTTAGGTTTCTTATCTTATTATATGATAATTTAAATTGGCAGTTTGTGGCGCTGCACGATTTTTTTTCAGGCGTGTGTGCATGAATGTGTGTGTGTGTATGTCTGTGTGTGTGTGCACGCGCGTTTTGGTTGGTTGATTTGAGGTTTAACGTTCCCGTCAACACTGTAAAGGTCATTTTGAAGATGTTGCTTCCAATTTGTGTGGGACTTTTACCCGACGTTGAGATGAAATGACATCTCAAGCCCCGCCGCCCAATGAATCCAATAAGATTTATAAGCATGGACGGGCCGACTCGCACCGCTTTGCCTGGGCAGGCTTAGATCCTCCAAGCAGTTTACCAGTACTCGTGTGTGAGTCGGTTTCAGCTCTGCGTACAAGTGTCATGCAGCCCATATATTTCTTCAAGCCCCGATGGGCGGGGGCAGTAGCGTGTGCGTGCCTTCATTTCGGTAAGTATGTATTTCCTTTTTTGTGTCTCGGGTAGCTCTGTGTTCATTAACTTTCATGCCTAACCTATTTGTAAGAATTTAATATGTTTGGCCGTACGTTTTTCATTGTGATAACGAATCTGTGTGACATCATCTTATGATAGTGAATTCTTCATTACAATGAATCTCCAAAACGGTTAATTGTCTGATGAAACTTTAAAAATGTAGTGATATTTGTTTTATAAATGCTCCAAACATAGGTTGCTGATACCCGTTGAGGCGGTTCTAACGAGTACCAACAACCTATGTATTTAAGCAAAATAATAATAAAAAAATTATATGTACCCCTGAAACCCCTATTTTTAGCATTTGGGGTTTACAGGGGTAATCATGACGCAGGCGTGTTAACGTGATGGAATGTTGTTCAAATCACAGACGAAATTTGCTATTAATGTTCGTTTTGTAAATCGGAATACAAATTGAATGTCTGACGACTTTCTTCAAGACCCCATTTGCATATTGTTTGAAATAATACTGTATGAATTCGAAATAATTGTATTATTAGGGCCCCCCGCCCATCGGGGCTCGGCGATACAAATAAGGTTGCATGGTGCTTCCACGCAGAGCTGAAACCGACTTCGCATGAGTACTGGTAAACCGCTTAGAATGGGGTAAGCCTACCCAGGCAAAGTGGTACGAATCGGACCGTCCATTCATATAAACCCAGGTGGTCTCATTGGGCGGCAAGGCTTGTGATGTTATTTTACCTCCATAGTGGGTAAAAATTCCACAAAAAATGAAAGCTACGCCTCTAAATGGACCTATTTGTGTTGACGGAGGCGTTAAAAAACAGGTAATATTATTGGCATTTAACGACGAAGTCAACACTAGGCCGTTAAGGATACCTAACCGCACTTTTTCCTGGGCAGACTAAGACACTCAGGCGGTTCTAACGAGTACCATAACCTATGACTTAGAGCAGAAATACGAAAAATAATGTAAAATACATTAACCCCTGTCAAATATAAGTGAAAGCAATGATCAGGAATCGATACAGTTAACCAACAGCTCCCATCAGAGACACCTGGGGAAAGAAACACAAACATGAAATAACTAAACCCAAATGGAAACATCACTAGCGGAAAGCCAAAAGGACAGTTACTTTCCCACAAAATGGCCAACTGGCTATCCAAAGCAAAATAATGTAAGCGATACACACACTCAAAGACAAGCCATAACAAAAATAAACTACGACAGAAGAACCGCCTTCGGTCGGTCAGTGAAACGGAGTTTCCTGGGGTGGGGTTGGACTTAAAGGCCACAATCCTCGCCCTTACATCCGTCGAGATTTAGACAAATAATTTGTTCAGTTCCCATGAAGGCCTCCTAACACAGTAGTGCAACATCTCCGTGAACACAAAGATCAGTTAACCACAGAGATGAAACAACGGTGAGGACTCGACAGCAAGAAACCCCTGAAATGCTTGAGCAAAAAAAAAACCCCAAAAGTTAGACTCCAATGGGCGCAACCAGAGACAGAGCATCAGACACCAACCAACATTACATACAATTAGATTCTCTCTAATTCTCAGTAAGCCTTTATGCTGAAACCGTCATCGAATCTGAAGCCTGACCCACCGGCGTGCAATTTCTCTATAAAAGTTGGTCTGCAGATGGTGATCATTGTACGTACTTGTTAGCGTGACGCGAAAACCAACAAACACATGAAAAAGGGCATCGAGGACAGATACTATGTAAACGTTTACACTAAGTCTGTTCTCTAATGACAATCTTAGTGTACCTTTCTAACACTTGAAACCAACAGAGAACTCTGCATGCTCTTGAAGACGTGCCAGCGGATTCACATCTAAAATCATATTACACGGTAAGTATTTTCTGCATTTATCACTCATCGCCTGTGTGTCATGAGTATGATTGGAATAGCAGAAGCTCTGACAATTCAGGACCGGTAAACACGTGGTTTTTGCTTGGTACATCAAAACGAATCAAAACACTGATAACACTGGCGGGTAGATTGTGTCTGATGGAGTGTAGGCTGGAACAATTGTCCTGCATCACGAAAACACGACTATATATTTTGACCCCCTTGAACCCCACTTTATATATTGTAAATATAGATTGTGGGTACTCGTTAGAACCGCCTCATCGAGGCGGTTCTAACAAATACACACAATCTATATTTTGAGCAGAAATATGGAAAATATCAGGATTTTTATCTGAAAATTTTTCTTTTTTTTGGATGAAAATATTTACCAATTTATTTGAATAGGCGTGTTTTCGTAATGTCAGGACCGGTAAACACGTGGTTTTTGCTTGGTACATCAAACGAATCAAAACACTGATAACACTGGCGGGTAGATAGTCTCTGATTGAGTGTAGGCTGGAAAAAATTGTCCTGAAAACACGCCTATACAAATACATTACAAATTTAACCGCCGAAAAAAAACGAAAATTTTCAGATGAAAAATGATGATATTTTTCTAATTTCTGCTTACTATATTGATTGTGGGTACACGTTAGAACTCAGAACCGCTTCATCGAGGCGGTTCTAACGAGTACCCACAATCTATGTTTTAGAGCAGAAATAAGATGAATAAGGTTTAACCGTGTAAACCCAAGTATTACTATATAAAAGTGGGGTCCAAGGGGTTCAAAATTATATAGGCGTGTTTTCGTGATGATTGACCTGAACGAGGACTTTTCCGGGGCATCTATTTCTATATTTTTGCAAGTCATGGCTGTTGTAATTGTGCTGAGTGGCGGCCCTAAAAGGTTCCCCGTCTATACATTTAATGTCGTTATTATTCTAATATTCAGGAATTGTTGATTCGTCTTATTTGCCTTTTTCTTAGTTACTCTTCCTATACAGTGTTTACTAGGACGGTAAACCTCAATTCTAATGCACTTGCGTATGTAACGCGACGTCTGATTGGATAACGTCAAAAATTTGCGACAGTATATTCCACGATATACTGTCGGAAATCCGACGTCACCACGTAACGTCGTTTTTCATTGGCTGACATTTGGTTTTACGCAGCTCACAACGCCTGCCGCTTTGTGCAAAATAGTACAATGTTTTAACAAAACAACCGTATAAGTGCATTAGAATGGGGATAACTGTATTGAAAATTGTAATTTGGGGAGGTAAATCGGTGGTTTTACGGTCGCAAATTCCGTTTTACGGCTCCGCTGACGCGTCGCCGTAAAACGAAATTTCCGACCGTAAAACCACCGATTTACCTCCCCAAATGACAATTTTGAATACAGTTATCCCCTAAATAATCTTCCTCTTGGTGCCTTTGGCAGGGTGATTGTGGCTTGTTCTATATTTCTTTTAAGACTGTTTCGGGTAGCCATTAAATTCCATATTGTAAGCAAACAAAGTAGACGCAGATCAGACACCGCGTTCTGTGGCGTCTGATCTGCGTCTACATTGTTTGCTAAACCAGACTAGTTGCTATAGGTAACTCTCTTGCCATCACGCAAATACGCCCGATAATGTTGATCCCCGATAGTAAATCTGGGGTATACACGGGTAAACCTTATTTTTCTTATTTCTGCTCTAAAATATAGATTGTGAGTATGCGTTAGAGCCGCCTCGGTGAGGCAAGTCTAACGAGTACCCACAATCCAGATTTTCGCCCCCGCCCATCGGGGCTTGAAGAAATAGATGGGCTGCATGATGCTTCCACGCAGAGCTGTAACCGACCGCACACGAGTACTGGTAAACCGCTTATGGGATTAAAGCCTGCCCAGGCAAAGCGGTGCGGGTCGGAACGTCCAAGATTATAAAATCCATTTGGTTACATTGGGCGACATGGCATTTTCATTTCAATGCCGAGTAAAAGTCCCACAAAATTGAAAACAGCGTCTCCAAATGACCTACACAATGTTGACGGGGACGTTAAACCTCAAATAAAAAAAAACAACAACAACAAAAAAAATATTTTGAGCATAAATAAGAAAAATATCACAATTTTTCATCTTAAATTTTTTTCGGCGGTAAAGTTTCAAATGCATTTGTATAGGCGTGTTTTTCGTAATGACAACACTCTCGGCCTCACAGCGATATGAATAACGCGGCTGTTATCTATAAATGACCGACTTTCGACAAGTCAGTGATAGTCACGTGGACTTTAGCATTGAGCAAAAACTGCGCTTTATAACTTTCAGTCGATTGATAAACAATCGATCCAAATATTGGGGGATTTTGAAGTAGACATTTGTTTTATGTGAGCAGGTTAAAAATATTTTCCCAGTTTTAAATCATCCAACAGCGCCTGGGCCTAGTGGGTAAGAGCGCTGCCTCTTAATCATTAGGTCTCTCACCGCTGTGGTTCGAGCCTGGCTAGGTTCACAAGTAAGACGCCAAGTTCTGCAACGGAAGGTCAGGTGGGTTATCACCGGGCACTCCGGGTTTTGCCCACCTCTGATTAACGATCGGCTGGATATGAGTGAAATAATCTTGCAAGGGCCTTAAAACAACAAAAAAAAAAACAAACAAAAAAAAAAAAAAAAAAAAAAAAACAATAATAATAATAATATCTAACAGTTCCATTTCCAACCCATTTCTATCTGGATTGTTGTCAGAAAATTTGAATTGAACGTCCTTGAAGTATACATACCTAAATTTTGACAGCATACTTGCCAAAAGTATGAATTGTAGGTTTGATTTGGTTTTGATTTTACGACCTTTTCAATATTATTTCGATAATTTCAAGCCTATCGTTAATCATCGGCAGAGGTGGGTGAAAGCCGGAGTACATGAGGAAAAACACGACCTGTTGCAGAACTAGGCGTCTCACATGCGGCCCGAGCGAGGCTCGAATCACGGTGGAGAGAGTCCTAATGATTATGAGTTCTTCCCATTAGGCCACGGCGGTACATTCAAGTTAAGTGATAAAGAGTTTGCCCTAAATACCGATCTAAAGTAAAACAGAGCATAGATCGATTTTTGATACATGCATAATAATAAGTTTAATACTATTTACAACACCTGTTAAAAAAAAAAATGTTTCGTAATGACCGCACTTTGTTTCGTGAAGACTGCATTTTGTCATGCGGAAAATATTGATTACATTACGAAAACACGCCTATTCAAATCTAGTGGTAAAATTTTACCAGCAATAAATGTTGTTTTTTTTTCATATTAAAGTTCTGATTATTTCCGTATTTCTGCTCAAAACATAGATTGTGGATACTAGTTAGAACCGGTTCTAACGAATACCCACAACATATGTTTTGAGCAGAAATAAGAACAACACTGTATACGTCTGTAAACCCCAGTTTATTATATAAATGTGGGGTTTAATAGGGTCAAAATTATATAGGCGTGTATTCGTGATGTCAGCCTTGAATATGGCTGTAGAGTACCTAGAGATGCATGCCTTCTACCAAATGTATAAATTGATTTCATATGAGCAACATATATTCCGTACAATGTACAGAAGGATATCCAGTTCTTTCTTTGATCAAACATTATTCGACGGCTTATCGCTTGTGTCCCCCTACCGCCAGTTCTTACGCTCTTGCGGAACGCACGTTTCACCTGGAAAATATTATTTCGTTTAAGAAGAGTCCCTCGCCCAACCAGCCCCTCCACCTACTGATGACTCAGGAACATTCAAGAACATAAATCATCTTGATTGTGGAAGTTATTTCCCTTTGAAAACGACGTCAATAAATACGGAAGGTTTTGTTTGTTTGATTTGATGTTTAACGACCCCGTCAATACTATAAAGGTCATTTTGGATAAGTTGCTTTCAATTCTGTTGGACTTTTACCCGACATTAAGATGAAATGACATCGCATGCCCCGTCGCCCAATGAAACCAAAACGCACCGACGGCCCGACTCGCACCGCTTTGCCTGGGCAGGCTTAGGTCCTCTAAGCGGTTTACCAGTACTCGTGTGCAGTCAGATTCAGCTCTGCGTGGAAGCATCATGCAGCCAATTTATTTCTTCAAGCTCCAATGGGCGGGGGCAGATATACCGATGAATGGTGAATGCATTTGCCAAAGCTATATGGTATCTACTCGTATGGCAAAACCGATTTTAATTTTGCTTGTGGTAAATAGTTTTTCGACACTTCAGACTCAACAAAAAATCGAGGCGAACCGAAAATTCGGTTATTTTAATGAGAATGCCATATTTTATCGCGCAGGCGCACCTGTGATAATGATGTAATTTGCATAATTATCAATGGTGCAGTCAGTCATTTGATACAAGATCTGCAAAACACATCATCTGTAATGTAAATTTAATTAAATTTAACCACTGATTGGAATTGCTTGCGGTTCTAAAAGTGCATTTTGCGAGTAAGTGTCCAAATTGAGATTTAATTTTATTTAACCCACATATCCATTGCGGCCCTTTTCTGGGACATTTGCAAACAGTGCAGACCCAGATCAGACGCCGCATAATGCGGCGTCTGATCTGGGTCTTCATCGTTTTCTTAAAGAACATTCATTTTTGTAAAATTTGCCAGAAACAAAAACAAACCTGACATCCATATAATTGTATATAGGCCACTCCAAACTTACTAGGTGGAAGATGCTATTGTCATATTAGGGGTTAAGGAAAATGATGTACCATCTTCCAGAGAGAAAACCCTTTCATTCTACGTATATTCATCTCTATAATCAATAAATGACTACACTTAAACGATATTCAAAGGAAACCCTAAATTAACACCACCTTTGGGGTTGTTCACAAGTGGTCTTTAAAGACTTATGCAGGTAATTCGCCATTTTTGTATGATCATCAAAAATGAAAGTTATGTCAGACCCGATGTTTTACCGTTTGTGGGTGAGGAAAGGGTTGAAATTCGTGGAACAGGTGTTGTTTGGGGCTCATTTTATTATAAAACATGTTCAGCTTGGCTATAAACTTCATGAAAACAGCAACTTTGCAATTTTTAAAACTTTTAATTTTTCGACATTTACTCAGGATGAGATCGACCGAAATAAGTACAGACTTACTTAAATGATTTGCCGTGATGCATATAATGGCCAGCTAGTATTTACAAATAAAATCCAAGTTACCTGACAGTGATGCGCCATTTTTTTATAATTTGTATGTATTTTTACCATTTAATTTAACTGGGGATAGGGGAACGGATTGTTCAATTAATCAGAAATTAGCACGGTGACCCCTACTTTTCTTTCAATTTCCTATTATCTGATAACATCCCCTAGAGAAAAAATCTTGTTTTATGAAAAATTCAATGTAGCATTTTTCTGTATGGTCCAAAATATTACAGACAATGAATTATTTTTAAAGATATTTTGGTTGATGACAAAAATTTGTTTTGCAGAACATTTTATGGGCTTGAAAAATAGGCTAAAGAAAAGCTGCAATATCTTTTACTATATCATTCCGATTAAATTAAATGTTCGAAAGCTAGGCAAAAGTCATTTTGACATGTTATTTACTAACATGGTTGTTTTTGAATATTTCTTGGAATACAGCTTGTGGTGATCTCCTTAAAGTTCAGATTACTTAAGATTCAGCACGGTGACGTATGATTTTACTTCAAATGTGGTAAGCCCATATATGAAACTAAACATATACAGACACTGAAACAGTTTTCAATGTGGGAAGTATTTACTCGCATATGCCCTTAAGACCATTTTTCAGCATTCCCAAAAGTGGTCATCGGAGTCTAACTTTTGGTTCAGCATTTCAGTGGTTTCTTCCTGTCGAGTCATCACCGATATTTTTTTTTTTGTGTGTGTGTGTGTGTGTGTGTGTGTGTGTGTGTGTGTGTGTGTGTGTGTTTTATTATTATTTTTGTGTTCACGGAGATGTTGCACTGATAAGTTAGAAGGCCTTCATGCGGACTGAACAAATTATTTGTCTAAATCGCGAGAGAAGTAAAGGTGAGGATTGCGGCCGAACAAAATCGATTTAAGCCCCCACCCCCCCCCCCCACACACACACACACACACACACACTTCGCCCACCAGTGGAATTCGTTTCACTGACCGTTCCAAGACGGTGCTTTTTTCGCGGTTTATTTTTGTTATGGTTTGTATTTGAGTGTGTGTATCGCTTATTTTCTTTTTTTTTGTTTTGGGTAGGCAATTGGCCATTTTGTTGGAAAGTTACGGTCCTTTTTGCTTTCCGGAATTGATGTTTCCATTATTTAGGGTCTAGTTGTTTCATGTTCGTGTTTCTTGCGCTTTGGTGTCTGGGATGGGAGCTGTGGGTTAAATGTACATATGCTGTTAAAAGACAATATAGATCCCTAATTTAAGCGTATTGGTCCTTAGAAGCAAACACTTTGCTTTTATGGCAGGAGGAACTCAGTTTTATGCCTCAAGTTCCGAGAAGTCTCTCATGTGTACCAGAAATATCAAACACGCATCAAGTGTATTAATTTCCCCTATTTATGAGCAAATTTGGTCAATATAAAAGTTTTGACTTCTAAATACATATATAACATTTAGAAACAGAAATCACAGTCTGGCGAGCTTTACACTGGATCTGGACTTTTCCTATTCTCACAGTGTAAAATGACAATGGAAGCATTGTTGTATCCTTCCGCACCATTTAAAGACCGAGTGGTAAATGAGATAAACACGTCTATACAAATACATTGGTACCTTTATCGCCCCCCCCCCCCCACCAAAAAAAAAAAAGAGAAAATTTTAAGATGAAAATTTATTATAATTTTCTTATTTCTGCACAAATATATATTGCGATTACTCGTTAGAACCACCTCAATAAATAGTTTAGAGCAGAAATAAGAAAAAATAAGATTTACCCCTGTGCACCCCAATTTTACTATATATAAGAGTGGGGTTCAATGGGGTCAACATTATATAGGCGCGTTTTCTGATGTATTTCAGGGCAGATAAACAAAATACGTTGGATATTTTTGGTTTGGTAGACGACAACCGCCACTGAGGAAAATGGGAAAATATATGTCGCAAGGTTTTGAAATCTCAGAAAGCAACAGTCTGACTCAACGACGAAGGAAGCGTATATTTCTAAAAATGTAACTGTAGCTTTCTATCCATATAACATTTATCCATATTTAACTAGCGCCGCTCCAAACATTTGCTGCTGAATTTGAAAGTTTCGAAACCCATTTTAATGCTATGAAAATTTATTTTCTAGCTGATAATGTTTTAATTGTTTAATATATGCGACCCTAAAACGACATTATGCCGTCTTAAATAATGAAGAACGAATGCGACTGCGTAAAATAGAGTGAGTCAGTGAGTTTTAGTTTTACGTCCCACCAACAGCTAAGGTCATACGGAGACGGGACCTCGGTTTAAAGACTCATCCGAAAGTCTGGAGAAGCCTGCGTAAAATAGAAGTTAAGGCAATGACACCAAAGGGAAATAAACACAAACATGAAATAATTAGACCCTAATGGAAACGTCAATAGCGAAAGCCAAAAGGACAGCTACTTTCCCACAAACAGGCCAGTTGGCTATCCAAAACAAAAATATTAGCGAAACACACACTCGAAGCAAACCATAACAAAATTAAACCGCGACAGAAGGACAGCCTTTGAAAGGTCAGTGAAACGAATTCCACTGGGCTTAAATCGGGTCTATGCGGCCGCAATCCTCGCCCTTTCTTCCGTCGCGATTTCAAATAATTTGTTCAGTCCGCATGAATACCTCCTTACTCATCAGTGCAACATCTCCGTGAACACAAATAATCAAACAACCACAGAGATGAAACAACGATGAGGACTCGACAGCAAGAAACCACTGAAATGCTGGAGAAAAAAAAAAGAAAACCAGCAGTTAGACTCCGATGGGCCCGAACAGAGAAAGAGAATCATGCACAAACCAACATAACATAAAAATTAAATTCTAATTCTCAGTAAGTTTTCATAGGATTTGAGGCCTGGCCCACCGGCGGGCAATTAAAGAGGGAAGCAAAGCTGTCAACCGTGATTGGGTTAACTATCATGCATGCCTTCTATGTTGTACCCTATCCTTTTATATCGAAGAATGAAAAACTGCATATTACCGCGAGTACAGTGACAAGCGTGCCTAAGCTTTATATTAAACAATCATAAAATAATGTTCTAAAGATAGAAGACAGACCGAAGAGCGGAAAAAATAATGTTGGCAACCCTTATCATGTCATGTTTAGATAGCTTAAATCAAACCTAGCTGTTTTTATTTGAACTCCAATTTTTACTGATTATCCTGTCTGATTGTCAGTTGATTTTCTTACTAGGAACTTAACCCTTATCCTGCTGCATAATTAATTTAGCCACACCCACTTCTGACTTTGAACCAATCAGATTACTGGTTGTAATTTATTCCTGCAAATTCACAAACTGAATATCAAACAGTGTAGATCCCGATCAGATGGCTTCTTCGAAAGATCTGAATTGTTTACAAAGGTAGGGGTTTTCGTGAACAGCAGGATTAGGGTTAAAAAGTTTGACACAGTTCATTTACATTGTCATCCCACTGGGTGTGTGAGTGTTTGAGTTTTACGTCCCTCCAACAACGACGGTCATACGGAGACGGGACCTCGGTTTAAAGACTCATCCGAAAGTCTGGAAAAGCCCGGGGTCGATCCTGCGATCCCTGGTTTTCAAGGCGAGTAGCATAACCACTACGCCACGGAGGCTTCTTAAACTGTGTGTGTTAACGGTTAGAGAAATTGGTTCGCCATCGAAGTGGGTTGGTTCCAATAAATAACAAATATATGTAGCTGATTTTCGTTCGGCATACTCGGTAGTGTTTGTATAGTCATTTCGAAAACACGCCTTTCAAATGCATTGCAAATTTTACCGCCGAAAAAAAATGAAAGTTTTCAGATGAAAAATATAGATTGTGGGTGCTCGTTAGAACCGCCTCGATGAGGCGGTTCTAACGTGTACCCTCATTCTATATTTTGAGCAGAAATAAGAAAACAATGATGAGGCGGTTCTAACGTTTACCCTCAATCTATATTTTGAGCAGAAATAAGAAAAATAAGCTTTAACCCTGTAAACCCACGTTTTACTATACAAAATGCGATTCAAGGGTGTCAGAATTATATAGCTGTGTTTTCGTGATGGTCAAAACCTGAATCATACATGTACTACAGTAATTGCAAAAAAAAAAAAAAAAAAAATGGCGATTGAGGTGAGAGCAGATGCTCGAGATAGGGACTAAAGCAGTACACTTTGGGTTGACTAAGTTCATCGCGATCACCCAACAATCAGCGTGTTATCAAAGCTAATTTAACATAGAGAAGACTGATGTTTAGAAAGGCATGCTCTATTCGTATCTCATTTCGCAAATGTAGGACATAGATACCCGTAGGCTTCTAGAGCCCTTAGCTAAGATCAAGAGCTCAAAAAATGTCGGGAGGCGAATACAAAACTTTAATGAAAACAGCGATCAGGAATCGATACAATTAGCCCACAGCTCCGAACAGAGGCAGCAAAGGGAAAGAAACACAAACATTAAATAACCAAACCATAATGGAAACATCAATAGCGGAAAGCCAAAAAGACAGTTACTTTCCCACAAAATAGTCAATTGGCTATCAAAAAACATAAAGGTAAAAGCGATACGCACACGCAAAGACAAACCATAACAAACGTAAACTGCAACAGATGAACCGCCTGGAAACTGTCATTGAAAAGAGTTTCACTGGGAGAGGTGGGGGTGTGGGGGTGGACTAAACTCGATTTTATGCGGCCGCAATCATCGCCCTTACTTCCGTCGCGATTAAACAAATAACTTTTTTTCAGTCCGCACGAAGGCCTCCTAACTCATCAGCGCAACACTAAAATCAAACAACGGCAGAGATGAAACAACGACGAGGACTCGAGAGCAGGAAACCACTGAAATGCTGGAGTAAAAGAAAACCAACTGGTCGACTCTGATGGGCCCGACCAGAGACAGAGCATCAGACACCAACCAACATTATATAAAATTAAATTCTAATTCTCAGTAAGCCTTTACGCTGGTACGGTCATAGAATCTGAGGCCTGATCCACCGGCGTGCAATACTACTGCATGGGTCATAAAAGACAGCCAACGATTAAGGTCAAATGGAAACGGGACCTCGGTTTAAAGGCTCTTTCGAAGGTCCGTAGAAGCTCGGAATCGAACCAACAACCCCTGCTTTTTAAGGCGAGTCCATCAGGAAAACACGCCTTTACAACTCCGACCCACTTTTATACAGTAAAACTGGGGTTTACAGCGGTAAACCTTATTTGTCTTATTTTGCTCTAAAATATAGATTGTGTAATCGGTACCCACATTCTTTATTTTGAGCAGAAATAAGAATTTTCATCTTAAAATATTGTTTGTTTTCGGCAATAAAGTTTACTATGTATAGGCGTGTTTTCGTAATGTTCAGTTTTGTTATTATCAATTCTAATACAGCGCGCCTGTATAGGCAATGGAAAATAACTGTGTTTTATTCTACAACAAATCACGACAAGGAAGAGCGTGACGAGTGACGTCATTAAAAACTACCAAGTTATGACGTTACTAGTAGATTTCCTTGACGTCAGACGGTGTAACGTCATTTTCTGGCATCGAAAACGTTAGAAAAGGATATAAATGCATGTGTTTCAGTCGATAATTTTAGCGGGATTTATTCTAACAATGGCGGAAAGTTGTGAGAATTTGGAGGAAACAACAGCATTATTGCCGAGTTTCAGCGTGTTAGAATCGAAATAGATCAGCTCTAGTTAGTGATTTGTTGTGTAATAAATCACAGTTTGTCGGTCAGTTGTAAGTAGACAAATCACGCGCGCTACGCGCTCGTGATTTGTCTTCTTTACAACTGACCTCAAAACTGTGATTTATTACACAACAAATCACAGTTAGAGCTGATCTATTTCTTAAATAAAATAATGAGTTTTCTCCTTTCATACCATTTCCCATAATAAAATAATGCCCCGATTTTTTTTTGTGAAGTACGGTAAACGCTAATGATAATAAATGTTTGGATTAGCGATTTGCAGATATCATTTTATTGATTTATATTAAATTCTATTTATATAATTGGTTCCAAAACGGCTTCTTATCACTATCGCTTATGTGTTATATATTTCAAAATAGATTTTTATCTTATACCCTTGCGGATATTACTGGCATAAAATATGTTAATTAATCTCAGGAGAGCAGGAGTAGCTTATTTTGTAAATATAAAATCTGAATCATTCAGTAGGTGATACATAATAATATATATTATCTTAAACGAAAAAAAAAATCGAAGTATAAAATAGCGCGACTGCATTACGATGACATACCCGTGCGGCATAGTGCATTTTTCACATCTCCAAAATGGCTACTTTTCTTATGAAAATCATAATATTTTTCTTATTTACACTGCAAACATAGGTTGTGGTGCTCGTTAGAACCGCCTCGTTGGGGCGGTTCTAACGAGTACCCACAACCTATGTCTTCGAGCAGAAACAAGGAAAATAATGTATACCCCGTAAACCCCAGGTTTCTCTATATAGAGTGGGGTTTAGGGGGGTGTTCATTTTACGGAGTTGTTCACGTGATGATATAGACAGACTAAAGGCATTTTGCAACAATCACTGGGCAGAAGAGCGTGGCGAGTTACTTCATTAAAAAGATATCACTCGTAGATTCTTTGACTCTGGACCTGTGAAACGTAATTTTAACACATCAAAAATTATAAAGGACATAAATGTCTGTGGTTATCATGATTTCTTCTAATTGCGGCGAAAGATTGTGTGAATAGCAATGTGTTAAAATCGAAATAGATCAGTTCTAGCGGTTGAATAATAAATCACAGGTCTGTAATAATAATAATAATAATAATAATAATAATAATAATAATAATAATCGACCTTATTTATAGCGGGTAACACATTTAGTACTAGTACTAATCTTCCATGTAGCCCTCTTTTCCTTGGAACAAATACTAAGCAATGTGGATAAAGTCTCTTACACAAGGAAACAATACTTGGCAATTGCAGTGATCGAACCGGCTACCTCTCGATCTCAAATCCGATGCTTTTCCCCTGCAACACAGCGCTAAGCGCTCTTGATTTGATCTACATACAACCTAACTTACAAAATGTGATTTCTTACATGTACCCAAACAAACCATCGCTAAAGCTGATCTATGCGACCTTAAATAATATACAACTTTTTATAATAATAATAAAAAAAAACAAAAAAAAAAACAGAAGAATCATTACCAAAACACGCTCATGCAAATATATTGGAAAAAATTACTAATAAATGAATAAAAAGAAAATTTTCACATGAAAATTCTGATACTTTCCATCATAGATTGTTGAAACGCGTTAGAACTGCCTTAGCGAGGAGGTTCTAACGAGTACCAACAATCTATGTTTTGAGCAGAAATTAGGAAAAATAATGTATGCCACTGCAATCCACAGTTTCACTCTATTAAAGTGGGGTTTAAGGTGGCACGTGATGTATTAGCTGCAGTGTTCGATATGGAACACATTAATGTGTTCCATATCGAACACTGCAGCTAATACATCACGTGCCACCTTAAACCCCACTTTAATAGAGTGAAACTGTGGATTGCAGTGGCATACATTATTTTTCCTAATTTCTGCTCAAAACATAGATTGTTGGTACTCGTTAGAACCTCCTCGCTAAGGCAGTTCTAACGCGTTTCAACAATCTATGATGGAAAGTATCAGAATTTTCATGTGAAAATTTTCTTTTTATTCATTTATTAGTAATTTTTTCCAATATATTTGCATGAGCGTGTTTTGGTAATGATTCTTCTGGGGGTTAGTGCAAGAAGGTACCTAAGTCCATTTTTGGAAAAATCTGAGATATTGTTATTTTCAGATATATCATACCAAGACCTACAATATGATATATAGTTTGATATGCTTTATTTCTTTATTGGTATTAAAAATGACAGTTACATTGAATCTTTGGAAGGGTCCTAAGTCCAAGGTCGTATCTTTGGTGCAAGAAGGGGCCTAAGTCCATTTTTACCACAAACAACTTCGAGTTATGGGTGTATGTGTTCTTCATTTGTTTCAGCTCTTTGTTTTAAGAAACTTATAAAGAGTCTACAAAAGATAAAATATACATATTCAATAAAATGTAATAGGTTTCTGCTCTAAATAGAGAAAACTATGTCCTTTAAACAATGGACTTAGGCCCCTTCTTGCATAAACAACCATGGACTTAGACCCCTTTTTGCATAAACACATTATTGAAATTAATGGATATCTGCAATATACTTCGGACTATTTATGCGATATTTACACCATTTCATATCATAGAATATATCAACAGAACTATTTATTTAAAATAAGAAACACAAAATATGAAATTTTCGCAAAATACTTTGTTTTTCGCGTTTTTCTCAAAATAATGAAAATGTGACTTAGGTACCTTCTTGCACTAACCCCTTCAATTTTATATTATAATCCGATTTCGGACATAAAGGGTTATTGTTATCTCATTACGAAAACACGCCTATATGAATACATTGTATATTTTACCGCTGGAAAAAATAAAATGAAACGAAAATTTTAAGATGAAAATTTGTGACATTTTTCTTATTTCTGCTCTAAAATATAGATTTTGGGTACTCGTACATGTAAGAACCGCATTGACTGCTCAAAATATAGATTGTTCGTACTCGTAAGAACCGCCTCATCGAGGCGGTTCTTACGAGTACCCAAAAATCTATATTTTAGAGAATAATTAAGAAAAAATAAGTTTTACCCCTGTAAACCCCAGGTTTTACTATATAAACGTGGGATTCAAAATTATATAGACGTGTTTTTCGTGATTTACTTAGGCGTCGCACAGTCGGCAGCGTTTCGAATAATGTGAAGCGCATATTTGCCACCGTCACATTATACAAGAGTCGCGACGAATTTCGATGTCCTGTCATTGCAAAAAGGTAAATCCAAATTGTTAACTCTATTATGGAGGCGTGAACATACTGATCTGTGCTCATTGGACAATAAACGACATCCAACAAACGGTGAAATGCAGGTCAAGGTCAGATAAACACTCTGTACAATTTGTTTGTCGCAACAAGTTTAGCAATATCTCGTACATATCAAGAAATATATTCTAACTTACACGATAGATATCACTAGTATAGGGGTCGTTTGGCGCCATGGACTGCGCATGCGCGGGGATGACGTCACGGCGCGTCGGCGCGGCAGCCATATTTGATGACTTTTGCCACGTCTCTATTGTTCGAAGAAGGTACTAAAATTTAAACAAAAGGCCGCTCCAAAACCCAGCTGCTTCGTTTGAGGCACTAAAAACTGAAAACAAAAGCCTTGGCACTCGTCTAAAAGTTTTTACGAACGCAGTAAAATTCATACAATACCTCGGTGATTTTTTATGATGAGACGAGAGAGATTATTGATATAAAATTCGGACTGTGCATGTTTGTTTAACGTACCCGGCAACACTGTAAAGACGTTGCTTCAAATTTTGTTGGCCCGAGATGAAACGACAAGCCTGCAAATAGGATTTATGGACGGGCCGATTCGCACCGCTTTGCCTGGGCTAAGCGCTTTTCCAGTAGTCTCTGCGTGGAAGCATCTATTTCTTCAAGCCCCGATGGGCGGGGGTCGATATAGGTATCAGCCAAAAAAGATGCATCTCTCTCTCTCTCTCTCTCTCTCTCTCTCTCTCACACTCTCTCTCTCTCTCTCTCTCTCTCTCTCTCTCTCTCTCTCTCTCTCTCTCTCTCTCTCTCTCTCTCCTCTCTCTCTCTCCTTTCTTTCTATTTATATAAAAAATGTGACAAAGACTTCGTCGTTATACGTGTACCCACAATCTATGTTTTGAGCTATCTGACATTTTTTATCAGATTTTTTTTCTATATTGTTTGTCGTAAACATGTTTGAATAGGTGTGTTTGTCTTTCAAAACCAACTTGCGAAAATGTCATCTGCTAATGGGTTTTACCTTGAAATGCGCCAGTCCGCTTAACACGGAAAATCGTTCTATTTCTTAATTTCCAGGGTGCACGTTTGTTGGCTGGACGTAAAAACTCAAACACTCACTCACTCAAGGGTACATGTTTAACGAGAGTCACCTGTCATTATCAGGACTGCTAAACCCAAACAGAAATAAAAAATGCCATATGCTCGTGGTGATTAGCGCTTGAAGGTTCATTCACGGTTATATTGACTTTTTATTGATGCGATACGAGTATTGGGCCGGCGACTGAAAAAACCTATAAAGGTAAAACTTTAGCGGCAATATAGACCGATCAGCCTGCGTATTATCGAGCCGTTCTCTAAGCGATGTTCTTGACACAAATCAAGTTAGGGGGGAAAGTAATACCCTAGCAGTTAACACACTGATCAGATGTTTTGTATTTTATATCAATAATCTCTCTCGGCTCGTTATAAAAATCACCGAGGTATTGTATGAATTTTTCTGCGTTCGTAAAAACTCTTAGACGGGTGCCAAGGCTTTTGTTTTCAATTTTAGTGCCTTAAACGAAGCATCTGGGTTTTGGAGAGACTTTTTGTTTAGTTTATACTAATTTATTTTAGTTCGATTGCGATGAAAGCTGCAAGCTTATTGAATCGCTCTCGAACACTCATTCCGGGTGTTTTCACGCGCGCGCAAGAGAGGCAGTGGCTTTGACACCACTGCTACCCATTTACACCTGGGTGGAGTGGAACAGTGCCATGGCGTGTCTTGCCCAAGGACATACCTCGATACCGGTGGCCGGTTCGAACGCACAACCTCTCGATCATAAGTCGAACGCGTTAACCACTGCGCTATCGAGGCCATTTGTTTAAATTTTAGTACCTTCTTCGAACAATTGAGACGTGGCAAAGGTCATCCAATATGGCTGCCGCGCCGACGCGCTGTGCGCAGTCCATTGCGCCAAACCGACCCATATACTACTGATATCAACACTTTATTTTAAGCATTACTTGAACAGCATAGACATAAGATATCAATTAAATTATGACGAAGACAACAAATCCTTGCACGGCAGTATTTGCATCAACAAGGAATGGGTCTCTATTTGAAAATAACACTCGATTCAAAACAATGATTTAATTTCCTTTCTTAGTTAAATGTTTTCGTCTTTTAAATCTTAATAACGATTTAATATTGCGTAATATTATTTTGCAGTTACGAGGGCTGTTCAATATACATGTACATTCTCATTGACGTCAGCGACATAAAAACCGCCTTGGAACGGTCAGTGAAAATAATTTCTTAAATCGATTTTAGGCGGCCGCAATCATCGCCCTTGTTTCAGTCGCGATTTAGGCAAACAATTTGTTCAGCCCGCATGAATGATTCCTAAATCTTAATAACGTTCAAGAAGTAAGGGCGAGGATTGTGGCCACGTAAAATCGATTTACGCCCACCCCTAAGTGGAATTCGTTTCACTGACCGTTCCAAGGCGGTTCTTCCGTCGCGTTTTATTTTTGTTACGGCTTGACTTTGAGTGTGTGCATCGCTTGTGCTATTTTGTTTTGAATAGCCAATTGGCCATTTCGTAGGGAAGTAACTGCCCTTTTGGCTTTCCGCTGTTGATGTTTCCATTAGGGTCTGTCTGTTTCGTTTTTGTGTTTCTTTCCCTTTGGTGTCTATGATGGCAGCTGTGGGTTAATACTATCGATTCCTGATCATTGTCTTCACTTCTATTTTTCCTAACTCATCAGTGCAATATCTTCGAGAAAACCAAAATCAAACAACCACAGCTCGACGAATCAGTGGTGATGACTCGACAGCAACAAACCACTGAAATGCTTGAGCAAAACAAAACCAAAAGTTAGACTCCGATGGGCCCAGGCAGAGACAGGGCATCAAGTACCAACCAACATTACATAAGTAAGCCTTTAAGCCGGAGCCGTCACAGAATCTGGGGCCTGACCCACCGGCGTGCAATTAAAGAGGGAAGCAAAGTTATGAACCGTGATTGGATTAACTACCATACATGTAGTCTGTAATATTTATGGTGTGCACAATCTTCTTATATCGTAGCATGCTTTTACGAAATTGGGTATTGAAATCATTGGCAGTATATATTTTCCTGAATAAATATACCAAATCGACATAAAATTCGGCTCCCGATAGATTCTGTTGCAGACGAGATTTAAGTCCGACACTGAAATTTGGAATTAAATCGGATTGACGTCTATTAAATTAGGAAAGGCTTCGTCTAGTTTGTGATGCCGATAGCCCTGATTCAGAGGTTAAGCAGTCAACAATGTATTACGAGTGTTGAAGTCAGTTACATGACTAGACACTCTGGGAAATCGAATCAATTGCGAAGGATGCCGCACGCGGAACATCACCATCCAAGAAAGGAAAATTTACAACCTCAAAATCAAAGTCATCACGTATTGCAGGAAACAAACCCGTCAACAATAGATAAATGTATATCCAAAAACGGGACCTCGGTATCAAAATATTTGCTTTATTTAACTGAAGTTCTGAGGGGCAAACCATCGAAATTGCCATGTAAATATTTAATAAATAATCCAAATATCTTGGCACCCGCCCATCAGGGCTTGAAGTAGTATTTGATTAAGGCGTAACTATACCTAATTTAGTGACACAGAGGCCTTTCTGATGTTTAATCTTCATCAGTGTGTCTCAACCCCAAAATTTTGAAACCGAAACGGATGATGGACAAGACCCGGCAAACACAGCACACCCCCCTCCGAGCACACACCGACCGACGTAGCCTATGAGACAGGTCACCTGGAGGCATCAGGCAAGAGAGCCTACCCGCGGACTTATAGGGTCCCCCACCGAGCCAACATCAGCAAACATGACCCACACTCCACGGAAGTCCCGGGCATCAGGAAGGAGATGTCCAAAGATGGACTGCATGATGCTTCAACGCAGAGCTGAAACCGACTGCACACAAGTACTGGTAAACCGCTTATAGGATATAAGCCTACCCAGGCAAAGCGGTGCAAGGCGGACCGTCCATGCTTATAAACCTTATTCGTTTCATTGGGCGACAGGGCTTGAGAAGTCATTTCAAGTCAGTGCCGGGTAAAAATCCCATAAAATTGGAGACAGCGTCTCCAAAATGACTTATACAGTGATGACAGTGACGTTAAACCTCAAATCAAATCCAACAAAATCCAAATGTCTAGAAGTCGAGCTAAAAGCTCCAATGATTATGTCTCCCCCGAAATTTTTTTTTCGGAGAGACATATTGTTATTCCCCCGGGCGTCTGTCCATCCGTCTGTCCGTCTGTCCGTCTGTCACACTTTCGTGTCCGCTCTATAACTTGAAAACCGTTCAAGCTATCTTCACGAAACTTCATAAATATTAATCAGCATTAGACGACGTGCGGTGCGCAAGAACCACAACTCTCGCATATATACTTTTTAATTATCTCCCTTGGAAGTTTGTTGGTATGTATAGATGTATGGGCAAATCGTGTCCGGTCAATAACTTTCTTATTTTCAGATGGATTTTAAAATTACTTGGCAGAAATATTAACAACCATAAGACAATGTGTGATGCGCATGAGGCAGGTCGGTACCTCAAAGGTCAAGGTCATACTTAGAGGTCAAAGGTAAAAAAGGGGCCTTTTTTCGTGTTTGGTCAATAACTTTCTTATTTTGAGATGGATTTTAAAATTACTTCGCAGAAATATTAAGAACCATGAGACGATGTGTGGTGCGCATGAGGCAGGTCGGTACCTCAAAGGTCAAGGTCATACTTAGAGGTCAAATGTCAAAAAAGGGACCTTTTTTCGTGTTTGATCAATAATGTTCTTGTTTTGAGATGGATTTTGTTATCACTTGGCAGAAATGTTAATCAATATAAGACGATGTGTTGCGTGCATGACCCAGGTTGGAACCTCAAAGGTCAAGGTCAAACTTAGAGGTCAAAGGTAAAAAAAAACGGGGCCTTTTTCGGGTTTTGTCAATAACTTGCTCATTTTTAGATAGAATTCGAAGTTACTTGGCAAAAAATGTTAACTATCATGAGACGATGTGTTGCATGCATGATTCAGTTTGGTACCTAAAATGTCAAGGTCATACATGGAGGTCAAAGGTAAAAAAGGGGCCTTTTTTCGTGTTTGGTCAATAACTTTCTTATTTTTAGATGGATTTTTAAATTGCTGGGCAGAAATGTTAACCACCATGAGATGATGTGTTGTCCGCATGACCCAGTTTGGTACCTGAAAGGTCAAGGTCATACATAGAGTTAAAAGGTAAAAAAGGGGGCCTTTTTTGTGTTCTGTCAATAACTTTCTTATTTTTAGATGGATTTTGAAATTACTTTGCAAAAATGTTAACCACCATAAAACGGTGTGTTGCGTGCATGACCCAAGTTGGTACCTCAAATGTCAAGGTCCTACTAAGAGGTCAAAGGACAAAAAGGGGCCTTTTTTAGTGTTCAGTCAATAACTTTCTTATTCCTGGATATATTGTGAAATTACTTGGTAGAAATATTAACCATCATGAGACGATGTGGTGCACGCAAGACCCAGGTCGGTACCTCCAAGATCAAGGTCATATTAAGAGGTCAGAGGTAAAAAAGTTTGTTTTTTTGTGTCCAGTCAATAACTTTTTTTTATTTCTGGATGGACTTTATATATAAAGTAACAATGCAGAAATGTTCAACGTCATTAGACCATGAGTCATGTGCAAGACAAAGGTCCATACCTCCAAAGTCAAGGTCATACCTAGAGGTCAAAGGTGAAAAAAGGGACAGTCAATAACTTCCTTATTCTTTGATGGATTATGATATTACTTGGCAGAAATGTTAACCATCATGAGACGATGTGTTGTACCTCAAAGGTCAAGGCCATACTTAGAGGTCAAAGATAAAAAGGGCTTTTTTGTGTACGGCCAATAACTTTTTTATTTTTCTGTGAACATTTTTAAAGTTACTTTGCAGAAATGTTCATCTTCATTAGATTATGTGTTGCACACAAGACCCAGCTAAATACCTCCAATGTCAAGGTTATACTTAGAGGTCAAAAACGGGGGAGACATCTGTGTTTTTAGCTCACCGTCACGTAGTGACGAGGTGAGCTTTTGGGATCACTTTTTGTCCGTCGTCCGTCGTGCGTCCGTGCGTCAGTGCGTGCGTGCGTGCGTCCGTGCGTCCGTCCGTAAACAATTTCTTTAAACGACATCTCCTCCTAAACCACTGATCGGATTTTGACCAAACTTCACAGGAATGATCCTTAGGTGGTCCCCTTTCAAAGTTGTTCAAATGGTTCCGGTCCGTTGCACATCTAGGTCACAGGAGCCAAAAATAGATTTTTTTCACCAAAAACTTAAAAAATCTTCTTCTCTGAAACCACAAGGCCCAGGTCTTTGATATTTGGTATGAAGCTTCATCTAGTGGACCCCTACCAAGATTGTTCAAATTATAGTGCTGGGGCCAAAAATGCCCCCGCCCTGGGGCCCTTTGCTTTTACATGGGCTTATATAGGGAAAATCTTTAAAAATCTTCTTCTCTGAAACCACAAGGCCCAGGTCTTTGATATTTGGTATGAAGCTTCATCTAATGGACCCCTACCAAGATTGTTCAAATTATAGTGCTTGGGCCAAAAATGCCCCCGCCCCGGGGCCCTTTGGTTTTACATAGGCTTATATAAGGAAAATCTTTAAAAATCTTCTGCTCTGAAACCACAAGGCCCAGGACTTTGATATTTGGTATGAAGCTTTATCTAGTGGACCCCTACCAAGATTGTTCAAATTTTAGTGCTGGGACAAAAAATCCCCCCGCCACGGGGCCCTTTGGTTTTACATTGGCTTATAAAGAGAAAATCTTTAAAAATCTTCTTCTCTGAAACCACAAGGCCCAGGTCTTTGATATTTGGTATGAAGCTTCATCTAGTGGACCCCTACCAAGATTGTTCAAATTATAGTGCTGGAGCCATAAATGCCCCCGCCCCGGAGCCCTTTGGTTTTACATAGGCTTATATAGGGAAAATCTTTAAAAATCTTCTTCTCTAAAACCGCAAGGCCCAGGACTTTGATATTTGGTATGAAGCTTCATCTAGTGGACCCCTACCAAGATTGTTCAAATTATAGTGCTGGGACAAAAAATGCCCCCGCCACGGGGCCCTTTGGTTTTACATGGGCTTATATAGGGAAAATCTTTAAAAATCTTCTTCTCTGAAACCACAAGGCCCAGGTCTTTGATATTTGGTATGAAGCTTCATCTAGTGGACCCCTACCAAGATTGTTCAAATCATAGTGCTGGGGCAAAAAATGCCCCCGCCCTGGGGCCCTTTGGTTTTACATAGGCTTATATAGGGAAAATCTTTAAAAATTTTCTTCTCTGAAACCACAAAGCCCAGGACTTTGATATTTGGTATGAAGCTTCATCTAGTGGACCCCTACCAAGATTGTTCAAATTTTAGTGCTGGGGCAAAAAATGCCCCCACCACGGGGCCCTTTGGTTTTACATTGCCTTATATAGGCAAAATCTTTGAAAATCTTCTTCTCTGAAACCACAAAGCCCAGGTCTTTGATATTTGGTATGAAGCTTCATCTAGTGGACCCCTACCAAGATTGTTCAAATTATAGTGCTGGGGCCAAAGATGCCCCCATCCTGGGGCCCTTTGGTTTTACATGGGCTTATATAGGGAAAATCTTTAAAAATCTTCTTCTCTGAAACCGCAAGGCCCAGGTCTTTGATATTTGGTATGTAGCTTCATCTAGTTGACCCCTACCAAGGTTGTTCAAATTATAGTGCTAGGGCCAAAAATGCCCCCGCCCCGGGGCCCTTTGGTTTTACATGGGCTTATATAGGGAAAATCTTTAAAAATCTTCTCTGAAACCACAAGGCCCAGGACTTTGATATTTGGTATGAAGCTTCATCTAGTGGACCCCTACCAAGATTGTTCAAATTATAGTGCTGGGGCAAAAAATGCCCCTGTCCCCTGTCATCTAGTGGACCCCTACCAAGATTGTTCAAATCATAGTGCTGGGGCAAAAAATGCCCCCGCCCTGGGGCCCTTTGGTTTTACATAGGCTTATATAGGGAAAATCTTTAAAAATTTTCTTCTCTGAAACCACAAAGCCCAGGACTTTGATATTTGGTATGAAGCTTCATCTAGTGGACCCCTACCAAGATTGTTCAAATTTTAGTGCTTGGGCAAAAAATGCCCCCACCACGGGGCCCTTTGGTTTTACATTGCCTTATATAGGCAAAATCTTTGAAAATCTTCTTCTCTGAAACCACAAAGCCCAGGTCTTTGATATTTGGTATGAAGCTTCATCTAGTGGACCCCTACCAAGATTGTTCAAATTATAGTGCTGGGGCCTAAGATGCCCCCATCCTGGGGCCCTTTGGTTTTACATGGGCTTATATAGGGAAAATCTTTAAAAATCTTCTTCTCTGAAACCGCAAGGCCCAGGTCTTTGATATTTGGTATGTAGCTTCATCTAGTTGACCCCTACCAAGATTGTTCAAATTATAATGCTAGGGCCAAAAATACCCCCGCCCCGGGGCCCTTTGGTTTTACATGGGCTTATATAGGGAAAATCTTTAAAAATCTTCTCTGAAACCACAAGGCCCAGGACTTTGATATTTGGTATGAAGCTTCATCTAGTGGACCCCTACCAAGATTGTTCAAATTATAGTGCTGGGGCAAAAAATGCCCCTGTCCCGGGGCCCTTTGGTTTTACATAGGCTTATATAGGGAAAATCTTTAAAAATCTTCTTCTCTGAAACCTCAAGGCCCAGGACTTTGATATTTGGTATGAAGCTTCATCTAGTGGACCCCTACCAAGATTGTTCAAATTTTAGTGCTGGGACAAAAAATGCCCCCGCCACGGGGCCCTTTGGTTTTACATTGGCTTATATAGAGAAAATCTTTAAAAATCTTCTTCTCTGAAACCACAAGGCCCAGGTCTTTGATATTTGGTATGAAGCTTCATCTAGTAGACCCCTACCAAGATTGTTCAAATTATAGTGCTGGAGCCATAAATGCCCCCGCCCCGGAGCCCTTTGGTTTTACATAGGCTTATATAGGGAAAATCTTTAAAAATCTTCTTCTCTAAAACCGCAAGGCCCAGGATTTTGATATTTGGTATGAAGCTTCATCTAGTGGACCCCTACCATGATTGTTCAAATTATAGTGCTGGGACAAAAAATGCCCCCGTCCCGGGGCCCTTTGGTTTTACATGGGCTTATATAGGGAAAATCTTTAAAAATCTTCTCTGAAACCACAAGGCCCAGGACTTTGATATTTGGTATGAAGCTTCATCTAGTGGACCCCTACCAAGATTGTTCAAATTATAGTGCTGGGGCAAAAAATGCCCCTGTCCCGGGGCCCTTTGGTTTTACATAGGCTTATATAGGGAAAATCTTTAAAAATCTTCTTCTCTGAAACCTCAAGGCCCAGGACTTTGATATTTGGTATGAAGCTTCATCTAGTGGACCCCTACCAAGATTGTTCAAATTTTAGTGCTGGGACAAAAAATGCCCCCGCCACGGGGCCCTTTGGTTTTACATTGGCTTATATAGAGAAAATCTTTAAAAATCTTCTTCTCTGAAACCACAAGGCCCAGGTCTTTGATATTTGGTATGAAGCTTCATCTAGTGGACCCCTACCAAGATTGTTCAAATTATAGTGCTGGAGCCATAAATGCCCCCGCCCCGGAGCCCTTTGGTTTTACATAGGCTTATATAGGGAAAATCTTTAAAAATCTTCTTCTCTAAAACCGCAAGGCCCAGGATTTTGATATTTGGTATGAAGCTTCATCTAGTGGACCCCTACCAAGATTGTTCAAATTATAGTGCTGGGACAAAAAATGCCCCCGCCACAGGGCCATTTGGTTTTACATGGGCTTATATAGGGAAAATCTTTAAAAATCTTCTTCTCTGAAACCACAAGGCCCAGGTCTTTGATATTTGGTATGAAGCTTCATCTAGGGGACCCCTACCAAGATTGTTCAAATCATAGTGCTGGGGCCAAAGATGCCCCCCGCCCTGGGGCCCTTTGGTTTTACATAGGCTTATAAAATAGGGAAAATCTTTAAAAATCTTCTTCTCTAAAACCGCAAGGCCCAGGACTTTGATATTTGGTATGAAGCTTCATCTAGTGGACCCCTACCAAGATAGTTCAAATTATAGTGCTGGGACAAAAAATGCCCCCGCCACGGGGCCCTTTGGTTTTACATGGGTTTATATAGGGAACATCTTTAAAAATCTTCTTCTCTGAAACCACAAGGCCCAGGTTTCTGATATTTGGTATGAAGCTTCATTTAGTGGACCCCTACCAAGATTGTTCAAATCATAGTGCTGGGGCCAAAGATGCCCCCCCGCCCTGGGGCCCTTTGGTTTTACATAGGCTTATATAGGGAAAATCTTTAAAAATTTTCTTCTCTGAAACCACAAGGCCCAGGACTTTGATATTTGGTATGAAGCTTCATCTAGTGGACCCCTACCAAGATTGTTAAAATTTTAGTGCTGGGACAAAAAATGCCCCCACCACGGGGCCCTTTGGTTTTACATGGGCTTATATAGGGAAAATCTTTGAAAATCTTCTTCTCTGAAACCACAAGGCCCAGGTCTTTGATATTTGGTTTGAAGCTTCATCTAGTGGACCCCTACCAAGATTGTTCAAATTATAGCGCTGGGGCCAAAGATGCCCCCACCCGTGGGCCCTTTGGTTTTACATGGGCTTATATAGGGAAAATCTTTAAAAATCTTCTTCTCTGAAACCGCAAGGCCCAGGTCTTTGATATTTGGTATGTAGCTTCATCTAGTTGACCCCTACCAAGATTGTTCAAATTATAGTGCTGGGGCCAAAAATGCCCCCGCCCCGGGGCCCTTTGGTTTTACATGGGCTTATATAGGGAAAATCTTTAAAAATTTTCTTCTCTGAAACCACAAGGCCCAGGACTTTGATATTTGGTATGAAGCTTCATCTAGTGGACCCCTACCAAGATTGTTCAAATTATAGTGCTGGGGCCAAAAATGCCCCCGCCCCGGGGCCCTTTGGTTTTACATTGGCTTATATAGGGAAAATCTTTAAAAATCTTCTTCTCTGAAACCACAAGGCCCAGGACTTTGATATTTGGTATGAAGCTTCATCTAGTGGACCCCTACCAAGATTGTTCAAATTATAGTGCTGGGGCAAAAAATGCCCCTGTCCCGGGGCCCTTTGGTTTTACATAGGCTTATATAGGCAAAATCTTTAAAAATCTTCTCTGAAACCGCTAGGCCCAGGTCTTTGATATTTGATGTGTAGCTTCATCTAGTGGACCTTTGCCAAGATTGTTCAAATTATAGTCTTTGTTGATGTTTGGTATGAAGCTTCACCTTTAAAACCTCCCTCAACATTATGCACATTAAAGCCCTTGGGCCAATAATGGCCCTCTCTGGGGCCGACTTGTTACACTATGGATCAGGTGAGCGATCCAGGGCCATCATGGCCCTCTTGTTGTAGAAAAACAAATTCTAGTTTCAGATTGGTTTGCAACGGAAAGGGGCATCATGAAATATCTTCCATAACAAAACAAGAACAGATCGGCCACAAGGGGTGCACAAATCATACCCATCGGAATACCCACAATTTGTGTAAATACCTTAGCACCAAATCTTATGTACATATTGTCAACTAGAAAGGTGAGATCTTCGCCCACATTCAGACATGACCCTAAAGTATATCTTCTATCTTATACTACATGCAAGATAGGGGGATTCTTCCCTATGAAATGCCCATTCAATTAAACCGATAAGTTTTTCTTTTATGAGATTATATGGACGTATAGTGTAAAGGGTGGAAAAATTATAAGTAGACAGACTTGCCTTCACTTCGATTTAGAAGCACGAAGCCGTCTGGATTTCAATTTATTTACAACCGTACATCAACCATAGTGCAGTTTATTTTTTACTTTTGGTCCTTTGAGATCAGCGTGAATATTCTGAGAAATCAGAAATATATTATTGGTTTAGACTCATATTCTAGACAGGTTTTTAATTATTTGGACCCCATTTTGATTTATATCAGTCTTTGAATCGACTGCCTATTCGAAATTCGCAAAATTGCAGTATGTTTCCTCTGGCTTTCTTTGCCGGATCATTACAGGGTCACTGATGAGGCTTTATTAGCCGAAACTACGTAGTATGACCCATCTTCTTTCTTATGAATGTTTTCATTGCTCTTAAAGGAACTCATTTTAGATTTTTATTCATTAGAAGATGTTTTTAGACCAAAACGGATTTCTCCCGGAGCTTTCAAAGACTTTGTTGCAATATTTTATCACATGCTTTTCATGGTAGAAAAACATGACGAGAATAATTTAGGACGTTCTGTGGTGGTACAAGAGCTTGAATTTGCAATAAATCGTGCTTTGTATGGTCTTTTATGAAGTTTAGGTAACCAATGTAACGTAGGAAGCTTGTCTTGTCCTTCTGTAACACATACAGCAAACTTGGTGGCTGAATGACAAATGTTGTCATCTACTACTGCCCTCTAAGCTAAAGGCTGCACTTCACAGGCCTTAGTACTACCAAGTTCTTGGTGAAGCGTGGTAACATAGTGAAGTTTTCAAGCGAGGACATTGTTAGCGGCCTTATCAGCTGGAACCAAACCAGACGTCTTATGAAATTCTTGAATACCTAATTTAAGGTAATGTAAAAACGTCATAGATTTAGGAGGTAATGCACTCGTATTTTGAGAGTAGAAGGAAATTCGTTTGTTCACTAGTTTTAGAATGCTCAGTTTCCATTCTTTAAGGGCTTCGTGCTCAACATACTCTCATTTACACCATCGTCTAAATGCGTTTAATGCAGCAGCGATTTCTTCCATACACTTATTGAAATCAATTATAGAAATAATTTTGATGCTTCGGTCCTTCTTATTCTAGAATCAGGAGTAATTTTTAACTGCCAGTAATTATATGACCAGCAGCAGGATAGAAATGCACGTTTGTTACACTCTCGGGTATCAGGAGTGTTAGTATCAATATCAAGCTAAGAAACAAGTTAATTGAAATTAAAAATAATAGATGTTTAAAAATGAAAATTAGAAATGATAGACAAGTTTTATTGAAATTAAAAAGACGTCTCTTTTACAAGGGTTGCTAAACTTTTTTGACATAGTGTATGTGTGTAAAGCAATAATCACGAGTCAGTTCCTTGCAATTATTGATAAATAAAAAGATTATGTTCTTAAAAAGGGTTATCCTTTGGAAGCAAGGAATACACCCTAGAACTTAAAGAAGAGGGCCAAGAGTGCCCTAATTCGCTCACCTGATTGCCACTGTCTCTTGTATATTCTATAGGACCAATTCACTTCGTATGATTTTGCATGTATACAATTTGTTGACAATAAATGTTTTGGGATGACATACTGGAGGTTTAAGAACGGTGTTATACAGGCCTTGGGAGGAATGTTATGGTGTTCGGCAGATTTTTGGGCCTTTCAGCCAATTAGGATTATATTAGTTGCGGCCAGTTTACAGAACTACACTATTCCTGGGCAAGCTTAGACCCAAGTTGTTAACAAGTAATACGTGCACCTACTTTCTCCGATAACTGACACCTGCCCTTCTTGAATTAGCAGGAGGGGGAGATATTATATTATTAATTTCCATGGAAGTACATGTATGTGGCCGGATTTTGTCTAAAATCCTTCTCAGTCAGACGTGCTTCCAACAGTTATTACGCTACGCAGTCAGGCACCCCAACTATGTGGCACAGTACACAGAAACGAACGTTGTGAGCCCCTAAGTTTTGAGAAACCAGGCAAAGCTGTGAATCAAATATCAAAGACCTGGGCCTTCTGGTTTCAGACACGATGTTTAATGGTTTTACCTATATAAATCCATGTAAAACATGTGGACCCCTTGGCGATGGTCCATGGGCTATAATTTGAACAATATTGGCAGAAGTACACTAGATGAAGCTGTGAATCAAATATCAAAGGCATGGACCTTCTGGTTTCACTCAATAAGATTTTTTAAAAGTATTCCATATATAAGCGTATGTAAAACAATTGGGCCTCTGCGCTGGGCCAATTTTTCCCCAGGGCTGTAAGTTGAATAATACTGGCAGAGGTCCACTAGACGAAGCTTTGTACAAAATATCATAGGCCAGGGCATTCTGGTTTCAGACATGCATATTAAAGGTTTTCCCCTTATAGGTATAGTAAAACTAGAGAATGTACAAGGTTTTAATGTAATTTGACCTTGCGGCCTACGTTTGACCCAGCATGACCCATATTCAAACTAGACCCAGATATTATCAAGACAAACATTCCGGTAAAGTGTCATGAAAATTATGGCCTCTAGAGGGGGAACAAGTTCCAAAGAAAATTGTCCTAGTGCCCAAGTTTTTCATCTGACATTACCCATATTCAAACTGGACCCAGATATCACTAATGAAGACATCCTGTATTGTATCATGAAGATTGAAGCAACATTATGGCCCTTAGAGTGTGAACAAGGTTTTAACGTAATTTGAACTATTGACCTATTTTTTTATCCGACATGACCTATATCAAACTCGGCCCAGATATTTCCAAGGCAAACATCTTGGTAAATTTCATGAAGATTGGTACAAAAATGTAGCCTCTAGAGGCTGAACAAGGTTTCAATACAATTTGACCTAGTGACCTAGTTTTTGATGCGATATAACTCATATTCAAACTCGACCCAGATCATGGTCTTCACTGGTCGCTTAAAGGGATGCAAAATAACCATAAACCAAACAAATGTGACACCCCTATATTATGAAATGGGCCACTCCAAACTTATCAGGTGGATCATATTACGTCGCAATAGTCAATGTTAGCACTTAATTACGTCCAAATAGCCAGTTATACGGCTTTTCTGAGAATGCACAAAGAATGTAAATATATGGTCTAATATTGTCGGAGCGTGCATTGCCATTTTCGTTTTTTACGTTTGTGTATGTGCCTTTGTGTTCTAATTTAGTTCCTCCGATGTTCCTAATGACGTTTCATGAGTACTAAGTATATAAGACATTCGTCAAGCAGCTTTTGCAAAATAGCCAAAATCGGTGAAAGAGCAGTTATCAAATATTTGCATAAAATGTTTTTAACACGTAAGGATATCCATAATGATATGGTAGCAACTCTAGGGAGAGATGCCCCTTCATATGTTACAGTGAAAATGTGTGTGTCGGTATTTAAGTGCGACAGACAGAGCCTTTAAGATGACCCCCGTCCTGGAAGGCCTGTAAATGTTGCAACCCCAAAAGTGGTCTATAAAGTCCCTGATATTTTTATGACCGTCAGAAGAGTCATAGAAAGATGTATAGCTAGTAGAGTTGGTTTTTCACAGGAAAGGGTGAATTCCATTCCGACAGAGGATCTTGCAATGAGAAAGTTTTCAGCGCAAATGATACCAAGACTTCTGAGAGTTGATCAGAAGCACACCAGGCGCACACTATCGCGTGCTAATTTTAACCTTTTTGAGGAAGATTCAGAGATTTGTCACTATGGATGAAACATTGGTCCATCATTCTACCTCAAAGGCCAAACAACAATTGAAACAATGGAAACACCCTAGCTCATCCACGCCCAAGAAGGCAAAGACTGTTCCATCAGCTGGGAAGGTTATGGCCTCGGTTTTCTGGGATGCAGATAGTATTCTGCTGATAGATTATATAAATAATGCGAAACAATCTATGTCACTGCTTCGCTTCTGACGCAGTTATGAGAAATACTAAACTTAAGCGCCGCGAAAAGCTCACTAAAGGTGTGTTGTTCCATCAGGACAATGCTCCTGTTCACAAGTCCGTCATTACTATGGCTGCCATCACGATTGTGGCTTTGAATTGATTGAACATCCGCCTTATTCACCTGATCTCGTTCCATCAGACTTTCATGTATTTACAAAATTGAAAACAGCTGTTTCAGTCAGATGATGACCTGACATATGCCGTGTATGACTTCCTGAACAGCAAAGAAAAGGAGTTCTATAAAAGTGGCATTGAAGCCCTTAAAAACCGCTGGCAAAAGGGTATAGATACTGAAGAGGATCATGTTGAAAAATAATAGAACATGTCCGACAAAATTCAAATCCTTCAATATGAGGTTCACAACATATCAATCAGCCCTCGTATCTATCTCTATCTTCATATGCTGAGGCGGTCATATTTCACCATTACTTCAGCTGGATGGGTAACTAAATTTAGAATTTAACTTACAAAAAGGTCACTGGATGAGTCTTTAAAACTTTTTACAATCTGATTCTGGATCAGCAGAGTTATACTAAAACGCATACCTCTGAATCCCAATCTATAATGTACGGGCTTTGATTTCTCCCGCGCTCTTGGGATCTACCGCACACACGGGACGACTATTCCACTAAGGAATATATAGTTCTGAAACTTTGTTTGAGCTGAAGCTGTCACAGGAGTCAAGTATTTATCCTTTTATTCATATTTTATAAAAACTACCCAGTCATACAAGGTCCTGTTTAAACGATGCACTATATTATCAGGTACAATCAATGCAGACAAAAAGAGCAAGCTGAACTCAAGATAGATCCTGCAGGTATATATCAACACATCAAGACGTTTTAATTACAAAAACATATTAAATGCTGTTTTGAAAGAAAGCCAAAACATTCACACAATAGGATCCACTAAATTTGTCAGCCGTGCCGCAAGAAGACGTGTTCTAACGATCCTACGAACAGTGATGAAAGAGATGAGACTGTATGTCTGGGTGCATTCAAGCATAGTGCGGAAATCGAATGGTCTAATAAGACACATATTTACGGAAGCTGATCTGGGCCATTTCTGTCTGCCCATGACATTCATAATATTATCCCAAGACACAACTCAGTTATATCTTTTATCATACATTCTTTATAATACTAATTCTAACGGAAAGCCGAACGCAGGCGTTCATCACTGTAGTCCTGCTGGGTGTGTAGTAAAAGAAATAATGATTATGTAAGGGAATAATTGGAATCAATTTGTTGAAACCAATTATATATGTGGCACAACTAAAATATAAGAACTAAATTCAAATGACATCGTTAAATGTATAGACATGAAATTTCATTGCGAAAACACGCCTATACAAATACATTGTAAATTTTACCGCCGAGAAAGAGGAAAAATTGGGATTGGTTCTTATTTCTGCTCAAAATATATTTAGAGAAGAAAGAAGAAAAATAAAGTTTACCCCTGAAAACCCCAGTTTTTCTATATTATAAAAGAGGGGTTCAAGGGGGTCAAAATTGTATAGGCGTGTTTTCGTGATGAACGCCGAAAGTAAATGCTTCCAATTTCCGGAAAACATAGACACGATTTGAATCACGTGATGAGTAACACTGTTTTGGCATTGGCGAACAACAAATGAGCTGGGACACAGAATTTCCTATAATTCATATGTGCGAAGAATCAGATCAGCCCGCGCATCCATATAGTCTGACCAGAGACGTCTCTTGCTGCATGAAGGAGAACTGCGCCCTTAGCTATCCTTAGGGCGCACAACAAAGACTCTGATCAGACTGATCGGAGTCGTTACTGGATGTAGGACACACTGTGATCCGGCTCAAATGTAAAATAGAAGTGAATGCAATGATCAGGAATCGACACAATTATCCGACAGCTCCCATCAGAGACACCAAGAGAAAGAAACACAAACATGAGTCAGCTAGACCTTTATGGAAATATCACTAGCGGAAAGCCAAAATGACAGTTACCTTACCACAAAATGACTAATAGGCTATCCAAAGTAAAATAATATAAGCGATATACACACTCAAAGGCAAGCCGTAACAAAAAATAAACTACGACAGAAGAACCGCCTTGAACGAATTCCACTTGGGGGTGGGGGGGTGCTTAAATCGATTTTACGTGTCCACATTCTCCTCGCCCTTATCTCCGACGCGATTTAGACAAATAATTAATTTGTTCAGTCCGCATGAAGGCCTCCTAACTCATCAGTGCAACATCTCCGTGAACACAAAAATCAAACTACTACAGAGATGAAACACAGTAAGGACGTGACAGCAAGAAACCACTGACATGCTGGAGCAAAAGAAGATAAACAGTTAGACTCCGAGACAAAGCCGTTCTAACAAGTCCACAACATACATTTTTATGGAGAAATAAGACAAATATTCCCAAATTGTCACAAAATATCCCATCATTTGTTCCAGGTTGAAGTAAACATTAATTTGTTTTTACTACCTAAATATTAATCCTCAATCAAAGTGACCTTTCATGTCATGGGCTCAAAAACTGAATGATGGGGAATATTGAATCCCATCCTGATCACAAAAAATAAGTAATAGCATAAAACTGCTCTAGAAGCAATATTCAAATTTAATTCAAATCAAGCCCATCCATTCCAAGCTATTACTGAACTCATAAATTGGGCAATAAACATGAGACAAACACTAAGAAGACAAGCACATGATTTTAAAAAAATCTTCACCATTAAGAATCTTTCGGTCAGAACTCCCTTCAGATTCTTAATGGTGAAGATTTTGAAATTAGACTGCAGACGTGAAAATTCAAGTGATTAGAAATGAGTTAACCTCGGATTGGTGACTAAAACATATGCATCGGTGCAGACTTATCAGCGTAGTTTTGTTCCATGCCTTATACAATGGCATCTTTTCTTTAATTTCAGTACACTTGCTGGTCTGTTTAGAACCGCCTCATCAAGGCGGTTCTAACGGGTACCCACAATCTATATTGTGGAGCTAAAATATGAAAAATAAGGTTTTCCCCCTGTAAACCCCAGTTTCAATATATAAAAGTGGGGTTCCAGGGGTCAAAATGATATAGGCGTGTTTTCATGATGGAAACACCACTTTCAAGGAAAGCCCAGTAACTATACCACGTAATACCCCGCACCTTTGCATGTATGCAAATCAGCAGCTAATAAACCAAGAAAGTATTTTCGAGGTTTAGACGCAATCACAGTTGCAGCGCGCAATTTCTAGCTCACCTGTCACGTAGTGACAAGGTGAGCTTTTGTGATCACATTTTGTCCGTCGTCCGTGCTTGTGTGCGTCCGTCCGTGCGTGCGTCCGTAAACAATTTCAAATAGGTATATCTCTAATACCCCATGGCCAATCTTGATCAAAATTCATGTGAAGCATCATCAGGGGGAAAGGCTGCGTAAGGTTTTTGGGCTGATCAGATTAAAATTCTGGTTGCCATGGCAACATATAGCTCCCATACACTTATAATGGGAAAAATTTAAAAAATCTTCTTCCCTGAAACCACGGGGCCCAGAGCTTAGATAATTAGCTTGTAAGAATGTTAAGTGGTCACCTATATAAATCCTGCCAATCATGCCGCTGAGGTCCAAATTGACCACACCCCGGGGCCCCTTAGCACCTATAGACTCATAATGGAAAAAAACTTCAAATATCTTCTTCTCTGAAACCACAGAGCCCAGAGCTTAGACATTTAGCATGTAGCAACGGCAAGTGGTCACCTACATAATTCCTGCCAATCATGCCCCTGGGTTCCAAATGGGCCACGTCCCGGGGCCCCTTTTCTCCCATAGACTCATAATGGAAAAAAGCTTCGAAAATCTTCTTCTCTGAAACCACAGGGCCCAGAGCTTAGGTATTTAGCATGTAACAACGGCAAGTGGTCACCTACATAATTCCTGCCAATCATGCCTCTTGGGCTCAAATTGGCCACGCCCCGGGGCCCCTTAGCTCCTGTGGACTCATAATGGAAAAAAGCTTCAAATATCTTCTTCTCTGAAACCACAGAGCCCAGAGCTTAGATATTTAGCAGGTAGCAACGGCAAGTGGTCACCTACATAATTCCTGCCAATCATGCCCCTGGGTTCGTAATGGGCCACGCCCCGGGGCCCCTTTTCTCCCATAGACTCATAATGGAAAAAGCTTCGAAAATCTTCTTCTCTGAAACCACAGGGCCCAGAGCTTAGGTATTTAGCATGTAACAACGGCAGGTGGTCACCTACATAATTCCTGCCAATCATGCCTCTGGGGCTCAAATTGGCCACGCCCCGGGGCCCCTTAGCTCCTATAGACTCATAATGGAAAAAAGCTTCAAATATCTTCTTCTCTGAAACCACAGAGCCCAGAGCTTAGATATTTAGCATGTAGCAACGGCAAGTGGTCACCTACATAATTCCTGCCAATCATGCCCCTGGGTTCGTAATGGGCCACGCCCCGGGGCCCCTTTTCTCCCATAGACTCATAATGGAAAAAGCTTCGAAAATCTTCTTCTCTGAAACCACAGGGCCCAGAGCTTAGGTATTTAGCATGTAACAACGGCAGGTGGTCACCTACATAATTCCTGCCAATCATGCCTCTGGGGCTCAAATTGGCCACGCCCCGGGGCCCCTTAGCTCCTATAGACTCATAATGGAAAAAAGCTTCAAATATCTTCTTCTCTGAAACCACAGAGCCCAGAGCTTAGATATTTAGCATGTAGCAACGGCAAGTGGTCCCCTACATAATTCCTGCCAAACATGCCCCTGGGTTCCAAATGTGCCACGCCCCGGGGCCCCTTTTCTCCCATAGACTCATAATGGAAAAAGCTTCGAAAATCTTCTTCTCTGAAACCACAGGGCCCAGAGCTTAGGTATTTAGCATGTAACAACGGCAAGTGGTCACCTACATAATTCCTGCCAATCATGCCTCTGGGGCTCAAATTGGCCACGCCCCGGGGACCCTTATCTCCTATAGACTCATAATGAAAAAAAAAAAAAACTTCAAAAAACTTTCTTCTCTGAAACCACAGGGCCCAGAGCTCAGATATTTAACAAGTATCAATGGCAAGTGGTCGCCTACATAATTCCTGCCAATCATGCCCCTGGGATCCAAATGGGCCACGCACCGGGACCCCTTTGCTTCCATAGACTCATAATGAAAAAAAAGCTTCAAAAATCTTCTCTGAAACTACAGGGCCCAGAGCTGAGATATTTAGCAAGTAGCAACGGCAAGTAGTCACCTACATAATTCCTGCCAATCATGCCCCAGGGTTCCAAATGGGCCACGCCCCGGGGCTGAGATATTTAGCATGTAGCAACGGCAAGTGGCGACCTACATAAATCCTGCCAATCATGTCCCATGGGCCCCTTAGCTCCCATAGACTCATAATAGAAAAAGAAAGCTTCAAAAATCTTTTATCTGAAACCACAGGGACCAGAGCTTAGATGTTTAGCATGTAGCAACGGCAAGTGGTCACCTACATATATGATGCCAATCATGCCCCTGGGTTCAAAATGGGCCACGCCCCGGGGCCCCTTTGCTCCCATTGACTAATAATGGAACAAAAGCTTTAAAACATCTTCTTGTCTGAAACCACAGGGCCAAGAGCTTAGATATTTAGCATGTAGCAACGGCAAGTGGTCACCTTCTTAGTTCCTGCCAATCATTCCCCTGGGATCAAAACGGGCCACGCCCCGGGCCCCTTAGCTCCTATAGACTCATAACGGACAAGAGCTTCAAAAATCTTCATCTCTGAAACCACAGGGCCCAGAGCTTAGATATTTAGCTGTAGCAATTGCAAGTGGTCACCTACATAAATCCTGCCAATCTTGCCCCTGGGTTCCAAATGGGCCACGCCCCGAGGCCCCTTAGCTCAAATAGACGCATAATGAAAAAAAAAAGCTTCAAAAATCTCCTCTCTGAAACCACTGGGCCCAGAGCTTAGACATTTAGCATATGGCAATGACAAATGGTCACCTACAAAATCCTGTCAATCATGCCCCTGGGGTCCAAATGTGCCACACCCTGGGACCCCTTCGCTCCCATAGACTCATAATGAAAAAAAAAGCTTAAAAATCTTCATCTCTGAAACCACAGGGCCCAGAGTTTAGATATTTAGCTTGTATCAATGTCAAGTGGTCACCTACTTAAATCCTGCCAATCATGCCCCTGGGGTCCAAATTGGCCACACCCTGGGGCCCCTTAGCGCCATTAGACTTATAATGGAAAAAAAGTTTCTGAAATCTTCTTCTCTGAAACCACAGGGCCCAGAGCTTAGATATTTAGCATGTAGCAACAGCAAGTGGTCACCTACAAAAGTCCTTCCAATCATGGCCCCGGGGTCCAAATGGGCCACGCCCAGGGCCCCTTAGCTCACATAGACTCAAAATGGAAAAAAGCTTCAAAAATATTCTTCTCTGAAACCACAGGGCCCAGAGCTTAGATATTTAGCATGTAGCAAAGGCAAGTGGTCACCTGAATATATCCTGCCAATCATGCCCCTGAGGTCCAACTCGGCCACTCCCCGGGGCCCCTTAGCTCCCATAGACTCAAAATGGAAAAAAAGCTTAAAAAATCTTCTTCTCTGAAACCACAGGGCCCTGATCTAAGATAATAAGTGCGTAGCAACGGCAAGTGGTCACCTACCTAATTTTTTGCCAATCATGCCCCTGGGTTCTAAATAAGCCACGCCCCGGGTCATCTTTGCTTCCATAGACTCATAATGAAAAAAAGTTTCAAAATTCTACTCCTTTGAAACCACAGGGCCCAGAGCTGAGATATTTAGCATGTAGCAACGGCAAGTGGTCATCTACATAAATCCTGCCAATCATGCCCCTGGGGTCCAAACGGGCCACGCCCCGGGGCCCCTTAGCTCCTATAGGCTCATAATGGAAAAAAGCTTCAAAAATATTCTTCTCTGAAACATCAGGGCCCAGAGCTGAGATATTTTGCATGTAGCAACGGCAAGTGATCACCTACATAAATCCTGCCAATCATGCCCCTGAGGTACAAACGGGCCACGCCCCGGGGCCCCTTAGCTCCTATAGACTCATAATGGAAAAAAAGCTTAAAAAATCTTCTGCTCTGAAACCACAGGGCCCAGTGCTTAGATATTTAGCATGTAGCAACGGCAAGTGGTCGCCTACATAAGTCCTGCCAATCATGCCCCTGGGGGTCCAAATGGGCCACGCCCGGGGCCCTTAGCTCCAATAGACTCATAATGGAAAAAAAGCTTCAAAAATCGTCTTCTCGAAAACCACAGGGCTCAGAGCTTTGATTTTTGCATGTAGCAATGACAAGTGGTCAACTACATAAATCCTGCCAATCATGCCCCTGGGGTTCAAATGGGCCACACTCTGGAACCCCCTTAGCTCCTATATACTCATAAGGAAAAAAAGCTTCAAAATTCTTCTCCTCTGAAACCACAGGGCCCAGAGCTTGGATATTTAGCATGTAGCAACAGCAAGTGGTCACCTACATATTTCCTGCTAATCATGCCCCTGGGGTCCAAATGGATCACGCCCCGGGGCCCCTTAGCTCCCATAGACTCATAATGGAAAAAAGCTTAAAAAATCTTCTTCTCAGAAACTGTGACGCACAGAACTTAAATATTTAGTATCTAGCAACATAAAATAGCCAGCTACATAAATCCTGCTAGCCCTGCCCCTGGGGTCAAAAATGGCCACGCCCGAGCTCATCAGCTCCAATAGACTTATAATGTAAACAAACTTAAAAAATCTTCTATGAAACCATAAGGCCCAGAGCTTAGATTTTTAGTATGTAGCAACGTCAAATGGCCACCTACAAAAATCCTGCCAGTTATGCCCCTGGTATCCAAATTGGCCACACCCCAGGGCTTTTTAGCTTCGATAAATCTTCTATGAAACCATAAGGCCCAGAGCTTAGATGTATAGTATGTAGCAACGTCAAATGGCCACCTACAAAAATCCTGCCAGTTATGCCCCTGGTATCCAAATTGGCCATACCCCAGGGCTCTTTAGCTTCGATAGACTTACAATTGGAAAAACTTCAAAAATCTTCTTCTTTGAAACCGCAGGGCCCTTATAATGAAAAAAAAACAACAACTTAATATTGGGATAAAAATCTTCAAAAGTCTTCTTCTCTGAAACCATAAGTCCAAGAGCTTAGGTATTTAGCATGTAGCAATGTCGAGTGGTCGCCTACATGAATCCTGCCAATCATGCCCTTAGGGTCCAAATTGGTCCAATCATGTGGCCCCTTAACTCCAACAAACTTATAATGGAAAAAAGCTTCAAACATCTTCTTTGAAAACATGAAGTACAGATCTTAGATATTTAGTATATAGCAACACAAAATGGTCGCCTATATAAATCCTGCCAACCATGCCCTTTGGGTCAAAATTGGCCAAGCCCAAGGGCTCATTAGCTCCTATAGACTTATACTGGAAAAAAACACTTCAAAAAGACTTCTTCTCCAAAACCATAAGGCAGAGATTTTGTTTGATTTGATGTTTTACATTCCCGTCAACACTGTATAGGTCATTTTGGAGATTCTCTTCCAATTTTGTGGGACTTTTACCCAACATTGAGATGAAATTACATCTCAAGCCCTGTCGCCCAATAAAACCATGGACGCCGCTTTGCCTAGCTTAGATATTTAGTATGTAGAAATGTCAAGTGGTCTCCTACAGTAATGATTTTCTGGTACACTGGTGAGCGATATAGGGCCATTGGGCCCTCTTGTTTGAATGGACCATTCAAACCAGAAAAGCCCAAGAAGGTAAGAATCTAGCTTTACGATTTAAAAATTCGTTTAAAAATTAATATAGCGAAGATAAGAGCTTGCAGTTCCGTTGTTTCCCTTGGTACAAGGGGTCATATTTTATTGTTTGCTCTGAAAAGCTGGTCCGATCACTAGATATATTACAGGTCTGTAGAAGCTCCGATTATAATATGCATTTATTCAACCCACTCTGGAATGGCTGATTGCGGTATAAAATGAATGAATGTCAATTCTAATACATTTTGGTATGCAACGCGATCTCTGATTGGACAACTCCAATTTTTTAAAAGTGTATTCTGCTGTATATTTGCGAAATCCGTAAGTCATCACGTAGCATCGCTTTGCATTGGCTGGCCATTTGTTTTACGCAGCTCAAGCTCCAGTGCTTGCCGCTTTGTGCAAATAGAGCATTTTGTGAACAAAACAAATGAGTAAATGTACACTGCTCAAACAATTAAAGGAGCAAACTTTTAAGCCTGCATAACATCACCGCTTGGCAGTTTTCAACTCAAGGACAGGCACTATTTTAAAGTGACACCACTTAACAATGTTCATGCAAATGTCAAGAAGCAAGATTCACGTACACCGCCAGAATGTGAGCTACAGGATAGATACCCCTATAAAACGGCTGAAATTCGGTATGGGGCGATCTGTTCAAAATTTGAGTTTGGGTCAGAAACATGTCAATCCTTCGGTTATACGTTATTTTGGGCTTCATAGTGGCTTCATAAGGTATTAGGCGGTTTTTGGACGGAGTTGAGGTCGCTCAAGCTGTCTCTTTGCTTGAAAGTGGGTACACCTAAATGGTCGTTGCTGAACGCTTTGATGTATCGAGAAGTGTTGTTGCCAGGCTATGGATACGCTACCAGGAGACGGGCGAGTTAACTGGATGGGAAGGGCAAGGCCGGCGCCGTATGAAGTCACAAAGGGAAGATCAATATCATCGAAATCTAGCGAAACGAAATCGGCAGTACACGACCAGAAGGCTACAAATCGATAACAGGTTATATGAAGGTGATATGTGGGCCAGACGTCCGGCAAGAGGACCTATTCTCACCAGGCAACATCGTGAACGGCGCTATGTGTTTACCCAAGACCATCAGAACTGGCAATTGCAATACTGGCGAGCAGATTTCACCTGAGTGATTGTGATCGACGTGTTCGAGTCTAGAGACGACCCGGAAAACGATACTTGGTCTGCCACATAGTGGAAACAGACAGATATGGAGGGGGTCAGCGATGGTATGGGGTGGAATTTCTTATGAAAGCCAAACGGACTTGTACGTGATAAATGGAGGTACATTGACTACATTACGGTATCAAGATGGAATTCTAGATCCTGTTGTGAGGCATTTCGCTGGGACAATCGATGACAATTTCATTCTGATACAGTGAAATGCGCGCACCCATACTGATAGAGTGTGCGTGAATTACCTTAACCGTGATGGACTGGCCGGCACGTTCTCCTGACTTAAACACAACAGAACATGTGTGGGACATTCTATACAGACGTAACTCACACCAATAACTATTCAAGAACTCACAAACATACTTAGACATGAGTGAGAAACACTAACTTTTACAAAACTATTCAAAATTTGGTTCGTAGCATACCTCGGCGAGGCCAGGAGTGTTGTGCTGCTTGAAGTGGTCATACACATTACTGAAAGGATAAAGTGACTGATTTGCGCATGTCTATGATATTTGAAATCATCTGACGTAAAGATGGACATTTCTCAAACATTTATGCAAATTCTTTCTTAACAGGTTACAGGCCGTGATGTGTGAACTGGTTGCCAATGTTTGCCATTGACATGTTGCAGATAAAGTTATTCATCTTTCTGAATCGTTGTTTCATCATCATTATCAAATATCTTTAAACTATGAGGAAATATGTGTGTGTTCCTTTAATTGCTTTGAGCAGTGTATTTAAACTGCGCTATCGGAATTAAAAATTGTCATTTAGGGTGGTAAATCGTCTGTTTCACGATCGCAAATTCCCTTTATCGGCTCCGCTGATGTGTTGCCGTAAAGCGGAATTTCCGACCGCAAAACCGCCGTTAGCGGAGCCGTAAAATGGAATTTGCGACCGTAAAACTGTTGATTAAACTCCCTAAATTGCAATGTCGAATACAATTATGGGTGTTGTTGGGTGTGGCAAAGGTGACGTGCATCTTGCGTTACTGGAGCGTCCATGTGACATTGGCTTACAACTTAAAGTTGGACAATGCCCATTGTCCTTGCAGCAGGTAAGGGAATAGGAGGAATGTTGTTATTTCGTCTGTTTCTACTCTTCCTTTCATTTACTCTCTCTCTTCAGTCCCTAACTTTCATATCCTCTACTATCTCGTTTATCCCCCCACTCCCTGTCCCTGGAAGATGACACAAAATGATCCACAAGGGTTGAAGTGAATAGAAATAGAAGTTAAGGCAATGATCAGGAATCGATGCATTTAACCCACATCACCCATCAGAGACACGAAAGGGGAAGAAACGGAAACATAAAACAACTAGACCCCAACGGAAACACCAGTAGCGGAAAGCCAAAAAGACAGTTATTTCCCCATAAAATGGACAATTAGCTATCCAAAACCAAAAATATAAACGATATACACACTCAAATACAAGCCATAACAAAAATAAACCGCGGCAGTAGAACCGCCTTGGAAGATCAGTAAAACGAATTCCACTGGGGTGGGGGACTCAAATCGATTTTACGCGGCTGCAATCCTCGTCCATACTTTCGTCGCGATTTAGACAACATGAACGCCTCCTAACTCCTCAGTGCAACATCTCCGAGAACACAAAAATCAAACAACCACAGAGATGAAACAACGGTGAGGACTCAACAGCAAGAAACCACTGAAATGATGGTGCAAAAGAAAACCACCAGTTAGAATACAATAAAACCAACAGTTTGTTCAAACCCAAATCAATCATTGAATACAGTTATCCCCTAATATCTTGATTCCATGATTTATTATATGAGCTGCCTCAAACGAAAGTGTTCTTCGTATATATGCGCTCAGCGACAAAGCAAAGCAGCTTCCCTAGGCACTCAGTCAGCATGTCGTCATGACGACGCTTTGCGTCACATAACGATATAACACATATGCGTGTCACATACTCGTACAGTATTTTTTAATTTTATCAAAAAGAGTCATTTTCTGATGACAATTCGTGATATTGATCTAATTTTTGTTCGCAACATAGATTGTAGGCGCTCGTAGTTAGGCGGTTCTAACTAGTACCCACAACCCTTGCGACTGGGACGGTTCAAGCGAGTGCCCATAACCCATGTCTTGGAGCCGAAATAAGAAAATAAAAAAAAATCCGTAAACCCCAATATTCTGTGCATAAAGTGGTGGAGAGGGCGTGACGGGGGTGGGGGTGAGGTGATATTTCACGGATGATTAACACGATGGACTGACATCCATAAAAAATTTAACGCAGACAATCGGACATGGGTGTATACGCAGTTTCAGTTGCATCTCACTGCACAAATTTATTAACAGACACAGTTTCGATTGAAGCGGCATATTTGAATACGACTAATGTACATAAAAGCAGCCTTTTCGAGAACAGACCTCTTTTATCCGAATACAATGAATAGGTAAACACGTAACACATAAATCTGTTGATGCTTAAACCCTTTGCAAATAAATCAAAACAAAAGTACATTCCAGGCAAGTAGCTGTTGAAATTCGTAAGTTCTTGTTTCAAACGATTTGGATCGATACTATGTGCATAACGTTAATATATCTTCAACTTACAAATCCTAGATAAATGTAATCAAAGATGTACATAGACATTGAGAACCCGTTTACCATCTGATAACAACTTCTGGTCTATTTTGCTTAGACAGTGATTCTGATTCTGCTCTAGATAGTGATGGTCTGTTAAGCTTCTGTGTCAAAACGATTATATCTTAACACCTGTCTCTCTTCAAAGAACTACGCTTAGATTTGTAAAATGGTGGTTTCAATTATATCCTTAATTTAAGGGAATCACTTGTTCTTTTCGATAGCACTGCGTTGCTTTGCCTTGTTGGGAAACGCTTCTGTAAGGCTACAATATTCGAGGTAACTACACGGAGCATGCAAAAGACAAAACAGCAAGAAATAAAAATAGCTATGAATAAGAACAAACAATTGCAAGCATTTCGTCACTTTTAAACATCAAGCATACATAAACATTCACCACGAGGGGGCGTTCATTTAATGTTATCAATCATTGAGGTTCTAAAGGCCATTCACATTTCGTTTGCGTTAACCATTTGAAGTATTTTATCTTCTTTATGAAAACACGCCTATTCAAATATATTGAAAATTTTTCCACCAAAAAATGAAGATTTTCAGATGCAAATTGTGATATTTTTCTTATTTCTGCTCAAAATATAGATTGTGGGTACCCGTTAAAACCGCCTCGTCGAGGCGGTTCTAACGAGTACCCACAATCTTTATCTTAGAGCAGAAATAAGGAAAATAAGGTTTACCCCTCCAAACCCCAGGTTTACTATACAAAAGTGGGGTGCGAGGGGGTCAAAAGTATATAGGTGTGTTTTCCTGATGTGACAGAAAAACGCTTCTCAAGTCTCGAAATCCATTCTGTAAACCCTGAAGACACTGGTTAATTGCACTACCAAGTGCACTTCGGGATCCATAACGACGACCAGAAAGGGTTTTCATTAGTAATTGAAACAGGAAAAAGTCACAGGGACTAAGGTCTGGCGAATAAGATTGATGAAACCTGAACTAACGTTTCTTCTTTTAAGAATTCTTGGACAAGAACACACTTGTAACCAGGTTCGTTTTCATGGATAAGACACAGACCAATTAAACCGGTTGCAGGTCTAAGTACACAACATTCTTATACAATTCACCTTCATCTCTCGAGCAGGAGCGTGTCCGTTTGGACTGGCATTTACTTGTTACTGATCGGTGTCTGAGGCTCCAAATATTAGCTCCAGGTTCAACACCTTAAACAGCTCCAAACTTCTACGTTTGTCCACTTGTTCAAACGAGTTTTCACAATTTTACACGGGTGGCCTTTTGTTCTCTGGTCAAAAGATGCGCGACCCATCTTGCACAAAACCTCTCTAAGTTTCAACTTCTGAGTCAAAATCTTATGAACCGCCCCCGATGAAACATCGACACGGTTAGCTATTCCTTTAATCGTGAACCTTGCACCTTGTTTGACCACATTTGCCACAGCAGCAAAATTAGCTTTTGTAGCCGCTTTTCTTGGCTGGACGGGAAAGGGCATATCCGCCACCTTTAAATGTTTGTGCCACCGAAAATTGACGTCGTAGAGACAACAGATGTCCCATGTAACTGACAGTTCACTATAAATCTGTGAAACTAAAACATTCACACCAAAGCGACCTTTAATGGAGGCCTTAATTTCAAAGTTTATTTATTTATTTATTTTCATTTTGCATACGGCAAGGTTTGAGTGTATATGACTTAACCCACTTGAACTTTCAATAACCTTTGAAAAATAGAAGTGTAGGCAATGCTCAGGAATCGATACAATTAACCCACAGCTCCCTCAGAGACACCAAAGGGAAAGAATGACAAACATGAAACAACAGACCCCAATGGAAACATCAACAGCGGAAAACCGAAAGGAATATAGTTACTTTCCCACAAAATGGCCAATAGGCTATCCAAAATAAAATAATATAAGCGACACAAATACCCAAAGACATACCACTACAAAAATAAACCGCGACAGAAGAACCGCATTGGAACCGTCAGCGGAAACGAATTCCATCGGGGGTGGTGCTTGGGGGGGGGGGTGCTGGGGGCTTAAATCGAATTTACATGGCCACAATCCTCGCCCTTACTTCTGGATGCATGGATAGTACGGAAATTTCATCCTCTTATAGAATCCCAGGCCTCCAACCTCTGGAAAACACCACGGTCTCCATGCGATGTTTATAGCCACCTCGGTATGATTGGCCATTAAGGACAAATTTAATTGAACGCTCCTCGTATATTACTGGCTGTTCCCTGATACTATGTCACTGACTTAGCCCTTCGTGTGTGCTTTCTTCGTCAAGGATATGTTTCGTTGGTTAGGTAGGTTTCTGTGGCCGAGTTTATACCTTTACTCTAACTGGACAGGCGTATACGAGGGCCCTTACATAAGTTACTGGGATTTTAGTTACTAACCACTCCATTTATTTTTCCCCTATTGCAGGCCTTCAAAGTACCACCCCTCTGCCGAAACGCATTTTCGAAACCTTCGGATCCAATTTCTAAAAGCTTGTTCGGGTACTTGTTGGAGGCACTGATAAATCGCTCTGCCAACCTCACTTCTTGTCTTACATTACTTTCCAGAAAGCATTTTCTTGAGCCCCTGAAACCGAAAAAGTCGCATATGCTCAGGTCAGGAGAAAAGAGAGGATGATTGACAACCTCCAACTTTTCTGCAGCCAAATATGACTTCACAACCTTAAACTTGTGAGAGGAGGCATTGTCATGGATCAGGTGCTCTCCTAACAAACCTTTGCTTGGGCGCTTCTTATTGTAAAACGCCTTGGTTTTCTTTAGTACATCGTTCTTATAGAATCTCCCAGTGACTGTATGACCAGAAGGACAAGCCCATCGAACCACTGGCCCACTAGAATTGAAGAAGATTGTATACAACATCTTGGAGCTGATGGTTGGTTCTCTTAGCAATACAGGGGCGCTTTTGATATTTGCGCTCCTACTGTTTGCTATCAGTTCTTCTCTGTGGCCCAAACGTGTGCACCAAGATTTCGTCACCTGCTAGCAAGTTGGGATAACTCGGGTGTAAGAGTTTTGGTATTTTTTCAGGAATTGTTGGGCGCATATGCCAACGCATTTAGCTATCACTGACAGTCGAGCATCTTCTTGGAACGCTGCTTTTACAGCAGCGATGGTTGCCTTGGTGATGGAGGTCTTGGGCTTACCAACACGTGCATCATCTTTGACCGATGATGTACCAGTTTCAAAAGCTTTGACCCACCGATAAACCTGTGTGCTTTGAAATGATATGCCACACAATTCATCAAATATCTGACTCTAATCTATGTCAAGACTAACACGGCATTTAAAGCAGCTGCGAATTTCAGCCTGTCTGTCCATTTTACAATGCTACTCGTAAATTTGCCAGTGTATATGACTGCATGTATTTCAATTTGACATATATCTCGGTCATTATATTAGCGATTTGCAAGAAATAAACTGTTATCGGTAGCTATTTGAACGGCTATTCAAGTGCAATGAAGCGTTATTTTTTATTTTTTTGGTTTTGGTTTTACGGCCCTTTCAAGATTATTTCACTCATATCGAGCCGATCGTTAAAAAGAGGTGGGCGAAAACCAGAGTACCCGGAGAAAACCACCTGACCTTCCGTTACAGAACTTGGCGTCTCACATGTGACCCGAGCGAGGCTCGAACCACAGCGGTGAGAGACCTAATGATCAAGGGTCAGCGCTCTAAACCACTAGGCCACGGAGGCCTGTTGATGAATCGTTATCAGAAATACATACGATAAAACTACTGAAACGTTTTGAAGGACCCTCGAACCATAGAGTTTGGCCAACACAGTGTATGTTCGTTTGCCAATAATTATACAGAAGTGACGGCAATGAACAGAAATCATTAGAAGAGGAGATGAACATAGAAAATGTTTAGAAATCAAAGGCTACGACAAAGTTACCAGACATGGTGTCTGGTCTTTTCTTGTTTTCTTTGCCAGACATAAATAGTTTTTTGTTCAAGCTATGTTCTTTGTTTCGTCACTTAACTTCATGAACACGCCTATATAATTTTGACCCCCGTGAACCCCACTTTTAAATAGTAAAACTAAGGTTTCCGGGTGCATACCTTATTGTTCACCATAAAATTTTCATTTTTTCGGCGATAAAGGTGGCAATGTATTTGTATAGGCGTGTTTTTGTAATGAATTGAGTTGCATTCTCGAAGTTCGTTTTTGTTATTCAGTAGAAGACGCCAATGAAAAATTGTGAAAATTCTACACTCAGACAGTAAACTTTATGACTTGAATGTTACAATTTCGTAAGTATGAGTCTTTAGTATTCTCTCTCTCTCTCTCTCTCTCTCTCTCTCTCTCTCTCTCTCTCTCTCTCTCTCTCTCTCTCTCTGTGTCCTAAATACAAACTTCGGTTGTTCGAACACTGATGACTCGTGTTTACCGTTGCTATTTCGATTCCAGTCTTGAAACCCTAGAGATTTCTTCCCTAACTCCAAACCATCCCGAAAACAGACCGTTATAACCACCCCCTTAAACCCAACATTTATATGGTAAGACTATGGTTTACAGGGTTATACATTATTTTTCATATTTCTGGTTAGAAACACAGCTTATGGGTACTCGTTAGAACCACCACGCTGAAGCGGTTCTAACGAGTTCCCACAACCTATGTTTTGAGCAGAAGAAATGAAAAATATCAGAATTTTTATCTGCAAAATTTAGATTTTTGGTGGCAAAATTTTGCATATGTTTGAAAAGGCGTGCTTTCGTATTGTTCCGTATATTTAGGATAATTCAGGGAGGTTGTCTTAATCGTGAAAAGGATTTTTTGTCCACTCTTTGTAATCACCTTCATTCGATAACACACATGTGCGCATAGTTCATTTTTTTCACATTTCCAAAATGGCTACTTTTCTGAAGAAAATCCATTTCATTTACGAAAACATTGTAATTTTTCCGCCGAAGAAAAATAAAAATTTTCCGATAATGATTGTTGTAGAATTCTTATTTCTGCGCTAAATATCGATTGTGGATACTCGTTAGAATCGCCTCATCGAGGCGGTTCTAATGAGTGCCCACACTCTATATTTAAGAGCAGAAATACGAAAAAAAAGGTTTACCCTTGTAAATCCCAGTTTTGTTATATAAAAATGGGGTTCAAGGGGGTCAAATTTATATGAGCGTGTTTTCCTGGTGCGTGATATTTTTCTTATTTATACGGAAAATATAGATTGTGGGTGCTCATTAGAACCGCCTCATGGAGGCAAGAACCGCCTCATGTGGTTCGAACGAATACCCACAACCTATGTCTTTGATAAGAAAATACGAAGAATAGTATATACCCCCTAGACCCCATTTTCGCTATATAAAGTGAGTATTTTGAGGAGGAGTGTTTATTTCACGTACTTGTTCACGCGATGAATCTGTCTAATGAATAGCATACCTTCATTGTGTGATGATAGAGATGTCGGCTAATTTGGCACTCATCACACAAACACGCCTGTATAATTCTGACCTCATTTAACCCCACTTATATATAGTAAAACTGGGTTTTACAGGGGTATGCCTTAATTTTCTTATTTCTGCTCTAAAATATAGATTGTGGGCACCCGTTAGAACCGCCTCGATGAGGCGGTTCTAACGTGTACCCACAATCTATATTTTGAGCAGAAATAAGAAAAATATCAAAATTTTTCATCTGAAAATTGCGTTTTTTTCGACAATAAAAATACAATGTATTTGTATAGGCTTGTTTTCGTAATGCTGTAGTTATCTCTATCTCCATTATGTTAACAAGTCCGTGTAATGAACAACCCTATAAACCCCAATTGTTATCGATGACATTTTGGTTTATGGGAGCAAACATTGTTTCTCTTATTCATCTCCAAGACATAGGTCTGTTAGTACTCGTTAGAATCGCCTGAATGAGGTCTTTGTTTGGAGTATAAATACAGAAAATATCGCAAAATTTAATTAGAAAAATGACCGTTTTTGGCGGTTTGAAAGGATGGACTATAACACGGTTTTGGTATCCCAAAAAAAATTCATGGCTCCAAAGGTGTTCTTGGATTCGAAGTTCGATTGTTAACCATTTTTGACACCACGAAAACATGCCTATATAATTTTGAGACCTTTGAACCCCATTTTTATATAGTAAAACTGGGGTTAAAGGGGGTAACCCTTATTTTTCTTATTTCTGCTCTAAAATATAGATTGTGGGTACACGTTAGAACCGCCTCATCGAGGCGGTTCTAACGGGTGCCCACATTCTATATTTTAGAGCAGAAATAAGAAAATTAAGGCATACCCCTGTAAAACCCAGTTTTACTATATATAAGTGGGGTTAAATGAGGTCAGAATTATACAGGCGTGTACCCACAATCTATATTTTAGAGCACAAATAAGAAAAATATCACCGTTTTTCGTCCTAAAATCTTCATTTTTTTCGGCGATAAAATGTACTATGTATTTTATGGACACTTTTTCGTAATGACAAAACATCCTATTGGAACGTCTAGCATTACGATAACACATCCATGCGATATATAGAGGATCTTACATGAGTGCTCATGTATGCTTTCATTTATTAAACGTGTTGAGGAAAAGGGATTAAATGCGAGGCTTTGCCGAGCATTTTAAGGGCGGCTTCGCCGACCATTTTATCCCTAATCTTGAACGAGTTTAATAAATTTAATAATACTTGAGTACAAATGCATTTTATTCACGCATTACGAAAACAGACCTATACAAATAGACAGTAAATTTTATCGCCGGAAAAAAGAAAATTTTAAGATGAAATCTTGTGAAAAAGAAAAATAAGGTTTAACCATGCAAACCCCACTTTTACTGTATAAAAGTGGGGTTCAAAGGGGGCCAAATTATAGACTCCAACACCGATTGACGAGCACAAGAGCGTAGTCAAAGTGAGAATAATGAAGAGTACAAGAACGTAAATATGGTCTATGAAAGGGCTATCCTTTCGAAGCAAGTAATACACAACAGAAATGAAAACGTATGGAGTGCATAAGTTTTTCTGGGCCAGTTCGGCCAATTAGGCCTCATCTGTTACCCTCAAATGTTTTCAAAATTCCGCAATGGAATCAATGATCCCAAAGTACAAAAAATATAAACCACACTGTGATGAAGGGCATGGAGACTTTACGGCCGCCGTTCATTCCGTTAAAACCAACTGTAGTGACGTTATATATGTTTTATGAAATGGGTATTCTTTGGAAGCAAGAAATGCACCACAGAACGGAACACAGATTGGCGTGACCAAGGGCAAATTAAAAGTAAGAATATTACAGAGAATGACAGAGTCATAATATTGCACTATTTGCGTGCACAAGAGCTTATTCAAAGTAAGACTATTGCAGAGAATGGCATGTACAAGAACGTAGTAAAACTGTTTAAGTAAACAAGTAAGAAAATGTTACTCAGTAAAGGCCACCATCAAAGACCGCAGCCATCTAACTATTTCAGAGACTGATGTGCAGAAGAGCGTAGTCTAGTAAGAACATTGCAGAGAATGGCGTGTACAAGAACATAGTTTAAGTAAGGCTATTGCACAGAGTACAAGAACTTAGTAAATATAATAAAATTGCAAAGAATGGTGTGTACAAGAACGTGGTCATAATAGAAGTGATGGCAATTACAAGTAATAATCGCAGAGAATGGCGTGTAGAAGAATGTGGCCAAAGTAAGAAGATCACAGAGTGTTTACAAGAACCTGGTTAAGCATGTCACAGAGAATAGCGTTTAAAAGAACGTAGTCAACGAACGATACTGCTGAGAATGGCATAAACAAATACGTAGTATATTGCATATTTAGTTTAAACTAATTTATTTTAGTTCGATTGCGATGAAAGCTTTAAGCTTATTGAATCGCTCTCGAACACTCATTCCGGGTGTTTTCACGCGCGCGCGCGAGAGAGAGGCAGTGGCTTTTACACCACTGCTACCCATTTACATCTGGGTGGAGTGGGGCAGTGTCATTACGTGTCTTGCCCAAGGACACACCTCGATACCGGTGGCGGATTCGAACGCACAACCTCTCGATCATGAGTCGAATATTTCAGAGATTGTTTATAAGAACGTAGTCAAAGTGAGAATATATCAGTATATTGCAGAGAATGGCTTTTACAAGAACGCAGTGAAAAAGAATATTTCAGAGAACTGCGTGTACAAGAACGCATATTGCAGAAAATGCTGTTTACAAGAACGCAGTCAAAGTAAGAATATTTCTAAGAATGGCGTATAGAAGAATGCAGCCAAAGTAACATATGTTGTCAACAATTAGCATACAGAATGTGTGCTTTATTACCTATAACTTTTTATTATGTAATAATGTCAAGATAATGCCATTGTTTGTATTAAGTGCAGAACACATTTAGCTATAAATATGCCTGAGACTTCTGAATGACGCAAGTCGTATGACAGGACACCAGCTGGTTTTATTATAATATTTCTTATTTTAAACTTTATCAATGGTACTTAATTCTAAAAGTATTTGCATCACACGTGAAATTGCATTCTTTTGTTTACGCCAGCTAGTTTTATTACTCTTATCTTAACTCTTATCCTGCTGTTCACGACAGCCCTTTTCTTTGTAAACAGTGTAGATCCAGATCAGATGGCTTCATCTGACCAGGATCTGCACTGTTTGACATTCAATTTATCAATTTGTAGTAATAAATTACATCAGGTAATCTGATTGGTTTAAAGTCAGAAATGGTTCTGGCTAAACTGAATATTCAGCAAGAGAAGGGTTAAAATGTATTATATTTATTTACATGTATCTATAGTAGATTTCATAACCATAGTTAGTTT